>OY743168.1:22472371-23072371 GCA_963555705.1 Ligustrum vulgare
AAAAAAAAAAAGAGTCCATTCAAGAACCACTTTCTTGAATTTCTTGATCCTTTGTTTTCATTATTCTTTTTGTGTCCTTCCACAAAAAATTTCACAATGTCCAATTCTCATGAAAACGCCAAAGATCGTATGTGGAGATTTTTGAATGAAGCTTTGGATATGTTGGATAAATTAGATGAAAGGGAAGGGAAATTGAAAAATGGGCGATCTCAAGCAAATCGTAGTGATTATAGGCGTGATCCTAAACCTAGGGATGGAATCGGGGTTAAGAGAGGAGCTGAGATTGATCCAAAAGCAATTTTGAAATTTCAAAAAGAAATTTATGAGGAAAGATTGAGGTGTGAACGGGAGGCAGAAAGAAAATATTTGGCTAAATTACAAAGGAAGGAGGAGAAACGAAAGGCGGTAATTAGATGGTTAGAAGAGAGTGAAAATCATGTTGAGCCTCGGGATATGAAAGTTGAAAAGAAGGAGGGAGGCTTAAGGCATGAATTAGTTGAAGAGACCCCGAACTTTGTGGTAGGAGTTGAAAACGTGGAGTTGTGTGAATAAACTCCAAAATATGATGATGAATTAGAAGTTGGGGTAGAAGTTCAAATTTTGAGTTTTGAATTGGTAGATCCACATTTGAATACCATTGGGGGAGTGCATGAAATTAGTGATAAAAATCTGGAGGTCGGAGATGTGGTTGAGTTTAAAGATAAAAAAATCGAACAAGAAATTGCAAAGGAGGAAAGAGGCGAAGAGAAGAGCCTCGTGGTTCAAGAAGTGGAGTTGGTGGTGGTTTGTCATGAATACAAGGATCCATACCTTGTACCTCATGAAGCTAACATGTCCCTCCCCATTTTGTTTAAATCTTTTTTGCAAGTTAATTATGTTTGGAAGCTTCAACCACACCGAAAATGGCAAAGGAAGTTCAAGCTCAATCTCTTCCATATTTGCCAATCAAAAGATTCCAATTTATTGAACTCATGGCATGGAAGCAGAGATTTTCCGTTTGATCCAGGAGGTAAAGTGAAACACCGGGAACAAAGCTATGATTCGGGACGAATCATCCTAAAGAAGGAGGGTATGATGTGATCCAGACCCTCGACAATAGGAGTCATAGCAGGCTTGACGGGAAAATTTAAATATTCAGGCCAAAACAAGAATTCAGCAGGTTCGACGAGCTTTGAAGATCAAACCGTATCGAAAAGAACCGAAAATTGAATCACGGCCGTGGATTGGTCACGACCGTAACTTTTGAAGATCACGGCCGTAATGTCAAGGATCACGGTCGTAACCTATTCTCTGCCTAATTCATAACTGGATAAAAAAAGACTTAATTCAAATACACAATTCACGGCCGTAAATGAAGACCCTCACGGTCGTAAGACAGATTCTGAACGTGCGCCGCTGATAGAGTTTAAGGATTTTTCATTATTTTATTTCCTTATCAGTTTTAGCTATTTTAGGTTAGTTAGAATTCTATTTTGAGTAAATTAGCGATTAGGGTTTTATTTTGCTTATTTATACGCCTTTTTGATTCATTGTAAATTAAGACTTTGATGATTAAATAAAACAGAGATTGAATGTTTTTCAATTGTTTAATGTGTGGATTCACATTACAAACCCAAACTTATCAAGATTGATTATCTTGTGGCGTTCATCCCGAATTTATCAAATATTCTAGAGAATATTTGTGGCGTTCAAATCAGAGACTTATCAAGGAGATTGGGAAAATCCTTGCGGTGTTTCGAAAGTCGTGGTTCTTTATTCCGCATCTTCGAGCCATCGCGTCGTGAATATCGGGTCATGACTCATCCGTCCAACCACAACCTGAGTTCGGAACTTTCCGGCGTTTCTTCCGCGCTTCGAACCTCATCACCCTCTATTGATCTCACCCCTCTAGCCTTTTTCCACTCAATGACTTTCACCCAAATTGCTTCAAAGAACGAATCCGAACTCAAACAACTTTAAGCCCGAATGATTCAAATCGAGTATGAGTGAGAATTTATGAACTTGTTGGAAAACTCGAAGAAGACCTTGAGAGAATGGAATTAGACTCTATAAAGGACTTGATACTTTTATGGGAACTAAGATTGATTCAAGAAGATAATTCTTGAAATCAAATAACAACTCTTTTTCTTGGACTTGATGAACTTTTCGTTTTTTTTTTTAATCTTTTTGAAAATTCAACTACGAGAATAAGGAAACAAATAAATTTTATTTGAATACCAAACGAAGGAAATAACGACTTTTGAAATTTTTTGTGACACTTTTTGGATTAAAAACTCAAGAACTGAAAGAACACGAAAAACAAGATTTAAGAAAACTTAAGAAAACAAAACAAAGATATAACTTTGATTTTTGAAGCCTAAGCTCTGATACCAAATGATGCAAATCACGTAGGAATTGTAGCTACGCAACCCGCAAAATATTGAAATCGACCCAAGAACGCCAAGAACCACGATTTATGGATCCAATTAAAATTAATTGAACCAAGCAACCAATACAATCACAGGGATATATTGACCTCTTGATCACAAGCAATATTAATTCTCACCGAGATTTGAACAAACAAGAATAACTCGCAAGTTCGAATTTTATTCAATGAAGAATAAGGTTGTTGAAAGCAAAATAGTCTCTCAATAATAATATCAAAGTTGTTTGCATAATAATGAAAATTACATCCCTATAAATATGGTCAAAACCTGGCTTAAGAGTTTTAATTATATTAGGAAAGAAATTGCTAAAAATAAGGAAAGAAATAAAAATATAAAATTACGCATATTGACATTTACGGCCGTGACTACTTCCTTTACAGCCGTAACTTGGTTACTGATTCACACTTACGGCCGTGACACCATGACTTACGACCGTAAGTCCAAAATTTCCAAAACTCAGTTTTTGAGCAGTGACTCCATTACAGCCGTGACCCTCAGCACTTACGGTCGTAATCCCTTATTTCTCGCAATATCAATTTCAGCAGTGAACTCGTTACGGCCGTAAGAAATATATGTTATGGCCGTAGCTTGGAAATTTCCAAATTTTCTTTGACGGCTTGAATGAGGTTGATCCACTCGTCGTTTTGGCTCGGTCCCAACATGAAACTTGTTTCTTTTGATGACACAAATATTGTTTTTGCCATTGTTTCTTGTACTAGTTTGTCCATTGCTTCATTGGCCCTCTTCGTTTGCAATCGAGTCATTGATTCTCCTTTGATCGTCAACGACTCTTTGTGCGGACTTGTATTCGTGGTCTGGATCACATCAATGCTTTTATGCTATTACCTCCAAAAATGTTGTTTTGATGGATAATATGCATGATGATACTTTCGTTTAGTCATAAACTGCATTGTAGATAATCTTGGACGTTACAGAAGAAGCGAGATATTCTGTATCAATTATATTTGAATTTGATTTTTTTAAAATTTTTGGTGATATTTCTCTGAATATTTTTATTTTTGATGACATATATCATAAATTAATTTTTTGGGTGTTAAATGTCAAATGCCATCGATTTAACATGATTGTTGGACTAATTTTCTCTTTATAAACTGATTTATTTATGATTTTGAGATAAAAATTAGTTGTTGAAAATTGAAGAGAAAAAATGCGTGTGGTTAAAAAATCATTTAAAAAATTATATAGTATATAAATTAGTTGTGTTCGGCTGGAGTTTATAATTTAAATTATAATGGGTACAATTTTCCAAATCACTTTTTAATTACACACATTTTTTCTCTCCAAATTTTTTACAACACATCTTGCCTAGAAAATCAAAATAATACACACTATAATTCAAATTCTATTTATTTAAGCCACCAAACGGAGCCTAATTTATAAATCAGTTTATTTTATTTATCAAACACTTATTGGATTGGCCAGCCCGGTTAAAAGAGAGGTCTGGTCTGACCCGACACTTGTGGATGACTGGACTAAGCCCAGTTCGGCACTGTTCAGTGGCCCATGTGGGCCCAGTGCTGAGATTGGGCCAAAGTAAGCACCTAGTAGAGTTCGAGAGTTGAGTCTTGAGATTGCCCCTGGCCTGCTTCCGGTCTATAACTTGGGCTTGGCAAAAGGGTATCTATCGACCCGAATAGACAAGATCGAAACTTAGGGGTGAAAATCAAAACAAAAATCAGCAAATCAAACAAGACGAAGAAGAGAACATTTAGAGAGCGAAAAAGGTGAAAAGAAATTTGACTATAGCAAATGGCTGAGGAAAACAAAGCGAAGATTCCACCACAGTACGATTTGAATGCCAAGTGGGATGCCTGTCTCGATTTGGGCGTCCGCCGATTCGTTTATTCTTCCTTCACCGGTGCCTTCGCCGGCCTCCTCCTCTTCCGTGAGTTTCCCCCCTCATTTTGTTATACCTTTTTCGGTTTCTTTTAATTGGTTTTTGTGTGTGTGAGATACAAGTAATTGGTTAGTTTGTGGATTTTTTTATTTCTTATTATTATTTGTTTACTTTGCAGAAATACTGTGATTTTATGAACACATTGATGGGAAATGTAAAAATCTAGAATAAGAAATTACGATGCTGTGATTTTATTCATAAATTTTCTTTGTAGATTTGTAATTGCTTTTATTGTATGTATAAAACTGGTATTGAACTTATGGAATTAGTTATAGTGATATTACTGCCTGATGTGTTGACTGTTGTAGGTGGATGGCAAATTTACCCTCGGAAATTTGAGTTAAGAATTTGTATTATATGAATAAAAAAGGATGCAAAGATGCAGGCTCACATTTTTATATTAAGGCCCTGTTTGGTGTGGATTAAAATCAAAATTTGTAGTTGAAAAGTCGTTGGTCAAATGAAATGTGTGATTAAAATTAATTGTTGACATTAACTTAGATTTTAATTCACACCAAACATGGGCTAAGAAAGGAGCATATAAATATAAATGAAGGATAAGATAGCACTAGTTTTTACTCTTTATTGATGAGCCGTTATGTTTGACACATTAAAGATGATGAATAAGAACACATAAATATCTTTTTTTTGCCATGATTTCCTTGTGTCGTGCTCTAGTTTTGTATATTAATAGCATTAACTTTGTTTCCTGGGATAAAGAAGCATGGTTGGTGAAAACTCTCTAGTCTTTCATTTAAAGAGTGGTGTTTTGAGTTTTGACAGTGTTAAAAAACTACATTCAAGCTCCAAATGGAAATTAACTCTTGGAGTGACATCTCCAACAATATATTAGATTGTGACTCATCATCGAGTAAAAAGCTAAGTACCGTACCACCAAGGAACATTTATGAACACAAAACCCCAGACAATCACTTAAGTTAAGGCCAACCCATTAAATTGGACCAGATCAACTCAAGGCAACCCATCTCTATAAATTGCCACAAAATATAAGCATTAGTTCACCGTAATGTCTTTTTTTTTTTTTTTTTAATTTACAATCTTTGCATGCATACAGTAACACCCGATGTTGCTCGAACTCCTTTATTTTCAAAACCTAGTATGCTGGGACATGGTTAAAAAGACACAAAATTTTGACAAAAATGCATGGAAATGTCTTATAAACTTTAAATTATTTTAGAAATTTAGGTATTAGTAATAGTAGATGTATTTCTTGGATATATGAATGATTATCATTTGATTTAAATGATATAAAGTATCATCTTTTGGTTAAAAAGATCCGAGAATGATCCCATGTCCATGTCCCATACTCGAGTGTTCGACACGGGTACTTCTTCGAAAGTGAAGAGTTCGAGTAACATAGGTAACACCACAAAGATACCACAAAAATACACACACAAACTACTTGGTGTCTGGTGGCAAAACTTTTACTACATTTTATATTTACTTCAAATGAATTAAATTCAACATCCGTTCACCTAAATGCCTAAACAAACACAAACAAACAAGAGCAATATACTTGCTGCCTTTTTTTTTTTTCCTTTTTGAAAATCAAGTTTGTTTGGGAAAATCAGCAAAATGGTTGATCATAGCTCGATTATTTTTTTTTAATTTTTTTTTTGAGCAATATATTTGAAGACCTTATTTTTGAAAGATTGTTAGTTTTGTTTGTTTCATTTAGTATGTTTAGAAGTTATAATTTTGCTGTGTATTACATTTCTCGTAGCCATAAATGATGATTGTTTGCAATGTAGTATGTATGTACCATCTACCATGATAGGTGGAGCTACATTCTGGAATAATACTTATCCTGATTGAACTGTCCTGGTTACACTTATATGTATATAGAATAGAAACAATTCTCACTTCTTCCTCGGTTTGAAAATAATTCTTTTAATTTCATAATTAAGTACTTTCTAAGCTTCCTTAATCTACTTTTTTAAAAAAAATACAAATAAAATATGTGATGCTTCATGTAATGAAGGAAAACCCTTGAAAAACTCTTCACAAAGATAAAATCCCTGGGTAAATGTGCCAGTAAAATCCACTGGGAAAAATAATCAGACACCACTAAACATTAGTAGACTCTGACACCACAACCTTTAAATTATTGAAGAACTCTTCGATTGTACCTCCAGTACTTTTCAGAATGTTTGTACTATCTTTTCCTCCACGTGGATAACCAAGAATGAACCTCGTTCTTCTTCAACTGGAACCTTTCCCCAACTCCAGAACTCTGAAGGCTTGTTTGTAAAGGATATTGGATTTTGTGTTTTATGATTAACAATAATCTTCAATTAACAGTCAAGAAATTTTGGTGATTGATCTTGAATATTTAAGGAATGGATCAAGATGTTCACATGATGCATCTCTATCAAATATAATGATCAATCACACCTAAAAATGAAATAGGGTTGGGTATTTGTAATACGAAGTGTTTGAAATTGTTTAGAATTGTAAAAACCACAAAACATCTGTTTAGATTTTATGAGTGTCACTATCTTAATCATATATTATTCTCAATATTTGATTAAGGCGATTTAAAGTGCATTGAAAAACTAACTCAAAGGTCTACAATTCTTGTAGAAATAATATTTTTCCAATTCGAATGTTTGCTATGCGAAAATCAATTCTCAAATTCTGACTAAAAATATGGACCTTAATCCTTACAGGTTTTTGATTCTCATTTGACTTTTAATTGTATCCCACGTCTTCTTGAATACTACTTTGATATTCTTTAGCCCAAATACTCAACTAACTCAATTATAACACTTTGACTCTAATTATGACTTTACAAATGATTCATTTTGTTCACGGGATTGCCAATTACGTCAAAACCAAAAAAATTTCATTTTACCTAATATGGAGATAAGAGAACTGTTTTTATCATTTTATGTTCTTTTTTAAAGCTTATTATTATTTTATTTATTTATTTATTTTTACTGTTAACTTGGTTTGTTGGACTGATCATTTATATTGATTGATGTGCCAGGGAGTCCAGTTACACGCTGGGCATCAGTAGCTTTTGGTGCTGGAGTGGGTATTGGATCTGCATACACAGAATGCTCTCAGAAGTTTGATGGATCTCCATCAAAATTGTCTCCTAACGTTTCTGACGCCCCAGTTTCTAAGGTAAGTTGTCTTTAATTATCAAAATGAAAAATTAAAAGGAGATTTCTACTTTCAATTTAAAATATGACTGGTTAGTCATTAAAATTTATATTTCCACTTCAAATTATGACTGGCAGTAATCAAATGTATTATATCCATCTAATCTTTGGTATTTCTTAAATGCCTGATGTTACTTGTTAGCTTATATCTCTTTAATTTTAAGTACTATTGCAGTGAAAAATCCTTTACCTAACCCCCATTTCTTAGAAAGAGCAAGCTAACAACGCTGTTTCAGAATAAAGAACTTGGTCAATTTAATAGGTTTTCATGCTCGCTAGTAATTAGTCTTGTAGAGATTTTTCTACTTTGTACAATTTAGAGCTTTAGGGTATTACTTTATATTGTGGGTGAATGATGAAGATGTAGTTTTCAGTGTTGGCATCACAATGCTATTATATACACATTTTGAGTTGATAGAAGGATGTGAGAAATGTTCAAGTGGTTGTGTGCATATCCGCAGTCTTTGTTGATTAAAATCAGATTTTTAGTAGGTTTTGATAAAAGTTGATGAAATGTATGATTGAAAAGTTGTGGCTCAATAAAATGTGTGGTTAAAATTAATTTGTTGACTTTGAGTTAGATTAAAATCTGATTTCAAATAGGGGCATAGATTTTTATTTTATTTTTTAAATTATCTTCGAGAAGTCATTAATTGAGAGTTATCAGTAGCGTTTAGGTTGAGTTAAGATCGATAAATCATAAATTGCTTAGGTGTTAATTTGGTGACATGTCAACGATTTAATTGGGGGATAGCTATGGGACCGACTTTTTGGAGACAATAGATCTACTTTCTCATATTCTTGTGTGGGTCTTCATCTAAGAAATTTCCTTGAATAAATCATATGCTTCAATGCCCCTATGAGTGACTTCTGTTATCACGTGCTCCTGGATCCTTGTCTCTTTTTTTATTCTCCTACATCTTCAATGTGCATGTGTGCTTTTTGAATTAATTTTCGTTTGAGAATAGTGAGAAATCTAGCATTTTCTAGTATTTGTCGGTGTGGTCAATCATCAATTTATATTTGTCACCTTGTTTCACTTAGTTACTGTATTATTAAAGAGCAAAATGAAAGCAAAGCATTTGTTCTACTTTCACTAGACCCATTTGAACGTGATAATAATTAAGTGGTAAAAAATATTGTTGTTTATAAACAAGGAATGTGATATTTTTGAGGTAGCATAAGTGGTTGAAAAGTGACTTGGGGAAGATGTACGTGGTTAAAAAGTGATTTGGAAAATATATTGTTTATAAATAAGTTTATCAAACGGAGACTTGGGAAGATGTACGTGGTTAAAAAGTGATTTGAAAAATATATTGTTTATAAATAAGTTTATCAAACGGATGCTAAGTGGCTAACACACTGAAGATTTTCATGGTTGAGTTTTTTTGTTTCACCTTTTGGTTGTTTATTTCGTGGCTTCTAGTTTCTAATACATGTTTGCAAAGGTTTCAATATTCCAGTATTGTTATTCTGCAATTGGCTATATTTGTGCTGTTTCATTTCATGGGTTCCGTGTACAATAAAATGGTTTTGCTTAATATGTTATTGTTCTTAAGGCTGCATATGTAAGTATTTATTTTGATTTTTTTCCAGGATGAGCAGGACTGAAGTCGACATATTAATTACTTTTTTCCTTAACTCGAAGCTTTCCTTCCCATTTTCTTCTCTCCAAATGTATTGCCAAAGATTGTTTATTTGTTGGACTGCTATGTAGGTCGAGTTGAGTTGTTCTGCTACTAGCTCTACATGAAATTTAAGCACACAAAGTCAAAGGTAATAATCGCTTTTATTGCAGATTGGATAAATAGCTCTCTACCCTGTTTGTGCCTCATGTTAACCTCCATGCTCAATACAATTTTTTAAAATGTAAATTTTCAGAATGAGTTAAAATTGAAAAAACTCGTTTGAGGGCCAAAATTATTTATTTATTTGGCATAATTATCTACTTGATCAAGTCCGGATTCCATCCTTAATACTGAAAATGATTTATTAATAAGATCGATCATATAGAAAAGTTGGAACAGTAATGTCAGAAAATTTTAAATTGGTCGATAATTATTAATTATGAAACTATGCTAGACAAAAATAAGCACGTTTTCAAATAAAATCTTCAAAGAAATCTTATTTGTTCACATTTTGGTCTTTCCCAAGTAATTCCCAACTCCTGGCTATAATAGAGCACGATCAAAATACAAATGAATCATGCCTTGCCCTCAGAACACGTGAAATTACCTTGAACGATATATTTAGAGGTGTCAAAATGTGTTTGATCATTATAATTAATTTTGAAATCACGGTTCAAGTTTAATGGAGATAGGGATGACAATAGAACGAGGAATTTTCGAACCCGATAGGGATTCACCTCGAACGGGGTGGCGAATCCTGACAATGGATGGGGTGGGGACGGGAAAGAAAAAGTATCCTTGATTATTAGGGGTGGGCATGTATTGAATTCGGTTGGGTTGATTTTTTGCTCAACCCAACCAGAACCTTACTCACTATGGTCGGGTTGATAAAAAATCAATCTAATTCAAGCAAGAGTTCAAACTCAATCCAAATCAACACAATCAAGTTTTGATTGAGTTGCGAAGTTTGAGTTTTGGTCCAATTAGTAAAAAAATTTGAAAATTAAAAAATTAAGTCCACAAATAAACTATTAACTCAAATCAATTATGTATAATACAATAAGCTCAAATATAATAAACTTGTTAATAAAACTAAAATATGTTCAAACCATATTTGAATTTTATCCAAATTAAATATGGGCTTGAGATTCTTGAAATTTAAATGGTCTAATATTTTAAAAAATTTTATTGGGTTTGGTTGGATCGAGTTGGGTTGGGTTACCAACTCAACCCGATCAATATTTTTTTTTGTAGAACCCGAACCCAAACCGATCGGGATGAGTTGGGTTGGACGGTTTTGATGGGTTAATGCCCACCTTGAAGGATTGCTATCAAATTCTCATTCCCGTCCCGAAACCATCCACGATTAATAAGTTCAATTAAAAAAAAATCAAACAAATTAAAATTACCATAAACCACATGATGTCCAAATATATAATTTTAAAATCAAGTCTTACATTTCAACTCTATACTACTTTTCATCTTTCACTTTCAAGTTACATCACATTTTCTCCAAATATATTTCTTAACATAATTAAACTTGTACTACTATATGAATGTTATTATGAGTTTTTTTTATTAATGTTAATAATTATTTAGAGCTATTAAATGAGAATTTTGTAAAATAATCATACTTTAAGAAAAAAATTGTATAACTTGAATATTAGATAACCATTATAAAAAGATATTAATGGACAATAATAATAATAATAATAATAATAAATGGGAATGTAAATGGAGATTATGGATGTCCCCGTCCCGTTGTCATTTCTAAATGGAGAGACGTGCTGGACTCACGTGTGATAATTTATTGTTGTAATTTAATGGGCAAATTAGGAGCATTTTGGATAATAATAACTTTGAGTGCGGTTTTTTTAATATTTTTGTCAATTTTCTAATAATTGTCATATGTCAATTTTCTAATAATTGTCATTTCATTTTTTTAAAAAAAGTGACAAGATTTCACTTATTAAAGAAAAAGTGATACTATTACTTTTTATCACTTTTTTTAACTATGTATCTTTTTAGTTGAAAAAAAAAGTGTTCTAAAAGGCACGAAAATGCACCACCTAGGCTCGATGTGTCTTCTAAAAGCGTCGCAAAAGCTCATGCGCGGAAAAATGCGTTTGAAAAGAAAAAATCGATAAAACCGGTTCAAACCAATAAAAAACAGGTCCAAAACGTGAAAAACCAATCTAAAACCGTTAAATTCTGGTTTAAAAAGGTTAATCTAGTATTAAACTAGTTCAACCAATAAAAACCAGTTATTTTTTCGATTCAATTGCTTAAAAGCCAATTAAATCGGTTAATTAAATAAGAAAGCAAAATTAAATTATTTTATTTTAATAATTAAAAAAATACAAGGCCAGACACCTCAAAGAGATGCCAGTCTTCGAAATTTGGAAGCAACGCTAGCTGAAACGTTGCTCCAAACGACACATTATATAGGAAGCCTTGAGTCTCCATTTCTCATTTCTGTTCGACGTGGTATTGTAGTTGTCTTCTTTCATTTTTTTTCTAATTTTTTTAAATTACAATTTGATTGAAGACAATAATGGCGGCTAGCTCAATTGGATATGGTGTCCCCTTGCTAGGTATGAGACGCATGTTCAAGTCTCCAAGTGTCAATTTCTGGTTTTTAACGTTTTAATTCTATTATTTGTATTTTATTTTTATTTTTTAAATTATTTTTCTTTACATTATTTTTTATTTTACTTATTCAAATTTCCAAATATTTGTATAAAATTATTTGTATTGTTTTTCCTTTTTATTTTGAAAATTATTTTTCTTTACATTCTTTTTAATTTTATTTATTCAAATCTCCAAATATTTGTATAAAATAATTATTATGAAATTTAATAGTTTTTATGTGAAAAAAAAATATATTTAATGTCTTAAAATAATATTAATAATACGAAACACATTATGACGCTTATTATTCGCATTGGTACGCCTAAACTGGTAATTCTTGATTCTTGACCTCGCCGCTTCACAACGCAATACGCTTATTAAATGATTGATTTTGATTTTGGCTTCAATTCGGCCCTTGCCACTTTCTTTTCCCTTGATATCTCTGTTCATGATGATGGCTTTTGTTTCCAATCTTTACACCCGCATAGGCTACTGCTTGAGCTTCTTTACCACTTCTCTATAGGTTGGCAACTCGTGCGAACCGACTATTTGTCTAACCTCCGAGCGTAGACCCCTCTCAAACCTGCGTGCCTTCTTAGCCTACGTCTCCACTAGATGTGGAGCATAGCGTGACAATTCCTCGAACATCCTTTCATAATCAGTTATGTCCATATCGCCTTGAACCAGGTGTAAAAATTCAGACTCTTTGTGGTCTCTGAGGGCCGGTGGAAAGAATTTATCTCTAATCTCAGCCTTGAACTCCTCCCAAGTTAGAGCTGTCTGTTGTTCTAGAGTCCTAGTTCGGGATGCTGATTCCCACCAGAATCCAGCCCTACCAACCAGCATAAATTCTGCACAAATAACTTTCCGGTCTTCCGGGCAAGAAATGTGTCTGAAGATTTTCTCAATCGTCTGCAGCGGCTAAAGGGTCGTTATCACTGACAACGATCCGCAAGTGCACGGGTCGCGCAAGTAATAAAATGGACGTGAGTCCAAGTATCGATCCCACAGAGATTGTATTAAATTGTATTTTAGACTATTTCCTTAACCGAAACAAGGAATTTGTTTGGGTTTGAAAATTTAGAATTTGAAAATTAAAATAAAGATTAAACTAAAAATAAGAAAATTTGATTTGTTAAAAGTTATAAAAGCAAACGCATTAGAATTATGAATCCATTTTAACCAAATCATCCATGTATTTAACCATATCATTTAAAGACAAGTTATGGGGTTTTGAATATCCATGTTCCTAAAATGTTTTAAGTCCTCTTTCGAGCGATGCATAAAAACCTATCTCTAAATGTCAATTGACTATATTTCTATGACAATTAACCAATTAGAAAAGCATTAAAGGTCAATGAACACTATATAGGATAACACAAAGCATAGGGGTATATTTATATCCCCTATCGGACTTTGTGTCAATTAAATAGCTTCTAATGAAATCCTACTCTTTCGAACATAGAAAATCATGAAGACAATCACACAAAAGTTGGCCAAACAATTGCATGATAATAAAGGCACTTATTTAATTGCATCAAACCCATAAACTACATATATTAAATAATTGGTAAAAATATGGAATCAAATAGTTAAAACTTCATCACAATTCTAACACAAGATTTCTAGCCTAAAACATGATAAAAGATAAATTACAACTATGATAATTGGAGTTTATCACCATTTTCACCATGTTGTAGAAGAATCTTCAATCATGCGCCAGTTGATTCCTTGAAAGTTCAACAGCCCTTCGGGGTCACCTTTGACAAGTTTGGAACCCCTAATTTCGTGCCCCAAGTCTTTTATTTATAGATGTTCACGAAATCTAAGTAAAAAATATGAGAATTTGGCTAAAATTCGCGCAAAAATCCCAGCTGCGGCCCAGTCGGGACTACCATGCGACCTCACGGTTCAAAAGTGCACGATCGCAGCCTCGAAAAGCCAACCTTCAGTCGCTGATTTTTTTTCCAATTTGGTTCTTTCTTTGACTTTTCTTCCAATTAACCCTTTTGATTTACTTCATCAACTCTTGGTTTTCACACTTTAGCTCTTTTATCATCCAAATGACTTTTTTTTGCTTCATATCCTTTGTTTTCTCGACTTTGGATTATTTCTAAAATACAAACAATATTAATTAAATAAATAGCAAATATTCTTAAACAAACAAATAAAATCCTACTTTTAGAATAGAAATAAGTGTATAAAATACACTTATCAACCACCGTCAAAAGTAGGTGGACGGTACCTTCGGAATTGTTCAATTATTGGAACTGAGGAACCAGTAGGGGCCTGTCTCAAGTCCTGAACTGCCTGAAGTAAATCCCTAATGATATTAGCCTGGTTTGGGGGATCCTGCCTTGGAGCAGTTTGATCTTGGTTGGTCTGGTTCGGTGCATCCTTGATTAGGCGCCGAGACATTTTCCTTTATTAAGTAAAACAAATAGGTTTATTATTTTTCGATAGGAAAATATAGACAACCAATCATCTCATACATTCAATTTTAATAAAAATGTCAAACATAGCTCACGACATAGAAATAAATGAATCTCTTTATTAATAAATGAAATTCCCTCAACGAGGATACATTATTATTTCAGGAATGGGAAAAACTGTTGAAAAGGGAAAAATGCCAAAACATCTATCACTAGTCTTATCCCACTAAATATGACTGTTGACAGGAGTAGTCCCGGGCGTGCTGGTGTATAAGATGTGGCACCGGGTGTGACACTTGGTGAACCTGGGGAGTAATCTGGTGATTCTGAAACATAACCTTATAACCCAGGCGTATAATCATAGATGCCTGACTCGGCATCAGATATCTCATTTAGCCGATCTCTATTTTCGGTTCGGGGTATCATTATTTGTGTTGGTGCTCGTGTGCTGGGGTTCGGAAAAGGTCCAAAAGTATTATAAACTCATCACATACTGTCTTAAAGTTCGCGTTTTCTCCCCGAGTTCTTTTTATATCCTCATAAAACTCATTTGCCAACTTACGCTCATCCTCCGGGAAAGTTGACAAAAAGTGACCCATAGTCTGTGTGTCAATTATCTTAAAGTCATGCTCTATCGCGTCCTCTCGTGCGATCCAGTAGTATTTTACATGCTCATCTATCTTCTTGTGATGTCCCCTCTTGAATGATAGGTATTTTGATGCCCATCCATCTAACTTTCTTTGTTGTTGTCTTGTGAATGGTGCCATGTCTAAAACAATTTTGCAAAGTCCAGTTAGGGTTCTTTACTATCTAAATTCGAGGACAAAAATTATTATAAAACAATTCTTTAATCAATAACTATTTATTCTCATTATGCTCACAACTCGTTCTTTCTTCTTTCTTTCTTTTTATATCGGATACAAATCTTTCTCTTTCTTCTAAGTCTCATAAATCATTTAAAATATGTATTCTAAAAATAAAATAACATAAACTCATAAACTTCTTTACCTCGGAGTTGGCGGATCGAATGATGGCAGTTGGCATTTAATAATGTAAATTAATTTTAAAAAAATTTCTCTTTTGAAATTTTTGCGAGTCTACAGAAACGCAGACTGGCTCTGATACCACGCTGTGACGTTCCGGGTTCTAATCACCCAACTCATCACGTCATCGTCTCGTCTAATTTTTGAAATAATATTATGCAGAATAAAATAATATTTCTAATGGCAAGATTTATTTAAATAAATTCAAAAACTGATAAATTTCAATATTCTCAAATTTGAAGAAATAATATTTGCTAAGACATTTCAGATAAAAGATAATTGTTCAAAATCTCAACATTTCTCAAAATGTGATTATTCAACTGAAACAATAGTGAAATCTAATTATTCAAATATTAATGCCACAGCTTGCCCATCATTCGCCTCCATCTCCGATATCTGCAATTGTTGTTAAAAATGGGTGAGCATTTCATTGAAATGCTCAGTAAACTCATCGTCGATTAATAAATTTACATAAAAATTGAACACATAAACATGCAATCATATAGTGACAACTTCATCATAATAATAGGCTTTCGTAACATAGTGTGTGGGTAGTCTCGGCTCATGCAATAAATGCACATAAGTTATGTCAAAGCATAACAAAATCATAATCTCGTCTCGTCTCGTCTCATGCATTTAAAATGCATATAAGTTATGGCATGCTCATACCACAAATATTTCATAAGAAATATAAATTATCGTCCGTCTTATGCAAATAATGCACATAAGTCACATGAAGCATATAACGTGCAATTAAAATGTAAACAAATTAATGGGGCGAGTCTACCTCAATTCTCTACTAGTGTGGTTGAGCGAGAAAATATATTTCAGTTCTCTAGATCTCCGTACGTTTCGTCTAGTCAAAATAAAATAAGATTTGAATTAGTCTCTAGAAATTCAAAGTTTGAAATAAAATTAAAGTTTGGATTTAAAATGAATGATTTTAAAATCTGGGGACTAAAATAGAGTTTTTCGAAAATTAAAGGACTTATTAAAACGCTGGTTAAAATGATCAGGGACTGGAATGAAGATTTTGGAACTTAGGGCTGAAGTATCTACATTTAAAACATGTTTAGGGACTGAAACAATTAAAACGAAGAAGCTGAGGACCTAAGAGCAAATTTTGAAACAAACAAGGTTATATATAAAATATATATACATACACTCTCTTTTCTCTCTCTATGTATCGACCGAGAGAGAGAAGAAGAGTGAGGGGAGGGCGGACGCCCTCCTCTATGACCGATTGTCGGCGACCATGCCGGCGATAATACCACCGGCGCGGAGCAGCAGCAATGGGGAACCCGGGTAAGCAAGAAAAATGGAGTTTTGGGCGCGGTTTTTTGTGGAAAATCGAGGCTCTGCTCGTGGGTTTCCCCGGAAAAAATTGATGATTGAGGTATGTAATAGGCTTCTGGGATTGTGGGTTTATATGTTTGGGCTTTTGATTTGAGTTTTGGTGATCTTTGGGAGATGGTTGTGGTGGCGGTCGAGGTGGTCACGATGAGGGGCGGCTCGCGGTTTGGGCAAAATGATTGCAAATTTTGGCCGGGTTCTGTGGTTTGCAGATTAACAGTAGGCTGAGAAGTTGGGTAACGGAGGTGAGTGTTGCGGCTCGGTAGAGTTTGGCGGTGGATAGTAGTTGCGGCAGATAGTCTTTGGTTTGGTTTCAAATTGTAACTGTAGATAGATTGACTTGGTTAAGTGAATATTTGATAGGATGATGATCATGATTGTCAAGATAAAATGGCGAATTTAAATTTGAAGTTTTTTGATAGAATGATAAACTCCAACTTTTTAAATAAGATTATCTGGAAATTTTAATTTGAATAAAAAATGAAATTAGGTTTTAAAAATAGATTTTGAATTTTGGACGTAAAATCAAGTTGGACTGAAAATTTATTATTTTCGGCTCAAAATTTATAACTTGGCTAAACGACGTACGTGGACTTAAATAATGGGTTAAATTATAGAGACACGATTTTATATAAATTCAGAAATTTCACAGTCGCTACAGTTATTGAATTCACTTCCCTAAGAACTAAAAAAAAGATTGGATCTTGTGCGCCGGTTATGCGTCAGGTCTCTCTCTCTCTCTCGCTCTCTGCTTCAAGTTCATTGCGAGTTCACTTCATTCCTCTCGCTACTCTTCGCTCACTAAAAGCTCCCCTGGGATTTGCGACTTTCCAAATCCAAGGGGGAAGGAACTGGCCGAGGGTATTCGTCATGGGCGGAGAGACCATCTGAAAGGTTGCTTCACCAACGAGGCGAGGATACCAATCCCCGTCGGAGATTTACCATCTCCATCCCCGCCCCTCCCCCTCCACATCTAAACAGGTCGGGTCAAGTCGGGGCGGGGCGGGGCGGGGCGGGGACTCCCATAATCTCCATTTACGTCCCTGTTTATTATTATATATATACATTTGTTCTTCAATGTATTTTTATAATGGTTAATTAATGTTTAACTCATACAAATTCTTTTTTTAAAGTATGATTATTTTACAAAATTCTTATTCAAAAGCTTTAAAGAATGATTACATTAATTAAAAAAATTCATAATAACTTTTATAGAGTAGTACAAGTTTAATTATGTTAAGTATTATGTTTGGAGAGAATGAGATGAGATTTGTGAGAGTGAAAGATGAAAAGTAATTTAGAGTTGAAATGTAGGGGTTGATTTTGAAATTATATATTTGGGCGTCGGGTGGTTTATAACACTTTTAATTTGTTTGAATTTTTTTTAATTAAACTTATTAATTGAGACTAGTTTCGGGGCGGATCTGAGGTGGGATGAGGATTTGATAGCAATCTCCATCCTCGACCCATCCCGATCGGGTATGCTTTTTCATCACCGTCCCCGTCCCCGTCCCCACCTCCATCTCGTCATTGTCTGAGATTCCTCGTCCCATTCGGTACGAGTCCCCATCAGGTTCGAGGATTCTCCGCCCCATTATCTTCCCTACAAATTATCAACAGGTAGACACGGATTACAATAGAGGTGAAGTGGGTGTGGGTTTGCAGAGAAAAAAGGGGTTTTGATTTGGGGTTTGTTTACATCTTAATAATTACTGTGATTATAAATTTTAATTAGCTAATAAGGTATTTTTTTAAATTCCTCTAATTTTAGGGGTAGGTGGTGTAATTTTCCCTAATTTAGAGCATGTTTGGTCCATGGAAAATTTTTAGTTTTTGTGGATTTTTTTTTTCTGGTAGATGTGTGATTTAGATTGATTTGAAAAGTAAAAAATTTTGAGCTTGACCAAGGATTGATGATTGAGATTAAGATTAAAAATTTTTGATAAAAACTTTCCATTGACCAATCACCCTCTTAATTCCAACACTATACAAGGCTACATGTGTCCAAGCTCATATACAGATATTGGTTAAGTACACAAATACAAATCTTGAAGATGCTTAATTTTTAATATCAGGCATTCTGAAAGTTATTTTAAGAATGTAAAATACATTACCAAAATCAGGTAATCAGGCAAATCATATTGACTGTTTGTAATTAATTACAATTGTAACTTAATTTCAAATTTGTGATCAATTACAAATGTAACTAACTAATTATTTACAATTCATAAAACATGGCATATTTTCTTGTTAAAAATAATTGAATTAGTTACATTCACCTTAATTACAACTTAATTACATTTGGTTATTAGTTACAATTTAGAATTAATTACAATTGTAATTTTATTTCAATTTTGCTATTAAATACAATTGTCACCACCACCCCCACTTAAAACAATCACCAATAACTATCACCGATAACCACCATCGAAAATAAAATTGTAACTTTATTTCAAATTTGTAATTAGTTACAATTGTAATTTTAACTACAACTGCAATTAATCAGATTTTGTAGGCAAATCATATTGACTTCTGTAATTAATTACAATTGTACCTTAATTTCAATTTTGTGATCAATTACAAATGTAACTAACTAATTAATTGCAATTAAGTTGCAATTCATAAAACATGACATATTTTCTTGTTAAAAATAATTGAATTAGTTACATTCACCTTAATTACAACTTAATTACATTTGGTCATCAGTTACAATTTAAATTAATTACAACTGTGATTTTAATTTAATTTTGCTATTAAATACAATTATAACCACCACCACCACCTAAAACAATCACCACCAACTACTAACAATAACCACCGTCGAAAATACAATTGTAACTTTATTTCAAATTTGTAATTAGTTACAATTGTAATTTTAACTACAACTGTAATTAATTACAATTGTAATTTTCTTTCAATGTTTCGATTAATTACAATTGTAACTAATAAAATTGTAAAACATGATAGATCTTTTTGTTGAAATTAATTGAATTATTTACAAGATTTAATTAGTTACATTCACCTTAATTACAACTGCAATTATAACTTAATTAAATTTTGTTATCAGTTTATAATTAATTACAATTGTAACTTTATTTCAATTTTGTAATTAATTGCAATTGTAACTTATGAATTAGTAAAACATTAGTGTAATTTGTAATTAGTTACATTAGTGTAATTTGTAATTAGCCACCACTACAACCACCGTTGAAAATAAAATTGTAATTTTATTTTAATTTTGTAATTAATTACAATTATAAATTTATGTCAATTTGTAATTAGTTACAATTGAGATTTTAATTACAATTTTAACGAATCACCACCACCACCACTAGCCATCACTACTAATATTCAATCACCGTAAGTCCTGCAGTTCTAGAACTACCTCACAAAAGATTTTCTTTCCCTTACCGTCCAAAAAGGGCTAAGACCGAAAGCAGAAGCCAAACCAAGAAATTGACACAAACTCGGTGGAAGAGAGAGGAGATCAACGAAGCTCGACTAAAACAAGTCTAAAACCATCGGGAAACCATATTTGATGAGCTCTCAATTCCTGTACTTGTCAAGGCCCATAAATATCGTGAAGTTTCCGGCTTTAGGTCGAACCTTGAAGTAGAAAACCATTGCTTCAATTTCTCTCGAGTGTTTCGAAAGTTTTTCCCAAACTTTTGATTTATAATTACCTGATTTAATAAAATAGTTTCTAATAACCTGATTATAAAAATTTTAAGGGTTAAGATCACAATTACACACATTTAGGCTTGAAAATTTTTGTAATCAGGTGATTTGTAACTAATTACACAAGTATCAAAATAATTTTCAAAGTCATATTTTTTTAATCAGAATCATGTACTGTTATTAATCACAATTATAACTTTATTTCAAGTTGTAATTAGTTACAATTGTAATTTTAACTACAATTGCAATTAATTACCACCACCACCGACCACCACCTAATTTGTAATCGGTCATCACCACAACCACCGTCGAAAATACAATTGTAACTTATTTCAATTTTGTAATTAATTATAATTGTAACTTATGAATTAGTAAATCATTAGTTTAATTCGTAATTTGTAATTAATTACATTAATGTAATTGTAATTAGTTACCGCCACAATTGTCGTCGTCGGATCACCATCGGAAATACAATTGTAACTTTATTTTAGTTTTGTAATTAATTACAATTAAAATTTTATTTCAATTTGTAATTAGTTTAAAGAGCATATATGCTGATACTAACACGGTAATTGGTTTTTCCCAGTTTTTTAGTGCATCTATTCTCCTCCACTCGTATAAAAATTGAAAAGGAACACAAACTTGAATCATGAACGAACTGTTCATGTTTCTTGTTGCAGTATCAAAACATTTTATCCTTTTTCTTGTGAAAAAGCTGTGAATTTTTTTTTATTTTTTTTTAAATTTGAAATAAATCTAACATTTGATGTAAACGTGAAGTGAGAAACAAAGAAAATAGAAGCAAGCTTTTTCGTTTTTACTGCTTGAAGAAAAGATCAAATTAACACGAATTTATTGACCTAAGGACTACTTTCAGTTGCATCACAGATTAAGAATATGACGATGACTTCAAGAAGAAGAACTTGAATCCGGGTAGAAGTCACCGGAAGAAGTGGCAGAAGCTTTGGCTAAGAATCTCTTGGTGTTGATGTTCTAGGAGATGGATGCAGCATATAAAAATTTCTTCTCAGCAATTGCTTTCTCCTCTTTAAAAGCATATAAAATATCTTCTCAATAATTAATTTCTCATCTTCAGAAGCATATAAAACTTCTTCTCAGCAATTGCTTTCTCCTCCACACCTGACTTCTTCCGAGTTGACTCGGATACATCGATCCACTCAAGCTTCTCGACCGCTGGCAATTAAATCTTCAACGAAGGCTTTTGATTATTGGAATTTAGTGCTATTTGTGTTGTGAAATCTATTACTTGACTTTGCTCGAAAAAATAAGAATGACAAAAAAAGATGGAGAATAAGTTAGGGTTCTGTTTGGGGCAATAAATTAACGACTGATTTTATTAAATAATTTATACTTACCTGATTTCAAAAATTTTAAATCTAAAAGTATGATTTAATGTAATTTACTCTACAGGTATTTCTCATTTTTCTAGGCCCAGCCCAAGGCCATAATCAAACTAGGGTTTTTAACCCGATCCATATACAATGTAATATATATACGCTACTTCCCTACTTTTAGTTCCTTTCTTTTCTGTGCACTCTCCTCTCGCCTCCCACGACACTCACAGTTCGTCTCAAATGGCGCCCAAGACTCAGAGAGTGACCCGTAACCCGGAATTGATCCGTGGGGTCAGAAAGCACTCGCGTTCCCAGATGTACCACAAGAGGGGACTCTGGGCTATCAAGGCCAAGAACGGAGGCAAATTCCCAACCCACGAAAAGAAATCTGTAGTAGCTGAGCCAGCCGCCGAGAAGGCTCCCAAATTCTACCCAGCTGATGATGTTAAGAAGCCGCTTTCTAACAAGCGCAAGCTCAAGCCAACAAAACTTAGGTACATTTCAGATTTGCTTATTTTGTTTTTCTGTTCATTTGAGATTTGGATTTTAGATTCCTTTGCTTTTAATTTGAGATTTAGGTTATAATTTTTTCAGTTTTCGTTCAATGATTTTTTTTTTTGTGTGTTTCTGGGCGTAGGGCAAGCATTACCCCTGGCACAGTGTTGATTATATTGACTGGAAGATTCAAAGGGAAGCGCGTAGTTTTCTTGAAGCAGCTTGCTTCTGGATTGTTGCTTGTTACTGGTTAGCGTCCTTTTATATTTCCAATTTTTTTTCTTATCCAGTTCTTTAGAAATGTATGTAATAATTATTTGTTGCTAATATCTTGTGGGTTGAGCGAAAATAGATATGAATTTGCCACCCCTAAACCAGATCATCATGACAATGCCGCAGTTGTACATTAAAAATTGAATTGTGTTTAGAAAACCCTTGTGCTTGTTATTACCCGTTTAATGTCCGTGAAATATGAATTTGTTAAGGTTTATAGCAGTTTTTATTTGAATATGCTCCTGTGTGTTAATTGGCAATGAAAATTGTTGTAGTCTGGTATGGAAAATGTTTTTATGAACTGTGTTTGCACTGTTTCAGGCCCTTTTGACTTTTATGGTGGACTTACATGCACGATTCTTGTATTTGTTGTCCTTCTTTCTGACGATACACTAATATTGCTGTGAGCTTTAAAGAATACTTGTGTGACCCAGGTGATTTAGAATTCACAGTAAGAGCTCTCTTTGATGATGTGGCTCAAGTAAATTTATTTTGTTGACTCCCACTAGTTGTAAGGGAGCATACTTGTATCCTAGCTCCTTGTGAAGCGGGTTCCCTGCCATTGACTCTTGGGGTTGGCCATGAAGAATTCATTTATTATGTTCAAATAATTCTTGAAATACTTGTGTAGCATAAATGAATGCGACCCCCTCTTAATTAATTCATTTATTGCCACTATGATTGTGACTAATAGCTAAGATTCTCAATTCCTTGGACAAATTAGTTGACACTGCGAAGCTTTATAAAAATGTGTGGTGAAGTTTTTTTCCTCATTATGTGTGTCTTATATGCTAAGAAGCACCGAAACACCTCCAATGCCGGCGTATCCGTATCCGATACTCCTTCGATACGTAACGGTGGCGTGTCCTAATTACAGCGAATAAGAAAAAGGAAAAGAGGTTACAACGAGTAAGAAAAAGGAGGGGGGTGGGATAAGCTTGTCTTGGCCATTTCCAAACTTTTCCAGTGCCAATTGCAGAGAAAAATTGAAGGAGTAGCGTCGACAATGGTGGAAACAGGAACCCTATAAGAAGGGACATTTTGTTGAGTTGGGCTTATAAATGATTAAATAGGCTTGTGCATTTACTTTTAAATTGGGTCTATTTTAATTTTAAAATCATTGACCACCAATTTTAAAATGGCCTGGCCATCATTCTTTTAAAATTGACCCAATTAGATACTAGCCTAAATAAAAGTATCGACTAAATGAGAAAACAAGAATAAATAGTACATAAATTTTTATTTTCTTTACATTAAAGTTTTAAAAAATTAATTAATTTTCTAATTGATGTATTGACGGCGTATCTGAATATTTTCCAAATCTCGTATCTACGTATCGGATATGTATCCGTGTCGGATACGCGTATCCGTATCTGTGCTTCATAGCTTATATGCAAATCTTGAAGGCTGTACTGTGCACATTATATCTGCCCTTTACAATCAAACTAAAATATATTAGGTTGTGTTTGATAAGGTTCTTTTTCCATGGAAAACCACAAATTTCCAACCATTTTCCATATTTATGCTGTTTGATTGCTTTTGAATTTGAGGCAATTGATTTTCCACTTGGTTAGGTCATGCACCTATTTTCTCAGTTTTCTGGAAATGGTTTTCTCGGCTAGCCATTAGAATTTATTCTCCTGGCAAAATTATTAATCATTTTTGTCACGTTTGATCATTTTTGTTATTGTTAATTGATTTATTTTTTTGTCAAAAAATTAACATTATTATTATTAAGTACGAATGTGTGAAAAAATAAAAAATAATATATTTTTTATTACAATAGTTAGATTTTGCTTTATTTGCCATGGAAAATAATGTCAATCAAATAACAAAAGTTGAAAAATTCCCAACTTTTTTCACCTAAAAAATTAAACCAACCAAACAAATTAAACTTTTAATTCTCAGGAATTCAATTCCCTGGAATTCGTTTTCTTTTCACTTAAATTCCACCATCGCTATCAAATGCAGCCTTATTATTTGGGATGTAATAAAGTACTACTTTCAAGGGTGTTTGCAATTCAGATTTTATACCTTAGTGGAATTATGTCCATCTCTTGCTCTGCACTCATTATGTACTTATTTGAATTAGTTATTTCTTTGATCAACCAGTAATTCGTACAGAAATAGCTCTTTGAATTTTCTTCTGCATTGAAATTATTTCATTCTTTTATCTAATTGTCACTGTAGGACCATTCAAGATCAACGGTGTACCTCTAAGACGTGTCAACCAGGCCTATGTTGTTGCTACTTCAACAAAGGTTGACATCTCTGGCTCTGGGGTGAATGTGGAGAAGTTCGATGACAAGTACTTTGCTAAGCAAGCTGAGAAAAAGAAGAAAAAGGGCGAGACTGAATTCTTTGATGCAGAAAAAGAGGTTTGCTTTGAGAAAAAAATAGCTATCCTGATAATTTTTGTGCTTATGTTTAGTCTTTTTGATTTACTGGTTTGACATTTTCTGTAATGTAGGAGAAGAATGTACTCCCAGCGGAGAAGAAAGATGATCAGAAAGCTATTGATGCAGAACTATTGAAAGCTATTGAGAGTGTTCCAGAGTTGAAGTTCTATTTGGGTGCAAGATTCTCTCTAAAGGCTGGAATGAAGCCTCATGAACTCGTCTTTTAGATAAATCACTTAATTTTAAGATCCATAGAACTTATTTTGTTACTCCTGTTCCTGTATTGTCTTCCTCAATTTGGCACTAGATTAATCTTGGAACACAGTTTTATCTGTTAACATCAAGTTTTGCTGTTGAATTGTGACATTTATTGGCTGGTAAACTATTTTAGATATTATTGCTTTAATATTTGAGAAGATCTTTTGAATTTCTGATTTATGCTTGTCGGTTTATTAGTTTTCTGGATCCGGCTGCATTTCTGGTCTCTCGTCTAACTTTAAATTGGCCTCAATAGTGAATTCTTCAAATTTGATGGTCAGTTGCAATCATTCTAAAATGAACCAAAATGTGTCGCCTAGGACTGTCTAGGCGTGGTCAAAACATGTCGAATAAGTGGTATGCGTGTAAAAATGTGATCAAACTTTTTTGTTGACCATCTAGAAATGTCTAATCCTGTCTAGGTGTATTTAATCCCGTCTAATTTCATATTTTTTTTAGAGAATTTTTTTTTATAATATAGTAAAAAAATCTTTTTTTTTTAATATAAAAATATGTTTAATATTTTAAAATAATTAAAAATATGAAATGCATTATGATGCTATTATTCGCATTGACAAATTTAAACTTATGATTCTTGATTTTTGACTTCAATGCCTCGCAACGCATTACACTTTTTAAAACATTGGTTGCAGTACTTCCTTTCATTCTATTATTATAGCTTTTTATTTGTTAAAATTTCAAATATTCAATTCCTCGATTTTTTTTCTTCATATACTTAAAATTATTATAAAATATAAATCTTAATAAAATATTAAATATTGAAAATTTCTAGAACTTTTCAAAATAATTTCAGTTTAAAATGAAGTTTATGTATTCCAAAAATTTTGGATTAGAATTTGGAACAACATTTTGATTGCGAAATTTTTTGGAACGAAATTTGGAACACCTATTTTCAATCCGTTCCGTCTCAAAACACCCCCTATGTCGAATTAAGGAAATTATTTTTTAATTTTTTCCCTCGACGGTGGAACAAGTCCTTTTTTTCCCTTTCTATTCCAGGTGACGTACTCAAGTTTTCGTAAAAGGAAGGAAAAATCAGAAACATATAAATGTGGTGAGAAAATCCATAAAACAGCAAGTCATGGTTGTTAAGCAATGTCGGACAATATCCTCATGCGAGTGATGGCCTTAATAACAAAGCAGATGCCTGCTCGTCCGACCTGATAGACCTGGCCAAATCTAAACAAATTCTCGGCAGAGGATCAGCTAGGCAAGGTTTAACGCAACTACAGTGATTGCAAATATTCCTACAAAAGGTCTAATTTAATTTAAAACCATAATAATAAATAATCAATCTCAAACAATGAATTTCTGTTATAAGCCTTGGCAATTATAAACAATGCCAAAAATCATCCTCCTACTTGTTTAACATGTGTGATTAGGATTTAGGAATAACCAAAATGACAGCAGTCACAAGTCACTCTATCTAAAGAAACAACAATTTCTGTTCTCAAACATAATATAATACAACTAAGCAGGCATTTGCCACAAGAAACAGAAACAGAAACAGAAACAGAAGCTACCTAATTTATTTCATTGTCAAGCTAGTATAACCTCAAGATCTTGACTTGCCTAGTTTAATATGACCACACATCCATCTCCTATTTCCGCTACGATCGTTTTAACTTTTATCAACCTTCTGTTACTTCTCAGCCCAACATTAATACCCAGATCCTACAACATCTTAGTATCGCATCAATACATTTCATGTGTAGGCGAGTCACGTAATCACAGTTAAGACCTTAGTAGATTCATCATAATTGGTCAAACTTCAAACAATACAACGACCAAATCCATAAATCAACGTACGCTTGCAGAAATTAAGAAAGCAAGACAAGTGCCTTTTGTGAATAACCTGAAAAGTAGAAGCATCTACGACATGACGAAAAGAGAGTCAGAGTTGCATTGAACCTCCACTATTTACATCTGAATAAAGAAGAAAATCCAATCTCAATCACGGATGCCAAGTTCAACTTCGAGCTCATCATCTTCTTCAAAAAGTTTTAGAAGACGGGCATGTTGCTCCTCTCTCTTCTTCCTTTGCCACAGCTTGAATAAGAAAACAGAAAATGCAATCACGGCCAACAGCCCAAGGCATATAAGGAGAATTTCCAATCCGACAGATCTACTAGATGACTTCTTCCTCCCATTTTCCTTTTCAGTCTTGGAATTTGATGTTGATGAGCCGTCTGCCAGTCCTACAAAGACATAATAGACATTCAATGTGTTATTCCTAATTAAATGGAAGTCAATAATAAAAATGAATAAGATAATAACTATATAGAAAAGACCCTTAGTTTATATCGTGTGCTCTGAAACTTAACAGAAATCCATTTCCTTTCACTGTACAAAAAACTCTCCACCATTTAACATGGAGCATAAAGAAAATCCTTGATTCCAATTCCAATTGGATTATTTCAGCTATAAAGCTTAGCATTTTCTGTCATATTTTTTGTGTTAAGAGGGATTCAATGTTTATAATACAAAAACAAGATACATACAGATATTTTTGGGATTTAAGGAGAACCAAATAGAGAAGTAGAAAAGATATGAACAATCTAAATTTGACGACAGATGTTTCTACTATGTCGAAGAACATCTCAAATTTTGATAAACTGGTCTAATATGAATAATTGTTTAACCTATCAAATCAAACTGTATCTTACTAATGAAATCTCATGCATAATAAGTAATAACCAAAGTGATACAGAAAATATTAGCATAATACCCAAAATAATAAGTTAATAATGTTGAAAATGCTAAGAACATATCAGGAAAACTAGAGATTTGAAATTTAAAAAACATTACTCCTGATCTGTCTACTCTACACGTTGTGAAAATCGAATTAACAAATTTTAATAGTTATGGAAACAACGCATTGTGGCAGATATTCAAGGTACCGTGCACCCATAATTCATAACGATTTCCAATTTTTCATATGTGATTCCCATCAAAATCCACATCTGGATAAATAACGCAACTTTTTCAAACTTTAGGGCAAAATTTAAAAAGTATTGTAATAATATGTTGCTCAAATATATTTTTAATGATATAAATCAAGTTGGAAGTGAAATAAGATGAAAAGAAGAAAAATCGGAGAAAACTAGAAGAAAACCTATAACGACCACGAACTTTTTCTTATACTCTCCTCTGTGGCTCAGGGGCTATCCCGCGCATCATTAGCTTACATACTGTCTACTTTGGGAGAGCATAGGCCATCTTACCCCTCATAGCTTTCTAAACGCATCCCCAAGATTTGAACCCATGACTTCTGGTTTATGAGATATTCAAGTTCAATCCTCGTACCAATTGGAGTCATCAGCTTTTTTTAATTCAAATATTTAACAAGAATGTGAAAGAAAAAAATATACTTTGTGTAAGTATAGAAGGAAAGCAAAAGTGTTAGTATACCAGAAAATTGGCTTTGTAGATTGAGCCATACAAACAGAGAAGGTAGAAGAAAATCTCCTGTCTATAGTAACATTGTCATTAGAACCAGGATTGAACTTGATTATCTCATAAGCCAAATGTTGTGGGTTCGAATCCTGGGGACGGGTTCAGAAAATCATGAAGGATAAGATGATCATAGGCCCTCCTAAAGTGGACAATATGTAAGTTAATAATACAAGAAATAGTTCATAAGCCTCAGAGGACAAGATGAGAGAAAGTCCGTGGTCGTTATAAAATTGATTGAGAATAGAAAAAATCGATCTAAACGGACCTGGACGGACCAAACCGACCTTCTATACAAAAGGTTCAAAATATAGCTCAAGCGATCGCTTGAGCCAATAGCCACGCGATCACGTGGTTGAGGATGTTTAGACCTGAAAGCAAAAACCATAAGCCAATTTTGGGAATAACTTTAAACAAACGATCGCTTAGTTATAAAAAGCAACCGTCGGCAGATTGTTTCAATTTTGATTTTGGCACCTTTTCATCAATCATTTATACTCTTTTACGAAAATTTGTGTTACATATGAAATGGTATGCTGAAATTCTATAAATTAATATAGTATTCATGGTTTTAAACACTTGGAAAAACATTATTGTGCATTGAGATTATTCCCAAATTCTCTTTCTTCCAACTTAGAATTTCTTAATTTATTCCTCATTCTTTTGTTCTTACTTTTTGGGTTTAGAAAGTGCTATTTGCAACCCAATTGTGACTTGAAATTCGCTAGAACCTTGCTACTTGAACAATTCAATCTGCGTGTGGGCCCTACACCCCACGTGAGAAGGTTGTTCAAGTAGAATTTTTGAATTTGCTAAAGCAATTTGTGTGTTTGCCCCTTCGCATTCTCATCTTGCTGAAAGGGTGCAAATTAAGCTTTTAGCTTAGCATTCTTTAGGCTTCAAGTCACTTGTTTCTACATAGTTTTATAAAAAAAAAAAAAAAAAAATTCTTGTGTTCATTATACCAAGTTTGAGTTTTAACATCACATCCACTTCGAGGAAAATATTTCAACAAAAAGTGATGTCAAATATCTGACTAATACGATAAAATTAGGAATTAGTCAGGTATAAACTCTAAAGGAAATCTTTATTCTATCTAAATCTCAGATTTTTACTGAGGAAAGAGGAAAAAAAAAATCTTAACAATGATTCAAATAAAAATTTCAAATTTCACCAAAGATCACTATGTTTTACTTGTAATTAATTACATACAGTTACTTAGCTTAAAAGAAGGCAAACCTGTAATTGATCGCAGAAGAAATACCGAGAAATAGAAAATAAAAAACTTCAGAGATATCTCTATTGTGATTTTACTGGTCATCGCTCAGTAGTTTTTTTCCCTTTTCCGAAATATTTTTTCGGAATAAAATTGGCGTGAAGTGGAATTTGATTCTTTATCTGCTACGCCCGTCGGTGTCGGCCTTTTCCGAATTATTATTTTTTCGGAATCAAATTGGCGTGAAGTAAAATTTGATTCTTTATCTGCTACGCCCTGTCGGTCGGTTGGGATGTCATAGAGTCGAGCCGATTCACGGGTTGAAGATCAAAATTTGAGCTCAGGTCGAATTTTTTTTGGCTCGAATCGAGTCGAGTCGAGCCGAACCAAGCTCGTCCCTAAAAATAAGGCTCGACTCGAACTTTAAGCTCGAACTTTTTCGAGTCGAGCCGAGTCGAGCTAAGTCTTGAACTTTTAACTTTTCTTTATTTTTATAACAAGAATTCATTAATTTTTTTTATTAAAAATATATGTGTGTATATATATATATATAACAAGTTTAGCCGAGCTCGTTATTTAAATTCATGACTCAAGCAACCATCGAGTTTGGTCCGAGCCGAGCCAAAGGCCGCCTCTAAAAAAAGCTCCACTCGAGCCGAGCCGAGCCTGAGCTTTTTCAGAGCCGCTAGAACTGACAAGCCGTTTTGCTATCCCTACCTGTCGGTGTCGGCTGGTGATTTTGAGCACCGCGACGTTGGAGTGGGCTAGAGGTCCTATCAAACTTATAACTTTTTGCATGGTAAATTAATCTAAAATCATTTTATTTATTATTTATTTATTTTGTTACGTCCATCAGGAGTGTTCCCATAACCTCTTGCCTAGAGTCTTGCAAAAAGGTAAATCGCGAGATGTACAACGCAGAGCTAGAAATAGAACACGTGATCTTATGGGAGCACCTTCATCACAAGGTTCACCTTTTACCGCTGCGCCATGTGTCTCGAGGGCAATAAATAAATAAATAAATAATACAATCATTAAACTTTAGCATCCATTTGGTAAAGTGATTATAAACCAATTTTTAATCTACACGATTTCTCAAACCACTTTTTAACTACACATATTATTCTTCTCCAATTTTTAACCACACATCTTACCTTGAAAAATCAAATAAATTGGTTTATAATCACTTGGTAATATCCGAACAGAGGCTTAATATCTGCTCACCCATCTTTTAAAAGACATTGAACTTTTGTTATTTTCTAGTTGTAGGAAAAAAAAATTCTAAGCAAGAAAATGTGTTTTTTCACGATATTCTCCAATATTTTGTTAAAATCTTCGACAGATTAGTCTTGTGTCATTGCACAAACCTTCCGAGGGTTAATATTTCTAAGTAGAATTACATGACAATTTTATTTTAGAGTAGGTTCAAGTAGTAGAATTCAGTTAGTAGTTTCTTCAGTTTTATCAATAACTTCGAAAAAACTATAATATGTAAATGTCTTCCTCGTAAATTCTTTTAGTAACATATTGTTAATTTCGACAATCGATTCATAGCACAATGATTCACCATTAGGGCTTCATCCAGTTGAAAATCTTGAAGTTTAGGACCAAAGTTGTGATTTTGAAAGATATGGGGTAAAATCTGATAATGAGCAGAATTTAGAGAAAACGTAAGACATGGAAAATGCAACTTCTGCAGTACATCCTTACTGGCACTTTCCTTCTTATTCTGATCCATGGATGCAGCTGCCAAATTTGATCCATTATTCAATTAGGTTTTTCGGATTACTTGGGATAAGATTCATTATATTTTGTGTAGTAAAGAATATAGTACAGTATATTCCTTTTCTGTTAGGGCTGCATATTCAGCTGGCCTGCATTCTTTGTATATATATTTTGCAACTCTGTAATGGTTGTGTGTGCAGAAAAATACAAAAATTTATATACATTTGTTCAATCTTTTCTTTCTTGGTATCAGAGCTACTCATCACCATGACTTCTATTGAAAATCAGTCACAAACAAATTCCTCTACCTCAAACCAAACTGCTTCTTCTCAAACTCACAGCTCCACTCTAGATCTCGCACAAACGCTGTCAATCAAACTTGACCGTGAGAATTTTTTGTTGTGGAAGAACATGGTTATGCCCATTGTTAAAGGGCATAACCTTGAGGGACATTTTCTTGGGACTAGATTGTGCCCTGCTGAGTTTATCTCAGTTGAGACAGTCACAGAATCAGGTACTACAGTTGAGAAGGTTTCTAATGCTGAGTATTCCAAGTGGGTGTCGAACGATTCCCTTCTAATGGGATGGCTTTATGACTCAATGACAACGAATATTGCATTGAGGGTAATAGGAAGTGCAACAGCTGCTCAGATATGGTCTGGTATAGAGCAAAGTTATGGGATTCACAACAAGTCTAGGCTCACTTTTCTCACTAGTGAGTTACAGAGATTCGGGAAGGGAAGCATGTCAATGGACCAGTATCTAACCACAGTCAAGAGATTGACTGATAATTTGGAGATAGCTGGAAAGAAGGTGGAACCTGATGATCTAATCAATCATGTGCTCTCCGGACTGGATGAAGACTACACCCCAGTTGTTGTCTAACTAAATGGAAGAGACAACTTAAACTGGTATGATATGACATCAGTAATGCTGACCTTTGAAATCAGACTGGATTATCTGAATGAAATCAGAATTGGAATGGGTTCTATAAATTTCAGTCAAGGAAGTAACAGAGGAACTTACCTTGGTGGAAGATCAAGGGGAAACTTTAGAGGTAATGGAAACAGAGGCAGGACTAGAGGAAGAGGAAGGAACTCTAGACAAATTGACAAATTGACTTTAGGTCACACTGCATACTTCACTTCTCCTAACGTAATGGAGGACCCTGGATGGTATGCTGACTCTGGTGCAAGTGCTCATGTGATAAACAATTTGAGGAACTTGACAGAGGCAATGGAGTATACTGGTAAAAAAGCTATCAAGGTTGGAAACGGTAAATCTCTAACCATCACTCATGTAGGAAACAAATCCTTCAATGCTAAAGGTAAAAAATGCTTTGTGTTAAATGACTTGCTTCATGTACCAGAAATAAAAAAAAAATCTCCTTAGTGTCTCAAGATTTACTGATGATAATGATGTTTCTATTGAATTTTTTCCTAACTTCTGCATTGTTAAGGACCTGTAAACGAGGAAACTGCTGGCACGAGGGATGCTTAAAGATGGGCTATATCAGTTGGCAATTCTAGAAACTCATTATCAAGACTCAACTGTCGCAACCTCTAAGTTTCCTGTTTTGGCTCTTATGTCTACTTGTAATAAGTCTTAGAAAGGGTCTCTGGAAGTTGAAGTGTGGAATAGGAGGTTAGGCCACCCTTCAATCCAGATTTTGAGTCATGTTCTTAAGTCTTGCAGCAAGCAAATATCAATTAATGAAAGTTCTTTTTTCTGCGATTTTTGTTAGCTTGGCAAAGTTCATAAACTACCATTCAAAAACTCTTCATCACATGCTCTTAATCCATTGGATCTCATTCACACAAATGTGTGGGGACCCTCTCCGATCAAATCAACAGTGGGATTTAGGTACTACATTGTCTTTGTGGATGATTATAGCCATTACACTTGGACATATCCTTTAAGACTCAAATGTGAGAGCTTAAAAACCTTCATTCAGTTTCAAAAACTTGTTGAAAAACAATTTGAGAGGAAAATAAAACCATACAAATTGATTATGGAGGGGAGTTTAGATCATTTGAAAAATATGCCTAAGACAATGGAATAAACTTGAGGTTCTCTTGCCCCCATACATCACCTCAAAATGGCCGAGCCGAAAGAAAGCATAGACACCTTACTGAAACAGCTTTAACCTTGTTAGCTCAAGCCAATCTTCCACTCTATTACTGGTAGGAAGCTTTCTCAATGGCTACATTCTTGATAAATCGGTTTCCAACCCCTGTTTTGCACTTAAACTCACCATATACTTCTCTTTACAAGAAACCAGTCAAGTATGATTCATTGAGAGTGTTTGGGTGCACATGTTTTCCTTATTTAAGACCCTATAACAAGCACAAATTCTCCTATCACTCAATCAAATGTGTGAACCTTGGTTTTAGTTCATCTCACAAAGGCTATAAATGCTTAAGTCCCACTGACAAAATATTCATTTCAAGACATGTAACTTTTAATGAATCTGAATTCCCTTACAAATCTGGTTTTATAAATAAATTAGATCCTTTATCCCATTCAACTGTCATAAATTATCCTCTACCCTTTGATAATACATCAGAAACAATTATAAAATCTCATCCATCTCTTGTTGACTCATCAGCTTTGCCAACCACTCATCAGTCACCTCCTCTGTCTCCATTTTGTGCCACTGATAGTGCTTATCTTTTAGCATCTCAAAGTCCACCAAACCTCAGCACAGGTTCAGATAATGTGGAAGTATTAAATGAAAGCATCAAAGATACAAATCCAGAAGATTTTGATCAAAATTCTGCTAAAGATGAAAGTGAGAAAGGAAATGAAGATGTAGTTGACAGCAGTGTGGAAAAATTGTCTCTATACATCCAATGGTTACTAGAGGGAAATCTGGTATTTTTAATCCAAAAATCTATAATATTGAAATTTTAGAGCCTCATCCTGTAAAGGAAGCTCTCTCTAGTAGGAATTGGAGGTTGGCAATAGAGGATGAGTTTGAAGCACTCAAGAAGAATCAGACCTGGAAACTAGTCCAACTAAATAATGTATCAAAGATCATTGGGTGCAAATGGATTTTCAAGATCAAGTATGATAATGAAGGAAAGATAGAAAGGTACAAGGCGAGACTTGTGGCTCAAGGGTTCTTGCAAACCTATGGAGTGGACTATAGAGAAACATTTAGTCCAGTGGTGAAGGCCTCTACTATCAAGATTGTCTTGACTCTTGCAGTGATCAGCAATTGGGATGTAAGGCAAATAGATGTGATCAACGCCTTTCGAAATGGTGAGTCAACAGAAGATGCGTATATGTATCGGCCTGAGGGGTTTCAAGATAAAGATATCCGATTTTTGTGTGTAAGTTACAAAAGGCCATTTATGGATTGAAGCAAGCACCTCGTGCGTGGAATTATCAACTCAAAGCAACACTATTAAGTTGGGGATTTAATCAATCAAGGGCTGATACTTTTCTATACTATCAACTGGAAAAGAACCGTACTATTCTTATACTCATTTATGTAGATGACATTCTTGTAACTGGAAGTAACACTAATGAGTTGCAGAAAGTTATTAACAAGTTGAATAGCAGATTTTCTCTCAAGGACATGGGAAGTATTAAACGTTTTCAGGGAATGGAGGTTAACATAGATGAGACTGGTATGCAGATTTCTCAAAACAGATATGCTAAAAACATCCTTAAAAGGTTTGGTTTTAGCAACGTAAACTCAGTCAGTACTCCAATGATTTCTAGAAAGCTGGTTTCAAAAGAAGAAGGAACAATCATTGATAATCCTACCTTGTATAGAAGTGCAGTTGGTGCTCTTCAATTCTTGGTTCACACCAGACCTGACCTGGCCTTCTCAGTCAACAGGTTAAGTCAATATCTTCAAAAGCCTACTCAAAGTCACTGGAACCTAGTTAAGAGAGTATTTAGATATGTCAAAGAAACTACAGACTTTGGTATAAGGATTTAAAGGAGTGATCAGTTGGATCTTACAGCATTCTGTGATGCTGACTGGGCTTCATGTCCAGATGATCGGTGATCTAATGCAGGATATTGTGTATTCTTAGGTGGAAACCTGGTGTTATGGAGTGCCAAGAAACAGAATACAGTGGCTCATTCCAGTACTGAAGCAGAGTATAGGTCTTTAGCAAATGTAAGTCTAAAATATGCTGGATTCAATCATTGCTTTTTGAACTCAAGTTCCAGTCCAAGTCTGTACCAAGTATTTGATGTGATAACCTTGGGGCTAAAGCACTAGCATTGAATCCTATCTTCCATGCAAGGACTAAGTGTAGAAAATTTATCCTTGCACAAACACAAAGTAACAAGGTTATTCTCAATATATGACAAGTAATTGGAATGACAAGATTGGCAAGAATCAAGAATAAGAGAAACTCCCTAAAACTTGATAATGCCACAATCGTGTGACTCGAACCGAGGGCTCAGAAATTGCCCCAATAACCACAATCGGAAACACCACACGAAGCAGGGAAGAGCACACTCCGAGGCAACCCGTAACCCACGAATTTTCACCAAGAAAATCGCACCAGCAAAGGCTCTAAACCGGATGCACCAAGACACGGTGCAAACAAAAGCAGCACACAGAGACAGCAAGCGGAAGAAGCATCCAACCACGAAGGAGGTAGCAAACCAGAGGCCAAGAAAATGGAGCAAGGTCGTAGGGTTACCAGTTTTCACAGAGAAAAGAAAAGCCAATCACTGTCGGGTCACAAAGAGGCGAGAGAGCGGCTTAGGGTGCGTGAGTTGTGTCTTGGTCGAGAGGAAGTGGAGCGTAGGGTAGATATAGAGGTAGGTTTAGGTTTAATTAGGAGAATGGGTCGAGGGCCTAATTAAACCCGGGCCGCCAATCGAATCCACCTACCGAGCAATAGGGCGAACGACCTAATTAACACCTCAAGGTAAGGTAATAAAGTCTCTAACTTGTCATTCTCGTGGGTTACGCATATTGTGGTTAGTTGAGGCAAATAATTCTTCGATCATGGGCCGAAGGCCTACGAAGCTAAAAAATCGACCCGATGTTTCATCATCGCCCCCGGGGTTTGTTTGGGACCAAAAAATCCCAATAAACCTCCACCTTGGTACCGAACAAACCTGCAAAAGACAAAACAACACATGTTTAGTAGATGCAAGAGTACAGTCCTAAATTAATCAGAACTTTTCATACCTATACCAATATTTAGAAGCAATAGACAACTTCTAAATTTTACCAATGTGAGCACCTTTGTGCCCATATCTTCAGGGTTATAATCTGTATGCACTTTCTCAAGTTTAATTTCATCTTGAGAAACAATATTTCTAATAAAATGTAACCTAACATCGATATGTTTAGTACGTTCATGAAAAACAGGGTTCTTACATAAATGAATAGCTGATTGACTATCGGAATATACTGTTACACTTTCATTTAAGGTACCTAGTTCCTTAAGTAATCCTTTAAACGACAAAGCTTCTTTAAAGGTCTTGGTAACAACAATATATTCAGACTCAGTAGTAGAGAGAGCAACAATATGTTGGAGCTGAGACTTCCAACTAACACATGAGTCTCACAAAGTAAACACATAAGAGGAAGTAGATTTCCTATTATCTCCAGCTCCACCATAATCAGCATCAGTAAAACCCTTCAATTTCACATTATTAGATTTGCACTTATAGATTAAACCCACATTGTAAGTATCACTAAGATACCTAAGTAGCCACTTCAAGACTTCCCAATGAGTGGGGTCTGGATTTGACATGTACTTGCTCAAAGTACTAACAGCATAGGCCAAATCTGGCTGAGTACAAACCATAAGATACATCACAGAACCAATCACATTAGAATAAGGTATATTACTCATATAAGCTATTTCTTCCTCATTTGCAGGTGATTGATCTTTCGTTAAAACAAAATGATTCCCAAGAGGTACAGAAGCAGGCTTACAATTAATCATACCAAACTTCTTTAACACCTTTTGTACATAGGGAGTTTGATGCAGAAATAAACAAGAATTAGACTTATTTCTTTCAATTTCCATACCTAAAATATGTTTAGCATGGCCTAGGTCCTTCATATCAAATTCTTTGTTTAACTCATTTTTAACATTGTCTACTAAGATCATGTTAGAACCAATCAATAACATGTCATCCACATAAAGTAACAAATACACACACTCATCAGTGCTGTGGTGCATATAGTATAGACAATGATCAAACTCACTTCTCTTGAAACCAATAGATAGCACATAAGAATCAAATTTCTTGTACCACTATCTAGGTGATTGTTTTAAACCATATAATGATTTTTTAAGGAAACACACATGATTAGGTTTTTCTTTATCTTCAAAACCTTTGGGTTGAAACATAAAAAATTTATCTTCAAGATCTTCATGTAAAAAAGCAGTTTTCACATCAAGTTGTTCAAGTTCCCAGTCATAATACGCAACGAAATCAAGCATAAATCTAATGGTGGTATACTTAACAACGGGCAAGAAAATCTCATTACAATCTACCCCTTCCTTTTGTGTGTAACCCTTGGCTACTAACCTAGCTTTATATCTCACAGGCTCACTCTCAGTGGTACCCTCCTTAACCTTGTAGACCCATTTGCAGCCTACAATAGATTTATCTTTAGCGTCCACTAAAACCCAAGTTTGACTCTTATGGAGCGACTCCATCTCCTCTTTCATGCCACTAACCCAAAATTTACTATTTTCACTTATCATAGCCTCCTTGTAGGTATTGGCCTCTTTATCAGCTAGGTCTTGGTAACTAACATAGGCTAAAACGTAGTCGGACATTCTTTGGGGTTCTCTATGTGGTCTTCTTTCCCTATCTTTAGCTAACTGATAGCCATCCAAAGGGTCAACAAGATGATCTATAGGGTCATCTTCTTCAAATTTTACATTCTCATGATCTTGTTGGGGGGTAATCTCCAACTCACTCGGGATAATGGGGATAGGGACTCTAACACTCTCCACCTCAAGGGAGGGTTCATCTCCACCTATCTCTAACTGTTCTTCATTTCCTAGACACGGCATCTCAGACTCATTAAAGGTGACATCTCTGCTGATGATTATTCTCACGCCCTTTTGACTTCTGTCCTACAACCTATACCCTTTAACACCTTCGGGATATCCTAGAAAAACGCACTTTCTAGCTCTAGGTTCTAATTTTCCCTCACTTTGATGAGAAAACACAGTACAACCAAAAGTTCTAAGCATAGAATAATAAGCACATTTTCCATACCATTTTTCATATGGAGTATCACCATTCAAGGCAGCGGAAGGAGTCATATTAATCAGATAGCACGCAGTCATAACAGCTTCACTCCAAAAATATTTAGGCACACCAGAGCTTAACATCATACATCTAAATTTATCAAGTAATGTACGATTCATCCTTTTAGCAACCTCATTTTGCTGGGGAGTGTAAGGCACAGTTCTATGTCTAGTAATACCATTTTCTTTACACATATTGTCAAACTCAGAGTTGCAGAATTCAAGACCATTGTCAGTTCTCAAATATTTTATACTTTTACCTGTCTGATTCTCCACCTGTAATTTCCAAGTTTTAAACTTTTCAAAGGTTTCAGATTTATCTTTCAATAAATAAATCCACACACGTCTGGAGAAATCATCAATAATAGATAGGAAATATTTGTTACCACCAAAAGTGAGATTGCTCCCTGGACCCCATAAATCAGAATGAATGTATTCAAGCATTCTAGTTGTCCGGTGTGTGTTGGATGCAAAAGACATCCTGTGATGTTTACCAAGCACACAATGATCACAAAATGACATGTCAGACACCTTATCCTTTCCAAACACACCCTTATCATTTAAATATTTTAGACCTTTAACACTCACATGTGCAAGTCTATTGTGCCATTTTTGTGTGTGATCGGTGTCAATGAATGCAATTGTATGGTTTTTACCACTTACTACCTCAGCATGAGTTATGTAAATGTCATTTTTCCTAATGGCCTTAAAGGCCTTAAGGGCACCCTTAAACATTTTAATCATCCGGTCACCAAGCCCCCCAGTGAAACCTGCATTTTCTAATTCTCCCATAGAAATCAAATTTCTACCCATATGTGGAATGTACCTAACATTCTTCAATGTATGTACAAAACCATTTTCAAATTTGACAGTAACATCATCAACACCTGTGATGTTATATGCGACTCCACCCCATGAAACAACATGATCATGATCAGACTCATACAAATGATCAAACCAATGCTTATGAGAAGTGACATGAAATGATGCACCAGAGTCAAGAATCCATTCATCAGTATGGGAGTTCATAGACATGTTAATTTCACTAGGCTTGGGATTTAAAAGGATGTAAACCTCACCAGGTTCATTATGTTTTGGTGCCACAATGTTTGCATCCCCTTGTTCACTCCCCTTTAGTTTATTTTTCTCCTTATAGCAATCACTAATAAAGTGACCTAATTGACCACAACCATAACACTTTTTACCTGCAGCTTTCCCTTGTGATCTGGATCTACTTCTACCCTTTTTCTTGCTACCACTACCTTGCCCGCTCCCACTATTTCCACCACCCTTTGTTTGAGTCCTACCTCTCATAAAGTGGACCTCCCCTTGCTTTCTCCCACCTTTCTCAGCTCTTATCTCCCTATCCTTACTTTTAAGTGAATCAATGACTACCTCTGGGGTAAGGGTCTCCCTCCCATACTTGATAGCATTCTTAACATCCTTATATATGTCAAGAATGGCATTCAATAAAATTATGGCCTTGTATTCTTCAGGCACTTTATCACCACAATTTGTGATATCTTGAACAAGTTTATTGAAAATATCAAGATTGTCATCTAATTCCTTTGAAGGATCGATTTTGAAACTGAAAAAACTTTCAAGTAAAAAAAGTTTGTTCGAGGTGGATTGTGTTAAGTAAAGTTCTTGTAACTTTTTCCAAAGAGCTTCAGTAGTATCGTGTTTACCAACTTTCGTAAAATACTATCAGATAAATGCAAGATAATAGAAGTATAAGCAAGTTCATCAAATTCCTTTTTCTGTCTTCAGTCACAGTAGCAGGAAAAGAATTATCAATGACTTTAGAAACTTTTTGCTAAACTAAAATACCTTTCATTTTCTGTTGCCAAATAGAAAAATCACCATTTCCATTAAAGACACTCAAGTCAAAATGATGTGCAAACATATTTCAAGAAAACAAGCAACACACCACAATGGAGTAATATGCAACTCACAAAGAATTTCACACAGAAACCTAAAGTGCTGCAATATATACGCCGTTCTAAATTCTCAGGATTCCGTGAGACTCAAAAGATCTCAGGTCAAAAGAATTTTCGACACGGGTAAGGTCAAGGGGAACAATTCTAATATCAAGAGCAACATGAGATAGATAACCACCAAGATATATCGAAAATAGGTATAACACAGCAATATCCAAATCACAGGTAATAGCAATTAAATACTATAACTAGAAACAGGCAACAGCAAACCTAATGGTCACCCCACACAATGACCTGCTACTACAGAAATTTAAAAGTGATCAGCCAATTTACCAGAGCGGACTTTTCTGTGTCCATAATTGGGAGTGATACGAAAATTATTTGTTTATTTTGTGAATCTGCAATTAGCAATCCTTCGACATATATATGCAGATACAACACAAAGCAAGAATCAACCCTCAAAGTTAACTGTGATTGCAAAAAAAAAAATAGCAAAATGGCACAAATCAGTCAAAACAATTTCCAATGCGCAGGTTATGGAAAAAGTTAGAAATAATTTCAGTAATAAGGCAATGAACACAGAGTAATTATCGATTCCAAAAATCGCCAATCAGTCAAAGCCCCTTGGCTCTGATACCACTTTGTAGAAAATTTATCCTTGCACAAACAAAAAGTAACAAGGTTATTCTCAATATATGACAAGTAATTGGAATGATAAGATTGACAAGAATCAAGAATAAGAGAAACTCCCTAAAACTTGATAATGCCACAATCGTGTGACTCGAACCGAGGGCTCAGAAATTGCCCCAATAACTAGGGGTGTAAACGGTTTGGTTTGGGCGGTTTTTGATAATTTTTCAAACCAAACCATTTAAAGCGGTTTGACGTTTTTCCAACCCAAACCAAACCATTTCATTTTCAAAACCAAACCAAACCAAACCATTTTTTGCGGTTTGGTGCGGTTTTAAACCGCGGTTTGCAATGAAATTAAAATAATACATGTAGTTCGTGCTAAAATAAATATTGAAATAGACTTTTGAATTAAGACATCAAAATTAATTATAAATTACCCAACAACAATACAACATTATAGATTTAAGACTAACAAAATTAAAACATATGGGCAAACAACTTTTAAGATAGATACAAAGGCACAATCACAAACAAATTATCACAATAATATAAAAACAACCTAATAGATAACACAAAAGTAAAAACTAGTAATCACAACATTACAAAATAGATTTAGTGATTCCAAAATGGACACAAAATAAACAACTTCCATTACAATTATAAAATGTTTAGACCAATGATAGCTTCCTTTGACATTGTGTAATGCTCCAGCGCTTCAATTTTTGATACCATGTCTCCCTACATTTTACATACCGAAAAAAATTATATTACAGTTGACTAGCAACCAAAGAGAAGCACAAAACATAGAATTGAACTAGCTAAAGTATACTAACCTGTCACATTCTAGTTCAATTTTTTATTGGTGCAATATTTCTGCTACTACACATGATTCATCTTCATGCCAAAAAAATAAAAATAAAACAAGAACAAATGAATTCATTAGTTCCAACAAAAATGAAATGCATAAAATTGAGTAAATGTATTGAAAAGTAAATATCATATTACCTTCAACTGCTCTCTCGGAGTCATCGAATGCCTTAACCTCCTCCAAATATTGACGCAGCACTATTGGTTCTTTGTTGCTATGCATCCAATTCTTCGTGCAAATGAGTGCCTCAACCATCTTTGGACCCAACGAACTCCTAAAAGAATCCAGAATTCGACCGCTCGTGGAGAAAGCTGATTCAGAAGCTACTGTAGATATCTGAATGGTGAAGACATCTTTGGCAATTTGGGAGATAATCTTGTACTTATGAGCATTCAATTTCCACCAAAGTAGTATGTCAAACGGCTCATCAGTCAAATGTTCACAACGATCATTCAAGTAATCCACCAAATCATTCTTCTCAACTTGAGCTTCCCGCAAGAGTCTTGCTTTAAAAATTGAAGAAATTGGCCTAGAACTACATGCACGTAGTGATGAAGTTGAACTACTAGTTTGAGCTGCTTCATTACATTGAGTACTAAGTGGAGCCATCATGTCCCTATAACACTCATATAACCTATGAAGTGTGCTTTCAACCTTATTTAACAACATCTTTGCGATCTCCACATCGTATATAAGTTCATCTAAACATGATTGTATGTACACCATTATCACCATCATCAATTTTTGACTTACTACAAAAATTCAGTGTCTTTTGTTTTTTGTCCTGAAACCTAAACGGATACTTCTTGCACAACCCCTCTATATGATTTCTCAGTGTACTAGTGCCAATATTTTTAGAATGATACTTATACACCTATCCACAATAAATACATTCTACATTCCCATCATCCCGCTGATTAAAGTGAACCCAAATTTCAGACCTTTTATGCCCCTTATGAGCCTTCATTTTTCCACTATCATCCACACTTTCAATCTTAATTGGTCTAATATCGTCATTGTCATGATCACTGTGTATTTCTAAAATGGGATCCATTCTTCTAAATTGTAAAATATGTCCATAATAAGAAAATATATAAAAAAATATGTTTAAATACAAACGACAAAAGATTTAACAAACAGATCCCAAATTACTATGAAAGGCAACCACAATCTCAAAATATTTTGAAGTCATTCAACAGAATATCCTTGGTCCCAAAGAACTAGTTTTTAGTTTTATTTCAAAGGACTTTAAACAATATAACCTTGATATTTAGCCATCTATGCATGTTTGGAATTATAAAAATATACATGTCATCACAATATTGCAATCAAATTACGAAATTAGGCAACTGTAATTTTTGCAATTTTAGAAGTCATTTAACAGATTAATAAATTATTCGAAGAACAAGAGGTATTTCTGGCTTGATTTCAAAAGTTCAAAAACATTGTACAACGGATATTTAGCCATATTTACTAATTTCAGATTAGAAAAATAAACTTGAAATCACAATATTGGCCATCAAAAATCAGATTCAAAAATCAAACTCAAAATAAGGAAACAAGAGAGAATAAGGCTTACCCAGAAGTCTAGCTACGTGAAAAGCTTCTGCTCAGTTCCATATTTATCATTCCTCAAAGTTTTGCAAAAACTAGAAAAAAATATATATATGTATCAGAAAACGAAACAAGCATATGTTGCGCAGCTACACTGCTTGGAATGGTTATTTTTTGATTCGGAAAATCAGCACTAAATCCCAAAACTCTTGAAACCAAATTTATCACAAATGCGTGAGGTCGGTTCAGCTATTCCCAGTTTCCCACCATAAATACAACAACACAATAATTCACCGGAATCTGATTTTTGATTGAATATGGAGGGATTGCAGAAAGCATATCGCAGCGCAATGTCACAGGCACAGGAATCAACAGCAAAACTCAGCTCCTTCGCCTCTTCTCTAGAGAAGACATCCTTAAACTCGAATTCCACTTCTGGGTCTTCTCTAGATTTATCTGCAGAACAGTCTCAGCTTTTGCTCTCCCGATCCTGCAGACAATCTGTATCATTGTGGACCTGCTCAAAGCTTTGTACTGTTTGCTTTATTGCTGGAGTATTGGTTGGTTACACGCTTAAAAGACGCGTTCGTCGCTGGGCCTCCAAACTTCTCAAGAGATTGAATAATGATTAGGTTGTAAGTTGAGATGCTTGAAACTTGAAAAGTAGCCCCGTTGAAGATCAAAGACAGATAAAAGTTCAACCCCCTTGATTAATTTTAGTTCTTATCATTTACAGTTAAAACTATATAGACTCATGGAAAGTTAAATTGCATTTCATTTTCTGTGCTTTAAAAAAAAAAAAACACTGCTTGGAATGGTTGGAAGAATGATATATACTTACCGGCGATGACAAGTGAAGAACGTAGTCGGCGGCGATGACCAGAGAAGAACGCAGAACACGGAGAGAAAGCTAGGTTTTCTGAGGCACTATGCAGCATCTGGACTCTGGAGTCTGGGAGAAGTGAAACACAGGAACTGGAGCTCGTCTTTTACGATTTAGGGAATTAGGCTTTTGTGACTTTGTCATGGGCTGCGGGTTAGTGGGCTGGAAGTGGATGCTGGAATTGAATTGATACCAGATTTTAAGCAGTCTGTTACTCTATTTTGTAATAAAAATAAGATTTTAAAGTTTTTAATTGTAACAAATCAGAAAAAAATTCTATAATTTTCCAATTGAAAAATTAAATATTAATAATAATTTTTTTGGCGGGTTGGCGGTTTGAAACGGGTTTTGAAAATTGAAACCTAACCCAAACCATTCGAAAGCGGTTCGGTTTGGGTCAAAACCGAAACGTTGACGGGTCCGCGTGGATCCGAACCAACGGTTTCGAAATTGCGGGTTCATTTCGGTTTAGCGGTTTGACGGTTTCGTTGTACAGCCCTACCAATAACCACAATCGGAAACACCACACGAAGTAGGGAAGAGCACACTTCGAGGCAACCCGTAACCCACAAATTTTCACCAAGAAAATCGCACCAGCAAAGGCTCTAAACCGGACGCACCAAGACACGGTGCAAATAAAAGCAGCGCACGGAGACAGCAAGCGGAAGAAGCGGCCAACCACGAAGGAGGCAGCAAACCGGAGGCCAAGAAAATGGAGCAAGGTCGCAGGGTTACCAGTTTTCACAGAGAAAAGAAAAGCCAATCACCGTCGGGTCATGAAGAGGCGAGAGAGCGGCTTAGGTTGAGTGAGTTGTGTCTTGGCCGAGAGGAAGTGGAGCGTAGGGTAGATATAGAGGTAGGTTTAGGTTTAATTAGGAGAATGGGTCGAGGGCCTAATTAAACCCGGGCCGCCAATTGAATCCACCTACCGAGCAATAGGGCCAATGACCCAATTAACACCTCAAGGTAAGGTGATAAAGTCTCTAACCTGTCATTCTCGTGGGTTATGCATATTGTGGTTAGTTGAGGCAAATAATTCTTTGATCATGGACCGAAGGCCTACGAAGCTAAAAAATCGACCCGATGTTTCATCATCGCCCCCGGAGTTTGTTTGGGACCAAAAAATCCCAACACTAAGCAAGTTGAATTAGATATTCACTTCATAAGAGACAAAGTGGCAACAGGTGGATTACAAATTCTATACATTCCTTCTTCTGAACAACTAGCTGATTTATTCACTAAGCCTTTGCCTACAACCAGATTTCTGTATTTACATGACAAGGTAGGAGTTAAGTCCACTAACTCCACCTTGAGAAGGGGAGTTGAAAATCATGAAGTTCAAGACCAAAGTTATGATTTTGAAAGATATGGGGTAAAATCTGATAATGAGCAGAATTTAGAGAAAACTTAAGACATGGAAAATGCAACTTCTGCAGTACATCCTTACTGGCACTTTCCTTCTTATTCTGATCCATGGATGCAGCTGCCAGATTTGATCCATTATTCAATTAGGTTTTCCGGATTACTTGGGATAAGATTCATTATGTTTTGTGTAGTAAAGAATATAGTACAGTATATTCCTTTTCTGTTAGGGCTGCATATTCAGCTGGCCTGCATTCTTTGTATATATATTTTGCAACTCTGTAATTGTTGTGTGCGCAGAAAAATACGAAAATTTATATATATTTGTTCAATCTTTTCTTTCTCATCCTATAAAATTAATTCGGTCATTCGAAGAAGACTTGCTAACATTGATTATTTACTAACTTAGCAAATCACATTATTTAATTCTAAAGGGTTTTTAAATCTTGAACGTGCAACTTGACCGCCTAGTAACAATGATGCAACTACACCAGAAGAAGTTTGAGCTAATGTAATTAATTTTCTTGATCCACAAAGACAAACCACTTGTATTTCTGGGAATTTTGTATAAAATAGTATCATACGCAACTAGCTGAAGTTCATTTAACTTTACTGTAAAATTTGTATTTATGTCAGAATTACAATTTCTTAGTCCTTTGGCAATCATAGCTGCTAGTTTTTCACTTTCTTATATACTTATATCAAATGGAACTAATATGTATTCATTAATAATTTTCCTTATTGGTTCAAGTATGAAACATATGTACTACTGCTTTCAACTTTGCAACCTCATAAGACATACCATTTTGTACGTAGTCTTCAAGCATATACGTCTTTAAATTTTTTCCAAAGGAAAGAAGGATCATTTGGATCGCATAAAGTAAAAGGAAGACTAGTAGTAAACAATCTATATGATGATCCTGACATCTCTGCTAAACAAACTTCACAATTAGTATCTTTATTTAGTAAATCATGTAAAAAAGTTGCTTCATGAAAAGATGACATCTCAACACATTTTACATGTCTTAAACTTTGAAAATTCGTCGAACCTCTAATACAATTTAGTAATATTCTCAAGTAATACACGTTACCTTCAACGGAATTGATTGTAACAACTTGAACAATGACATTTTTTCACTTTCTTAGAGTCCAAGTTCAACCTTGAGCAACTAGGCAAAGTGAATAGGAAAATCTCTAGACAATAATGTTCGAGCTTTTTCGTCGAAAGTATTCATGTGAAAAAAAAAATTAGTTAACATTGTTCATTGCACAAATTCTCTAGCAACAATTATTGTTAAATTATCTAAATTCTTAAATGTAACCAGCTGATAATCTTCAAGATGTAATTGTAATGGAATAACATATGAAAATTTTCCAGCTAAAACAAATCCCTAGATTCTCCACATTGCTTTTAGTTGAGATGTTCATAAAGCAAATTGATACCTTGAAATTTCATCAACCTCGATATCAGTTTCGTTAGTGTGGATGGAAAAATTTATTTGATCATGTCCTTTGTAAACGTGTTTGTATAAATATTTAACAACTTTGATGGTCTAGCAAATTTATACGTTAATATGACAATCATATTTAGCTATTAAGTAAGGGTTGTAAGGTACAACCCACCCGCAATCCAAAATAATGCCCCTCAAATTTTATCTTGATCACCAGTACTTCGTTGTTTATACATTGGGTAAGAACTATCACCTAAAGACGTGTTTGTAACATATTTTCTAGGGTATTTATTCTTACATGTATGATCTTCTTGCATATGAATATTATTAGGATTCAACAATTCGCATGGAACATGCACCATATGCTTAATCATATGAGAATATAAAAACAATTTGATCAATCATACCATTTACTTAAAATAAGCAATAAATGTTTTCTACAATTCAATGACATATATGTATGATGCAATTGTTCTAAATATGCGTTTTTCAAATAGGTCATGTTTAAGCTCTTCCAATTAGATCTAGAATTTTTTGTAATTAAATCAGGTTTGTTGTGACTTGCATCATTATACTGTATTTTTTATTGATTTCATGTCAATTAGGATTACAAGTTACGGTTAAAAATATATCGAGTTTTTCGAATCTTTGAAAAGTCATTGCATCCATATACCTTTTGTTATTATCTCTAGGGCTCCACGTGAAGGATGAGGGCAAAATAATCTTTCGACCAACTTTATATCCTTTATTTCTGCTCGATTCTACACTATCTTTGGTAAAGTTCAACTTGTATACGATTTTGCTTATTTCAAAAGTAATCCAAACTTACAGCTACGACCACTACTATTACGAAGGTGATGATATTAATATGACTCGATTGTATAACTGATGTCTTTTACGGTGAAATAGCTATATTTGCATCTTAGCTTAGAGCATTTCTCATAGTTTATGGATTCACTACAAGAAAAAAAGGCCTTTTGCAACATGCAAACGACAATATTCGTTAACTGAATGTTGCTAAAAGTGATCTACCGCAACATTCAGTGGTTGCATGTTGCCATTGATCCATTTATTTGACCTTTAGCAACATTCAGCAAGTGAATGTTGCTAATAATAGATTTTTGTAACGTTTATTACGCGTTGCAAAAAAACTAGTCTTTTGCAACGTTCATTGCGTGTTTCGAAAAGATTTATCTTTTGCAACGTTCATTGCGCGTTGCTAAAAGATACTCTTTCGCAACATTCGCCTGAATGTTGCGAAAGGGTACCTTTTTGCAACGTTCGCATGAATGTTGCGAAAGGGTACCCTTTGACAACATTTATTGCGCGTTGCAAGCAACGAGCGTTGCCAAAGGGTACCTTTTGCAACATTCAGACGAATGTTGCGAAAGGTTACCTTTTAGCAACGTTCGTTGCGCGTTGCGAAAGGGTACCCTTTTGCAACGCGCAATGAATGTTGCTAAATGACTTAACTGAGGCAAAACTTCATAATATCTAAAATTGAAGGATTAAGTTGCAAATTCCTAAATTTAAAACCTAACCTCTGAACCTCACGATCTCTCTCCCCTCACAGTCCAGCCCCCAACCTCCTCTCCTCCCTCCGTCTCTCCTTTCGTCGCCACCCAACGCCGCCGCCGCAGACCACCAACCACGCCACCTACAAACACTGATAAGCCCTTCCCTCCCCTCTGCCCTCCTTCCACTGCGAACCACACACACAATGTCGCGCACGCACACACCCGAGCACACACAGTCGTTTAACCACTGCAAATGTCGAAATCTCTTTTTGTGCTACAGGATCATCCCGCAATACTCCGATGTTTTTAGCAACGTCGCTTAACCACTGCAAATGTCGTGCTTTCCTTACCTGCTTCGTCTAATTTTCACACCTCCACTGTCAAACCCCCCCACCACTCATGGCGTCTCACTTCCTTTTCCACCAAACCTAGACTCAAAACTATCAACAAATGGAAATTGGTGTTCTAGGTGCATCACAAATGGGACAGAATCTCCGATAAATACGATCAGGTCAAAGCTGAGGTGAACTATCCCCGCTTCTCTAGGCTCATAGCGGCGCTCTTATCGAATCGACCACTTTCTATTACCCATGGTGAACCTGGAATTTACCAGGAAATGAATATGTGTTACAATTGTCAGATTTCATTTTATTTTTGAATGTTTAAGCTTGAGCCTCTGCAGGGGAATTTTTGGAGATAGCAAGAAGCCTCTTACTACCCATTGATCCCTCAAGATGGTATCTATTAATGCTAAGGAGTTTTTTATTTTTTGCTTCGATTTTCTTTGGGGAAAAAAATCGATTCTTTTAGGTTATTTTCATATTTTATTGGGTTTGTATTAATTTGCTAAATGTTTTTGGGTTATGATTTATCATTAGATCAGCTGCGTATATTTTTGCACTTACCGAGATATCTTAATTTCATTGACTGTGTAACAGTGGCTGGAAAGAGTAAGTAAATTTTCTGGGGCATTCATTTTTTTTCCCTATTAACCTAGCTTTGTTGATTTAGATTTGGGGTTATGGGATTTATAGCTCTAATTAGTGGCCTGATATTAGATTGAACACATGTAGTTAAAGATGATTTGTGATGTTTTATGTGTTTAGAAGTTTCTTAGTGGCCGCTCTAGCTATTATATTTTAAATTGAATCATTATTTTTCCTTTGAAGAAGGGTAGGGAAGTCATATTCAAGATCTTTTTGTTTGTTCCTCTATTACTTTCCTACCGTCGAACCCAACACCGCCGACGAGAGGCGGCTTCAAGCTCTCATTTTCGACCTCCGCTCCTCCTCCTCCAGTCACCTCCGTCCTCCTCCAGCAACAGAAAGACCGCCTCCTCTCCCGGCTTGGGAGCCTCACCTTTTTTTTCAAATTTTATCTTCAGTTAGCATATTAGTTGGGCTTCCTGTCTAGGTTTTGGAAGTGATGCTGGAAGTAGGATCAATATTTGTCCATTTGTAATATGAGGACATCCAAGTTGAACTAAAGTGATTATTGCATTTTCAGGAAACATATGTACAAAACTGAGTTCGACTCAAGCTACACCGGTTTGCAGAAAGATGGGGCAGAGTGGTTGGTGAAAAACACCGACATCAAAATTATTGGTAATGGACTGTTGAGTCTTTGAATGAAATAAGTTAGTATACTTGTGCTGAAATAATGATATGTAGACGTGAGTAGATGAAATGAAGAAAGATCCTGGATAAGTCGATTAAACAAACCCACCATTCGGTCTGCATTCCAAGCCAAGCCACACTTATGCCTGTCTTCTTATGGTATGGTTAATCTTTATGCATATATAGTTTCTTTTTGTCAAGGGCCATGCTTTTTTTTTTCTTAGGTGAGAAAATTTAAATTTTTTGTTTTAGTTTTCTAAATTACTTTGGTTTTTTTAATATTGCAAAGTAGTAGTTAGCACCGAAGCATGTTTTTTCATTCTTTTTGTGGGAATTGATTACTTATCTGTTGCTGTAAAACCAGATAAAGGATGTTGTGTATCAGGTGTTGGGCAAGGTAAAGTTTAGTGTCTTCCAACACAAACTCCATCACCACCCACTCCTACACCTTCACTACCCACGCCAACACAAACTCCATCACCACCCACGCCAAAACAAACTCCATCAATTGGAGATGCTCTAATAGTGATGCCCCTGCTGTAGAGGTGCACATTATAAGTGTTGCCTTCACATCATGCTTTAAGAATGTGGACTGGTCCTACCAAATATACAAATGATCTTAACTTCCTAGTATCATTTGATGAAATTTGCAGGTACATCAATGTCCTGCCCACACATTAGTGGCTTAGCTGCATTTTTGAAAGCAACACATCCTGATTGGAGTCCAAGCGCCATCAAATCTGTAAGAAGTATATTAGGACCATTGGACCCTGTAGATTGGCATGCTCACTCCATTCCCTATATTGATCCAAGGCAGCCTGGTAAGTTTCTTATCTTTGCATATGAAATGGCTAGCATCCACTTATCTTGGTATTCTAAGGTCCTTTTTTACATGAAAACTACTATCTGACTAATTAATTTGGTGCAGTTCCTGTGAGAATTTGGACCCTTGAAAAGACTTGAATTCATATGGACTTGGATATGTTGACTGGAAGGACAGAGTGAAAGGTGGAAACTAAAACAGGAGAAAAATATGGTGCAGCTGAGCAACAGATACAGTGAAGGGAAATGAGACATTGAATGCACAAGGTCAAAATCAAATGCAGAAGAATTAAAAATTGTAAGAATCTATACTTTATTTTTCTTGAGTATAGTTTGGATAAATGTCAAAATGTTTGGGCATCATCCACTTACTTCACGGAACTGCTTGGCTACTGTTTCTTTTTTAACATTCAGATAATTAGTTTAAGTCTCCTGCTCTATTGGTGCATTAATGTCTCGATACTACTTGATAAATCTTATAAAATGTCTCGATACTTAGCACAAAACATGCAATTGGTGTCATTGACTTGATAAATGTCTTTCTATCCTCTCTTTTATACATATGGAAAGTTCAAAAAAAAAAGAAAGAAAAAATCTTCCATTAAGTTGTTCTTGTGTTTATCAAGGATAGTGTGGCTTTATCTATCTGTCAATTTTGAAAAGATTCTTGTAGGTAGACAAAGAGGATGACAAAAAATGAGGAGGTAAGATTGTGTGAGTTGATTTTGGTTGTGATGAGTATTGATTCTAGATTATTGTTGGCGTGTAGTTAGGGATTGATTTTGGATTAATTTGATTGTAGTTTGATGATGAATGAGTTTTTATTTTAATGTTTTAAAGTATTATGGTGGTTGTGATATCCCTCTACAGATTGGCTAAGTCCAATTTATAAGGAGACTTTGTCCAAATTTCTGTAAAGTTTTACAATAGAAAATGATAATTTTAATATTTAGTATGATTTATTTCTACATTTTATCATTCAGTGCAGTTGGAGTCCTGATGATTAAACTTTTATAATGTCTTTGCAGGTAAAAGTCAATTTTGTAGTTTTTATGATGGTTTGTCGTGTGTACAGTTCAAGCTAGACTTCAGAAGTCAGGGAAGTACTCATCTTTAATGATGATTCGTGTTGAAAATGGTGATAATAGCTCCTTTTTGTATGGCTGTTGGTCTGCTAGAGATACTGTTGCAATTTAGAGGGATAGTAAATATCAAACTTTAGATGTGTAATCAAATAGGTGAAAAACCTATATTGCATATTTTGTTTTAATGTAGGAAAACAAAGTACCGTAATTTTTGTAAAGTATTTATTTTGAATAATTGATTTATTTTTATAGCACGCGTGTTTCATATATTATATATTACATATATGTTTGAGAAATTTGTTGGTTATCAGTGGAATTATCTATATTGATTTACAAGAATTAAAAAAAAATGTTAAAGATCAACGGCAACGCGCAAAGAGTGTTGCCAAAAGTATCAACGGCAACGCGCAATGAATGTTGTCAAAAGTATCTACCGCAACACGCAAAAAACGTTGTTAAAGGGTCTACCGCAACATGCAAAGAACGTTGCTAAAGGTCTACCGCAACACGCAATGAACGTTGCCAAAAGTATAAACGGCAACGCGCAATGAATGTTGCCAAAGGTCTACGGCAACGCGCAGCGAACGTTGCCAAATGTCTACCGCAACGTGCAATCCATCCTTTTGCAACACGCAATGAACGTTGCCGTATCCTTTTCCTCTACGGCAACACTGCGATTTGCAACATGCACATGAACGTTGCAAAAGGCGTATGGCAACATTTTTTGCGCGTTGCCGTAGGCTGTTTTTGTTGTAGTGATTGTAAAAAAAATCATTGCCACATAAGAAAAACAAATAATAATTTAAACATTTCAAACGCTGCAATGTGGGAAACACGATCAAAAACCATATAAGCTACTTTGATTTTTATGACAGTGGATCGTCGAGATCTGAGTATTTCGGATCTCTGTCTTTAGAAAACATCATCGACCATGATGGACGTCTTGAGCCACCTTCACAAACAAAGGCAATAAACAATCGACAGTAGCAAACATCAAACCACTGTCTAAATCGGAGTTTTTAATTTAAAGAGACAACATATTTGAAAACTGGTCTCAATCTCGCATCTACGACCACCACTATTACAACGACGATGTGATCTACTTCAATCTGAGTGACCAGCAAGATCTAAACATTATTTCTAGTTTTCAAGCTTTTTCTACTGCTTGCGGGTAGGTGAAGAAAGTTTGACGTCATATGCCAAACGAGATCACATTTTGAATCATAAGGCAAGTTGAGACTTAATCGTGATTGCACGTCGGAGTAATCTTGCTGTCACCTAATATGTGTGTTATAAATGTTTATCCATTCTTTTAAATTTAATAAGTAATTGCTAATTAAATGATTTTCTACCTGATTCACAAGTTTATCGTCGTTAAATTCTACTTCACACTTCAACTTCAACTTATTTTACTAATCGAATTTTATAGTTAAACATGACAGCCTTAATTTATTATAGAAACCAATTGGTTTAAAAATTCAATTAGTATATCTTTGAAAAATCTCTATAATTATTTATATTGGAGAAACATTTTCATTGGAGTAAAAATATCACATAATATATGGTAATACAAATCATCTCGACATAAATATTCGATAATTCTCATATTTGTGAAGTAGAAATTAAAAATTAAAATAATCTTGAAAATTGACATAATTTTTAGAGTAATGCTATTTGTTCATCACTATAATGATAAGGATAGATGGCATGGAAGAAAGAGATAAAAAGAGAGAAGAATACAAAAATTGTTATAAACTTGAGGAAAAAAGAAAGAAGAATCTTGTGTATTTTATTATGAATCAGAGCCCCTATATACGGAGGAAAATATGGATATACAAAGTAATAATGTCTAGGGTTATAGGGTACAATTATCATTCACTAATAAAATATAATATTTACAACACTCCCCTTGAATGACATATTACAAAATATCTATCTCATTAAAGCATTTTTTGACAAAAACCCAATGAGACAAAAATGTTGAATGAAGGAAAAATAGTACAGTTATTCTTGGAGTATTAAGATGAATACTGCCTCGTTAAAACCTTGTCAGGAAAACCTAATGTGACAAAACCTTGGCTAAGGAGTACAGCTATTCCCACTAGTACTGTTGATCACTGTAAATCATCGAGTCAATGCATCTAATTTTGTGAACCAATTTCTTGAATGTAGATGTTGGCAGTGCTTATGTGATAAATTAGCTACATTGCCACTTAAATTAATTTGTTGAAAATTCTGGAGTATTTTGATGCTGCATCGTTTAAAGTAAAACCTTTTCAGAAAAACCCAATAGGACAAAACCTGAACCAAGGAAAAAGGGTACAGCTACTCCCCTTGATTCAATCTATATCGAATTATCTACATAACTACTTCCCTGATTCAATCTCCATTGAATCATCCATAACTTGATCTCTTCAGGACTCTTGTATAGGAGTATATATCAATGGACATTGATAACAGTGACCTCATTAAAAACATTGTCAGGAAAATTCCATGGGACAAAACATCGGTTAAGGAAAAAATAGATATTAGCTCCCCTCATGGGAAGATTACAATTATATTGATATTGCATATAATTATTTTAATTGTTAATCGGTGCAATATCGAATATGTTCACGAGCATATATAAACGACACATATCTCATATTATTTATTTTTCGAATATAAACTTAATTGTTCATTTGAACTTGAAGAACTATGAAATATTTCCAATGATTTAAACATGCTGCATCGAACAATGTTCTATAATCAATATTCATCAATGCATTTGATAAGTGTGCATTTTACACACTTATTGTGCTTTTAAATAGACAATTTAATTGATAAATTGAGCAAATATCTACTTATATATTGCGTTTATCTTGTACAATTAGGTACAACCTCAATTGGAAAGCAAATGGACAAGATTGGAGTGAAACAGGGCTAAAAGAGGAGCAAATTTGATGACCAAGGACCTAATCGAAAGAAATCAAAAGTTTGGGGGACTTAAGTGCAACATCTCAGAAAGTTGGAGGACTAAAGATGCAAATATTTCAGGGGCATATTTGTAATAAAAGAAAATGTGAGGACTAAATTGAAGAAGACCAGAAGTTTGAGGACTTGGATGGCAATTAATTGAAGGACCAGACCACAAACACTCAGTCAGCTGAACCACGCGATCGCGTGGTTAAGCACAGGAAGCGATCGCGAATCAAGTATATATTCAAACCCGAGAGTTTTCAAGTCAGCCACGCGATCGCGTGGTCAAAATTTGGAGCAATAATCTGGGCCGACCCGGTGCGACCCGGTTCGGCCCATATGCTATTTTTCGCGGATCTACGCGAAAAGAGTGGTTTTTAGGGCATTTTTGAGAGGGTTCAAAAAAACATCATCCCCAATTCTTGACACAAAACCCTAGCCCCCTTTCCTCTTTTCTCTCTTTTCTTTCTTCTTCTTCTTCTTCTTTTCTTTTCTTTTTCTTTTCTTTGTTTTTGATTTAGTTTGTAAATTAGTTTGTAGTTTAGTTGTGTTTCTAAGTTACTAGCACCATTGAAGCAAGGAAGCAAGAAGTGAGGTGAAGATTCAAAACATTATTAAAGGAATTTTGGAGCAAAAAATCAAGGGAAGTGATTTATTTTATTATCTTGTATTTTTAATCTTTGATTTCTATATTTTGTGATGTATTTTTGTAAATTATTATCTTGTATTTTTAATCTTTGATTTCTATATTTTGTGATGTATTTTTGTAAACCTCAACTTTTGTGCAATATTTATATAATGGGCTAGTTATTTTATGTTGGGATGATTGATGTAGCTTAACTTAGTTTAAGTAATTTTAATGTTTGTTTATTAATGTTGAGCTTATTTCATGTGTGTTTGTTGTTGAGATTATTCCATGTGTTTGATTGATCACCAAATATATGTTTTGTGAAGTGTATGATAATCGAGAGATATTATGCATTTTAGACCAAATAACAAATGCTCTAGGTTCTTGTTAAGGATAGAGATATACCTTAAACCCTAGATGATCCATTGAGCTATTTTCACAAAGAGTTAATGCAATTGATTGGGCCTTAATCGACATAGAGATATAGTAGGTTAGACCAATTGATTAGGGTTGATTTCACTCGAGAGAGGTAATTAACTAAGTTTGGAAAATCGGGTCTAACATTGTAAATGAGTAATTTATTAATTTGCATGTGTTGAGAAATTACATAAGCAAGAGTTAAGTGAAATCATGAATCCCAACTATTTTATCTTTCATTTTCCTTATTGTAATTTGGTTTAAAATTAGTTTCTTTAATTTAGAATTTATAAAAATCCAACTTTTTAATTGTGTGTTTCCTTTTGTTGTTAGAATTAAATTAATTAAAGTTCTATAATCTAGAGTATACATTCCTCGTGGGATCGACAATCCGGACTCAAAAAGTCCACTTTATTACTTGTACGCGACCCGTGCGCTTGCGGTACACTATTTTGAGCGAACAGCATTTAATGCAGTTCTCAAATCTGGAGTGACTTATTCACTTCAGGTGAATAATTAACCATAAATTTGAATCTTGAAATCAATTGCCACAGTTTTCAAATGTTATTCACAATAATGGTACTTCTCAATTTTAACACTCCGTTATATAGAGTTATTTGTACCATTCTTCATGTAATCTAATTTTATACTATCAATCATATTTCATTGCAAATTGAATCTATTCAATGCATATTATTATATATTTAGACTGTAAAGTATCTGTATGCTTTGATCAAACAAGTTTCTTAAAAACTTGAATTATATGTTTCAAACATATTTAGAGCCTGTTTGGTCTATGATTTTTTTAACCAAAACTTTTCAAATTCAATCTCAACCATCTATCCTTGGTTATCCACAATTTTTTACTTTTCAAATCAATCTAAACCACACATCCATTAAAAAATACAAAAAAATCACAAAAACCAAAACTTTTCTATGGACCAAACGGGCTCTTAATCCTTCAATGTTTCACATTTGCAATTGTCAAATTGCTACCACCAAATTTAAGTCGTGAAACTTTAGATAGGTAACGATTCCTATATTTCAAATAGATTTTCTCTAATCATTTCACCGTAATCCCAAAGTATCGAGGTATTGATTATCCTTTTTAATCCCACTCATTGGTACTTCAAAGAATACTCCCAACGTACCGAATTGATGATTATACATTTTAATATCACTCATTGGTACATCTAAGAGCGCAAGGCGGTAATTAGCTGTCAATCATCTTTCGTCAAATATTTATCGGCACTTATTGGTGCATTATGTTCTCAATATTAACAGTTTAGCAATTGATTTGAGGAGTTTAAATAATTTGCTAAACCTTGAGCAATTGGACTATCATCCCAATTAGTGATCTTTAAATATTTGGGGATGTAAACTCACTAGCATTATCAAGATAATATTATCTTATTTGAAAATTGCATTCATTATATCAGTTGAAGCAAATAATCTTGTAAACTTTAAGTTACAGGTTTCAATAAACAAACATATGACTATCTAGTTGATCAATATAATCATAATATTTCTAGATAGTTCACATTGTGGGTGAGTGGCCCGTTAATTCACCCTAAATATATTTCAGATAATTAAGGATTTAATCCCAATTTTAACTAGTGATAATCTAATAACAAGTTTGCTCCGAGAACAAGCAACATATGAAATTTATTGTATTTGAAGAATCTTCTGGTTCTTCATTTAATGCTTTTTTGTATTCTCAATTTTGTGCATCTTATTTATTCAGTTTGGTCTTTATTGATCGTGCCAATCTTATTGAACTCCTGGTTCAATACAATGTTTATTTTAATTGTACTAACATTATGTCACACATTTTAGAAATTTATTATGTTTCTTTTTAATTTAGTAGAAGATAAACTACTATCAATCGTAAAAATTTTATCGTCTCACTCTCAACATAATGCATGATTAACTCTTTAGGAGTAACAAAATAATATTCTTTTAGAATATTGACTTAATGTTGGCCATGTTATAAAATATATATAATGTGAATGGCCAAATTTAGCCTTATTAACTTTACTTTATTACAATTGTGTCATTGCTCTCTCCTATAAATATGGGCTTGATTTAGAGGTTTTGATTACACCTCTTTAATAAGAAGAATGTTAGAAATACTTTAATATAGATGAATATTTATCTAAAACCCAAGAACATCATGCTGTAATTATCAAGATCGAGACTGAAGCGGAAGCGTACCTGAATCCATGATTCTGTTTGATCGAACGGGGTTATGGTCTTCAAACCGATTCGTAGTTTTCTCATTATTTTCTCCTCTGTTGATGGGGATACAGAGAATTATGAAAAGCCACGCTCAATTGGGGACCATGACCTGTATATATAACTGCAGGGCAGTTATCGTGTTTCAATGTTATTAAATTGGCCTCTCATCAATTTAAAACATTGTATTCGTCTCTACACTTTAATCTCACGACACTTAATACCCATTAGTCCTGAATAATCTTTAGTGAATCACTTTATTGACTAAAACTTTAAGATAACACCACACATTTTATTTTATACATGTTTGGTCCCACAAGTTGAATTTTATCCAACAATCTCCCACTGAGCCATACATGTATCCTTACAAATGTGTTATGAGCTCAAAATTTTGTTATCATTATTAAGGGTATTTCTAAACAATCTCGTCCATCAGTCATATGAATATAGTATCAAAGCGATTTTCGTTACATTAATTGTAACAAAATCCATCAATGGTCACGTATACTAATACAACCAAATGACATAGATCAATTATGAGAGTGTGGTATGAAAATTACATATTATGTAATCCAAACATGTCTATTTTCAATTGGTCCGACTTTATTCCTTAGGTGAGATCAATACCAAACATAATGTAACATAGTAGAATGAACCGAATACTTTATTTCTGCACAGAAAATTATCCAAATACAAAAATGTGTCCAAAACCAAACATAAGGCAACCAAAATACAAACTCCCACTAAAACATGATATCCTGAATAAATACAACACCCATACGAGCAGTGTGCTCGTGAAAGATGTTCGCTAGAAACACACCGCAAGTGCACGAGTCGCTTACAAGTGATAGTGGACTAATTGAGTCCAGTTTATCGATCCCACAAGGATTGTCTATCTTAACTACACTCTAGTATAATTAATTTTAACAAAAACACACACAATAAAGATTTGTTTGGGAATGTTCTCGTACTAGAATTAAAGTTGCAATTGTAAATAAATAACTAGAAAAATGGTGATGAATAGATGATAAAGGAGTGTTGGGATTCTTGATTCCACTTGACCATTACCTAATTGAATTATCACAAGCAAATAGAAATGCAATTCATTAATCATGTTAGACCCGATTTTCCAAGCTTAGCCAATTACCTCTCTCGAGTGAAATCAACCCTAATTAGTGGCATTAACCTACTATATCTCTATGTCGATTAAAAACACACCAATTGCATTAAACCTTTGTGAAAATAGCTCAATGGGTCATCTAAGGTTTTAGGTATATCTCTATCCTAAACAAGAACCTAGAGCAAATATTGTATTGATCTAGAATACACAACAATTTCTTAATAATTGTACATCCCATGAAACCTAAGCATAAATGTGGACACAATAAATGCTAGTCAATAAATACAACAATAAATGCACAAGATAATAAAAAGTTTAAATTCTTAATACAAGCATTAAAATCAACTAAGCTAGGTCAAGCTTCATCAATAATCCCAACACAAAATAGTTTAGCCCATGATGAAATAACAATAAAATTCAAGAATTAAATACATCATTTCAACAATAGACTAAAATATATAAAGAAATATGAAGATTAACAAGAAAACTTCCCTTCAACAATGATTAGTTCTTCAAAACATCAATGTTCCTCCACAAAGTTGTAGGTATTTCTCCCCTAAATCAACATTCATCTACTAACCTAACTAATTACAAGAGAAAATTACAAGACAAAAGCAAGAAAAATCAAAGAGAGAAAGAGAGCTAGGGTTTCTTGACTTGAAAAGGAGGGAAGAATGATTCAAAAATAGCCAAAATCACTCAAAATACCCCCAAAATCGCGTAGATCCGCGTATAACAGCTTTTGGGCAGAACCGGGTCGGCCCAGATTATCGCTCCATTTTATGACCACGCGATCGCGTGGTCGAATGACTCGCGATCGCGTGGTTGACTTTGAAACCTCTCGAGTTGGATTTTAGGCTTGATTCGCGAACGCGACCTGTGCTTAACCACGCATTCGCGTGGTTCACCTGAGTGATGTCTTGCAGCTTGATCCTCTTTTAATTGCAATTGAGGTCCCCAGTTTTAGATATCGATCAACTTGGTCCCCAAAGTTTCCAATTTCTTTCAATTGAGCCCTTCCAAAAGTGCATTTGAGTCCGTCACTTTGGGAACTTGCAATTTAGTCCTTTGATCAATTGCACATGCGATCCACAACTTTTCGAAAATGACAATTTGGTCCCCAAACTTTGACTCTTTGATGGATTTGACTCTTTTCTCCTCAATTTCTTCAAGTATTTATCCATTTAGCTTCTTTCTTGTGCTTTCTCCATGAAGTTGATTGTTAAACCTATTTAACCACAAAATATGCACAATTAAGTAGGTATTTGTCCAAATTACTCAAAAAGTATTACTAAAAATATATGAAATATGCATGTAAAATTCACTGAACAAATACCCTCAAACTTAAACTCTTGCTCGTCCCGAGCAAGAATATACACATGCATCTACAAAAAATAATGACAATATGATCGACAATGCTAGATAGCTCGCAATTTTTCATGAGTGTGAAATTGCATAATTAATTCACAATTATGTTCCCAAATAATGCTACAAAAATGAGTTTGGCTTATCTGATGTTTGATCGGTGCGTGTGTGCATAGCCATTGTCAATCGTCAATAAGATTCAAGAATGTTGATGAGTAAGAGGTTTCAAGTCAAAATTATCCCACCATTAGTGGTCAATTCTTTCCTTTCCCACTCGTGACATTCATCCCCCAATGAATGATTTTCTTTCCACTCTCGGGATGCAATTCTAGAGGGTACTCTCAAATTACTCTTTCTTTTTCCACTCTAGTATGGGTGTGTTTTACCGACAATCTCGACAACCTAGAAATGCAGTGACTCTCCACTAATGAGTGCTTCGAAATTCAAGTTTATACTAAGCAATTCAAACCCACTATTCATCTATGCCCTTATACAAGTACAAATGCATGATTTCTAACAACTAACATGATGCTTGCTCGTGACTTCCTCACTCCATTAAGCTTTCTAATTGATCCATGTAGCGAGCTTTAGGTCGACAGCTCCCCGATTTTTTAGATCAAAGGGTACCAGGTTTCAAAATACCCCTACGGACTTATTAACTCGAGTAAAAAAGGCTACGAAGTGGGGGTAGACTCATTAAGAGAATGCAATGATAATGTATTTTTTTTTCTTTTTTTTTTTCAAGTGTCTGTGTGAGTACCATACTCATTAAGCTTTCTAATTGACCCATGTAGCGAGCTTTCGACCGGTGACTCCCAAGTTTCAAACTTAAGCACCAAGTTTCAAGATACTCCTACGGGCTTGATAACTCGAGTAAAAAAGGCTTCAAGATAGGGCAATGCAATGCAAAGTTTAAAATGGGCTTAGAACTCTAGCATATGGTCATTACTTGGCTTATACTTGGCGAAAGACACTCAACACAAAAATTTACTTCCACATGCATGGAATCACCACACGTTTAGACCATCTCCTTCACCGGGTCGACCACCCCCAAACTTGTCTTACATTAGGATCAAGAGATTTAGAGCATTAGGAAACATTTGATAGGTTGATAAAAATAAACAATACAAGCTCACAACCTAGTTCATCTACTCCTTTAACCTCTTCACCCTTCAACAATTCCCAAACTCACCGACAATTAAACATGACTATTGTGCTCAATGTACATAGGATCTTACATGGATAAGCATTTTATAGAAAGTAGCACAAGTAGCAAATTTGGTCATAACTCATGAATTAACAACAATTTCAAACATCAAAATCTTATAAGCCGGCAAGGCTATCTAATATGTCAATATTCCAACAAAATAAACAATTTCAAACATCAAAACACCAAGGGCCGGCAAGGCAATCTAATATGTTCACATAGCACATAATCCAACACCCCCAAACTTAAATCAAACATTGTCCTCAATGTTGACAATAGCATAATAACAAGAAAGGAATGGGTGATGGAACTTCCCCGGATTGATGCGTGTATGATGTTCCCAATTGACCTAAACTTTGATTCTCTTGATACACAAATCTCCCCCAAACTTGTTGAGGATAAGGTTGCTTAGGATTTCAAAAATTTTGAACCTACAAAAGTTGGTGATTAACCAAGTTAGACATAATAAAAATGCAACAAGTAAATATCAACAAGTAATTAAAAGAGCAAAAATTTGGGTTGCCTCCCAAAAAGCGCTTGGTTAAATTCGTAAGCTCGACTTTTGGATATGATTACTCTGGATTTGCAAGAGGGATGGATGACTTCTCCTTTTCATAATTACCCCCCAAGTATGGCTTCAAGCGTTGCCCATTTACTTTGAAGTTCCCTTTGCTTCCATGATAAAGTTCGACCGCTCCATGTGGGAAGATCTGAACAATAGTGAAAGGTCCCGACCATCTAGAGCGGAGTTTACCTGGAAACAATCGAAGTCTTGAGTTGTAGAGAAGTACTTGTTGCCCAACTTGGAAGTCCCGCTTCACAATGTTCTTGTCATGCCACCTCTTTGTCTTCTCTTTGTAAATCCGAGCATTTTCATATGACTCAAGGCGGAATTCATCAAGCTCATTGAGTTGGAGTAGTCTTTTCTCACCGGCCAACTCCATATCAAAATTCAAGATTTTTGTTGCCCAATATGCTCGGTGCTCAAGCTCCACCGGAAGATGACATGCTTTTCCAAATAAGAGGCGAAAAGGAGACATACCAATGGAGGTTTTGAAGGCGGTGCGGTATGCTCATAATGCATCATCCAATTTCTTGGACCAATCTTTCCTCGAGGCATTCACCATCACTTCAAGAATCTTTTTCAACTCTCTATTTGAAATTTCAACCTGCCCTGTTTGCGGATGATAAGGAGTGGATATTCGATATTTGACTCCATACTTGGTCAAAAGTGAGTCGAAGAGGCGGTTACAAAAGTGTTTTCCTCCATCACTAATGATAGCTCGAGGCTCGAGGGGTGCCATAACGAGTAAAAATATTTTTCTTTAAAAAGTTCACCACCACTCGAGCATCATTTGTGGGGAGTACCACCGCTTCTACCCACTTTGACACGTAGTCTACAGCAACTAAGATGTATTGATTAGAAAAGGACGATGAAAAAGGTCCTATAAAATCAATACCCCAAACATCGAATATCTCCACTTATAAAATAGAATTTAAGGGCATTTCATTTCGGTTAGAGATATTACCTAAGCGTTGGCATCGGTCACATTTGGACACAAGTGTGTGAGCATCCTTGAATAAAGTGGACCAATAAAATCCCGACTGAAGAACCTTTGATGTAGTTTTTACTGTACCAAAATGGCCTCCATAAGGCGATGAGTGACATTGCTCAAGAATCTTCTCCATCTCCTCCTCGGGCACACACCTTCTCATGATTTGATCCGGACCCCTTTTGAACAATAACGGGTCATCTCAAAAATAATGCTTAATATCCGCAAAGAAATTTTTCCTTTGTTGATAAGAGCGGTCCGGGGGAGTGATGCCACTTGCAAGAAAATTCACATGGTCCGCATACCATGGCACACTAGCAGCTTGTAGAAGATCCATGATTTGGAAAATTTGCTCATCCGGGAATACCGCACTTATCTCTTCATCCAAAATTTCCTCGGTTTGCTCAAGTCTAGATAAGTGATCGGCTACAAGATTCTCCGTCCCCTTCTTGTCATGAATCTCCAAATCAAACTCTTGGAGAAGAAGAACCCATCTAATTAACCGCGGCTTGGCATCCTTTTTTGCCAACAAATACTTGAGGGCCAAGTGGTCGGTATACACAATCACCTTGGAGCCAATAAGATATGACCGAAACTTATCAAAGGCAAAGACCACCACTAGCATTTCCTTCTCGGTAGTAGCATAATTCAATTGAGCATCGGTCAAGGTTCTACTAGCATAGTAGATGACATGCAAGATTTTGTCCTTCCTTTACCCCAACACCGCCCCCACGGCATAGTCACTTGCATCACACATAAGCTCAAAGGGCAAACTCCAATCCGGAGCCACAATAATAGGTGCCGTGATGAGTTTCTCTTTAAGAGTGTTAAAAGCTTGAAGACACTCTTTAGAGAAATCATATGTGGTACTCTTCTCAAGTAATGAACACAGTGGTTTCGTGATTTTTGAGAAGTCTTTGATAAACCTCCTATAAAATCCTGCATGCCCAAAGAAGCTTCTTATACCCTTTACCGAGGTTAGGGGAGGTAATTTTTCGATAACTTGAATTTTTGCATTATCAACCTCAATCCCCTCGCTTGAAATTCGGTGCCCAAGAACTATCCCCTCTCGAACCATGAAATGACATTTTTCCCAATTCAAAACCAAATTGGTATCCTCACATCTTTTTAGCATCATTCTCAAATTATTCAAACAATCATCAAATGAAGTACAAAAAACTGAGAAGTCATCCATAAATACCTCAATAAATTTCTCCACCATGTCGGAGAAAATAGCCATCATGCACTGTTGGAAAGTGGCGGGGGCATTGCAAAGACCAAAGAGCATCCTCCTATATGCAAAAGTTCCATATGGGCATGTGAATGTTGTCTTTTCTTGATCCTCCGGGGCTATAGGAATTTGATTATAGCCCGAATACCCGTCTAGAAAGCAATAATGAGAGTGACCCGCCAATCGCTCAAGCATTTGATCGATGAATGGAAGGGGAAAATGATTATTCCTAGTAGCATTATTGAGCTTTCGATAATCAATGCAAACTCTCCACCCCGTCACTAGCCTTGTTGGAATAAGCTCATTATTCTCATTCTCCATCACTGTGACACCTCCTTTCTTCGGCACTACTTGCACCGGGCTCACCCATGCACTATCCGAGATTGGATAGATAATACCCGCATCAAGCCACTTCACCACTTCGGCTCTTACCACTTCCTTCATGTTAGGATTTAACCAACGTTGATGCTCCACCGAAGGTTTGAAATCATCCTCCATAAGAATTTTGTGCATGCATAATGAAGGGCAAATACCTCGAATATCCGAGATGGTCCATCCAATAGCCTCCTTGTGCTCCCTCAATACCCGAAACAATTTGTCTTCCTCCACCTCATTCAATAAATTAGAAATAATGACAGGAAGGGTAGAAGATTCCCCCAAGTAAGGATACCTCAAATGAGAAGGAAGAGGCTTTTGCTCGAGGGTAGGTGCCTTCTCGAGAGATGGTAGGGGTGGTGAAGAACTCTTTTTCAACTCCTCAAATTAGGGGACCCTCTTGTGTTGATATTGTGGTGATGTCTCCAAGTAATGAGCCATTTGTTCGACTTCATGATCATCATCCTCAATAGTCAAAGAGTGGACGATGCACGACTCCAATGGATCCTTAGAAATCCCACGGTTGAAGGAGTTTACCACTAGATGATCAATTACATCTACCCGAAAGCATGAATTTGACTCCGAAGGATATTTAATGGCCTTCAATACATTGAAGGTGACTTGCTCATCTTGCACCCTCAAAATCAATTGCCCTTCTTGCACATCAATAAGTGCTCTCCCGGTTGCTAGAAATGGCCTTCCCAATATGATTGGAATGTCATGATCTTCCTCCATGTCTAGAATAATGAAATTCGCTAGCAATATGAATTTATCCACCTTCACAAGAACATCCTCAATGATCCCCCGAGGATATTTGATGGACCTATCCACCAATTGTAGAGACACGGTGGTTGCTTTAGCTTCCCCCAATTCCAATTTCCTGAAAATGGACAAAGGCATCAAATTAATGCTAGCACCAAGATCACATAAAGCTTTACTAAAATTAACATCACCAATAGTGCATGGAATAGTAAAACTCCCTGGATCTTTAATTTTTGGAGGAAGCTTGTTTTGAATGATGGCACTACATTCCTCAGTTAGCATCACCGTCTCATGCTCTTCATGCCTTCTTTTGTTGGATAAAATATCCTTCATGAACTTGGCATAGCTTGGCATTTGAGCTAATGCATCGGGGAAAGGAATGTTGATGAAATTTTCCAAATTGACTGTCGAGCTTTTGCTTTTGCAACCTTTGAGGAAAGGGAATAGGAGGCACATAAGCCTTGATCGGTGTTGGGGCCTTTGATGTGGATGCTTCTGGCTCACTTTCCTTTGGTACTTCAACAATTTTTTTGGATGCTTGAATAGGCTCATTTTCTTCAATGGGAGCCTTGTTTGATTGAGTTATTGGTTGTGGGGCCGTGATCTCGAGAAATTACACCCCACTCCTTGTTGTAATAGCTTGAACATTCTCCCTAGGATTTGTCTCGGTGTTGCTAGGCAAAGCTCCTTGTTACCTTTTCGAGAGAAGTTTAGCTATTTGACCCACTTGCTTCTCCAAATTTTTCAAAGAGGCATCATTGCGTTCTTGATATTGCAATTGATGATTTGCTAGCTTGGTGATAGACTCTTCCCATCCCTCTTTCTTCTCTTGTGGCTTTGGATTCAATACATTGTGATTGTTTCCATAAGATAGATTAGGATGATTTCTCCAACCGGGATTGTATGTAGGAGCATATGGATTGAACCCTTGGCGTTGGAAATTTTGAGAATAAGCAACTTGCTCGGTAGATGAAGAACCACTTGCCACCAATGGACACATACAGCTTTGATAATTAGCCCCACATATATCACATACCGGAGGGACTTGAACCATGTTGACGGGCCGAGAGGTTGAAGTAGATAACCCTTCCACTTTCTTGGCTAAGGAATCAATCTTTGACAAGACAAGTGCATAATCATCACCCCCAAGTGCACCACTAGAATTCCTTGGTGCACTTCTATCCGGTCACATTACACTTTGTTCACTCATGATCTCAAACAAATCATAAGCCTCTCGAATGCTCTTTGTTTTGATAGACCCATTAGAGGATGAATCCACATTTGAACGGCAAGGAGGAGTTAGCCCGGCATAGAAGTGGTTGAATTGTTGCCCCAATGTAATCCCATGAATTGGACACTTCCTAAGCATATCCTTGAATCTCTCCCAAGCTTCATGAAAGCTCTCCATCTCGAATTGTTGAAATGTAGTAATATCATGCTTGAGTTTAGTAACTCTAGATGGTGGGAAAAATTTTGTAGTGAACCTTTGGACAAACTCCACACAAGTCGTGATGCTCCCCGGAGGCAAAGTGTGGAGCAATTCTCTTGCTTTATCTTTCAAAGTATGTACAAATAACCTCATCCGGATTGCCTCCACATTCACACCCTCATAGTTGAAGTTGCTACAGATCTCTAGGAACTGTACCACATGGGCATGTGGATTTTCATCGGTCCTCCCATAAAATGAGATGGTGTTGGAGAATAAATTGATGACATCTGGCCGAAGTTGAAAATTTGTATGATTTTAGGAGGGATAGACAATACTTGATTGATTCTCGACAATAGGAGGATTCATGAAGTCTCCAAAAAGCATGTCTTCTTCATTAACAACGGGCTCTTGAGCTCTAGCCGCTTGAGGAACAAAACCGGGTGGGATTCCACCCCTAGGAGGAATTGCAGCTGGAGCATTAAGCTCAATGTTAACTCTTTCTCCTTCCATCCCAGTAAGAAGTTCTCTCCTAGCTTCCCGTTGTTTCCTTAACCTACGTCGAAAAGTCCCCTCGATATCCGGATCTATTTCAACTAGATCAAGACTTCTACTTCGACGCATGCACAATTAACAACCTAGAACAATACAAGAAATTAGAATATTTCTTACACAAAATAAAACAAAAGAAAATTTTGTACAAGAAATCAAAGTAACTAATAGTCAAAACTAATATCAACTAAAATGTAATTTAAATAGAAACAATCCCCGGCAACGGTACTAAAAACTTGTTCGCTAGAAACACACCGCAAGTGTACGAGTCGCTTACAAGTGATAGTGGACTAATTGAGCCCGGTTTATCAATCACACAAGGATTGTCTATCTTAACTACACTCTAGTATAATTAATTTTAACCAGAAACACACACAATAAAGATTTGTTTGGGAATGTTCTCGTACTAGAATTAAAGTTGCAATTGTAAATAAATAACTAGAAAAATGGTGATGAATAGATGATAAAGGAGTGTTGAGATTCTTGATTCTACTTGACCATTACCTAATTGAATTATCACAAGCAAATAGAAATGCAATTCATTAATCATGTTAGACCCGATTTTCCAAGCTTAGCCAATTACCTCTCTCGAGTGAAATCAACCCTAATTAGTGGCATTAACCTACTATATCTCTATGTCGATTAAAAACACACCAATTGCATTAAACCTTTGTGAAAATAGCTCAATGGGTCATCTAAGGTTTTAGGTATATCTCTATCCTAAACAAGAACCTAGAGCAAATATTGTATTGATCTAGAATACACAACAATTTCTTAATAATTGTACATCCCATGAAACTTAAGCATAAATGTGGCCACAATAAATGCTAGTCAATAAATACAACAATAAATGCACAAGATAATAAAAAGCTTAAATTCTTAATACAAGCATTAAAATCAACTAAGCTAGGTCAAACTTCATCAATAATCCCAACACAAAATAGTTTAGCCCATGATGAAATAACAATAAAATTCAAGAATTAAATACATCATTTCAACAATAGACTAAAATATATAAAGAAATATGAAGATTAACAAGAAAACTTCCCTTCAACAATGATTAGTGCTTCAAAACATCAATGTTCCTCCACAAAGTTGTAGGTATTTCTCCCCTAAATCAACATTCATCTACTAACCTAACTAATTACAAGAGAAAATTACAAGACAAAAGCAAGAAAAATCAAAGAGAGAAAGAGAGCTAGGGTTTCTTGACTTGAAAAGGAGGGAAGAATGATTCAAAAATAGCCAAAATCACTCAAAATACCCCCAAAATCGCGTAGATCCGCGTATAACAGCTTTTGGGCAGAACCGGATCGGCCCAGATTATCGCTCCATTTTATGACCACGCGATCGCGTGGTCGAATGACTCGCGATCGCGTGGTTGACTTTGAAACCTCTCGAGTTGGATTTTAGGCTTGATTCGCGAACGCGACCTGTGCTTAACCACGCGTTCGCGTGGTTCACCTGAGTGATGTCTTGCAGCTTGATCCTCTTTTAATTGCAATTGAGGTCCCCATTTTTAGATATCGATCAACTTGGTCCCCAAAGTTTCCAATTTCTTTCAATTGAGCCCTTCCAAAAGTGCATTTGAGTCCGTCACTTTGGGAACTTGCAATTTAGTCCTTTGATCAATTGCACATGCAATCCACAACTTTTCGAAAATGACAATTTGGTCCCCAAACTTTGACTCTTTGATGGATTTGACTCTTTTCTCCTCAATTTCTTCAAGTATTTATCCATTTAGCTTCTTTCTTGTGCTTTCTCCATGAAGTTGATTGTTAAACCTATTTAACCACAAAATATGCACAATTAAGTAGGTATTTGTCCAAATTACTCAAAAAGTATTACTAAAAATATATGAAATATGCATGTAAAATACACTCAACAAAAGACCTTAGGTGGTAATCCCTTAGTAAGCGGATCCGCAATCGTGGAGTTTGTCCCAATATGCTCTATGGAAATTTGTCCACTTTGTACCCTTTCCTTCACAACCTGGAACTTAATGTAAATGTGTTTTGACTCAGTTGAACTCCTGTTATTATTGGAATATAGCACTGCAGGGTTATTGCCACAATATAACTTTAATGGTCTTTCAATTCCATTCTGAATGCGCAGCCCAGTGACAAAATTTCGCAGTCATATCCCACGATTAGATGCCTCAAAACAAGCTACAAATTCTGCTGCCATAGTGGAAGAAGCTACGAGTGTTTGCTTAGCACTCCTCCAGCTAGCAGGTATATATAGCCTGATGTGGATCTTCTACTATCTTGGCATCCTGGAAAATCAGAATCGGAGTACCCTACGATCTCTGACTGATCTGATCTGCTCTATGTAAGCATTCAATCTCTTGTTCTCTTCAAGTACCTCATAACCCTCTTTGCTGCTTTCCAATGATCCATCTCAGGGTTACTTAAATATCTGCTTAGCATTCCAACAATGAATGCTATGTCTGGACGTGTACAAACTTGAGCATACATCAGACTCTCAACAGCTGATGCATATGGAATCTTTTGCATTTCCTTAACTTCAAGATTATTTTTCGAGCACTGATTGAGACAAAATTTGTCTCCCTTAGCAATAGGGGTGTCCCCTGGTTTACTATCCTGCAAGCCAAACTTTTTAAGAACTTTATCAATATAAATCTTTTGTGACAATCCAAGAATACCCTGAGAGCGGTCCCGGTGTATTTGAATCCCTAATACAAAAGAGGTGTCCCCAAGATCTTTCATCTCAAAATTCCTTGACAAAAATCTCTTGGTTTCGTGCAACATGCCTATATCATTAGTGGCAAGCAGTATGTCATTGACATACAAAACCAGGAAAATATGCTTACTCCGACTAAACTTGTGATATACACAATCATCAACAACATTTATCTCAAAACCAAAAGAGATAATCACTTGATGAGATTTGTAGTACTACTGACGGGAAGCTTGCTTGAGTCCATAGATAGATTTCTTTAATTTGCAAACCAGGTTCTCCGAGTCTCCTGACACAAAGTTTTCTGGTTGCACCATATAGATCGTCTCATCAATGTCTCCATTGAGAAACGCCGTCTTAACATCCATCTGATGTAACTCAAGGTCAAAATGTGCAACAAGTGCCATGACTGTCCTGAAAGAGTCTTTTGTTGAAACCGGAGAGAAAGTCTCTTTGAAGTCAATACCTTCCTTTTGTGTAAAGCCTTTAGTCACAAGATGAGACTTATATCTTTCCACATTACCTTTCGAATCCCTCTTGGTTTTAAAAATCTATTTACAACCGATGAGCTTCGCACCTTCTGGTAATGGGACAAGATCCCAAACTTTATTGCCTTGCATAGACTTATACTCCTCATTCATGGTATCAATCCACTTTTGAGAATTAGAACCCTTCATGGCCTAATGGAAATTGATTGGATCATCTTCCACCATTCCATTATTTTCCTCATATTCTTAGAGAAATACTATAAAATCATCTGAAATAGCATTTTTCCTTTCTCGAGTGGATCTCCTCCGGGCCGGACTCACGGTGGGGCCTGCCGGGGCACGTGCCCCAGTAGAAATCTGATATATATATATATATATATATATATATATATATATATATATATATTAATATACATATTTCTTTAAAACTGAAAGTAGTACAGTAGCATCTCTCCCAAAAACAACCCAACCATTCCAACTCACTCCACACTACACAGCTTCACTCCGCCGCACAAGGCACCTTCGACGTCACCTCCGGTGCTGCACGCTCCACCCAACCATTCGTCGGAGCAGGTGAGCTGAAGAAGACTACCAATTTCACATCCCAAATTCTATTTATTTGCAAAAAACTAAGTTCTCTTATTTTCCAAAATCGGTGCTGGTGGCTCCATCTCTGCTCCGGATCCGGTGGTCCACGCACGGCCAGATGACAGCAGCGACCTTGCTTCCCACCACGGCACCACCCACCTGTGGCTGCACTGCCTGCACTGCACCAGCTCGTCCGGTTAGTGTGACCCAGGCCATTATTTCACTACCTCTATTTTTGTTTTCCTTTTCAAATTTAAGTTGGGTCTTGAACATAAGTTAATAAACATTACCTGATTCCTAAAAAAATTATTGAATTATTGTTAATTTATTTGCTCTTTGTAATTGTCTATGTTTATGAGGAATTGAGATTTAGATTTTGATGAATTGAGATTGAGATTTTTGAGTTTGGTATTGAGAATTAGAGATTTGAGAAATTGTCGTTTTATTTGATTTTTTTTCTTGTTTGGAATTTGGGCTTTCATAATTTGAGATTTTAGGGCTACTATGTGTTTACAATTATTTATTTGTTTGTTTGTATCAATTATGGAAAAATATTTTAAGCGTAAATCCACATTTTCTTCTGATGAGCAAATTAATGAAAATGAAGTTAGAGATCAAAGGGTTGAGGACATTGATGTTCAAATTGAAGATGTTCCTATTGAAACTAACGTCGGGGATAATGTTGGGGATGTTAGGAGTGACACCCTTGAATTTGATGTTGCAAACCTTCATTTGGATCCTGGATTGAGAGTTCCAATTGATAATTATGATTTTAATGTTCGGGATTTGATTCGAAGAACATATGTGCAAAGAGGTCCCTGTCAACCTCGCAATCATGAATTTCCAACAATAAAAATGGGGAACAAAGATAGGAGACTTTGTGTGTCACGGTATAATGATCATCCTAGTTGGTTGGAATATAGTATAGCAAAAGATACTTTTTTTGTTTCTACTGTTATCTTTTCGGTTCAATTGGTGGTCCATTTGTGCACGGTGGGTTTAGGAATTGGAAGAAGAAAGAATTGCTTAGAACACACATTGCAAAATCAAATAGTGCTCATAATCAAGCTCGGGTCCAATATGAATCATTCAAGAATCAAAGCACTGGCATTCGATGTTGTCTTAATAAGCAATCACATCAAGTTCGACAAGACTATCGAATTCGTTTGAATGCCACACTCGAATGTGTTCGATTTCTTCTACGACAAGGGTTGGCCTGTCGTGATCATGATGAATCTGAAGACTCCAACAATCGAGGTAATTTCCTTGAACTATTGCATTGGTTGTGTGATCATAATGCTGAGATTAAGGTTGTTGCTCTAATGAATGCTCTTGAAAATCTCAAGTTAACATCACCACGAGTTCAACGAGATATCATGCGTTCTATTGCTTTAGAAACTATAAATGTGATCATCAAAGATATTGGTGATAGCCTTTTATCTATCCTAATTGATGAATCTCGTGACATTTCAATGAAAGAACAAATGTCAGTTGTTCTTCTTTATGTTAAGGATGGATGTATATTGGAACATTTCATAGGTGTGACACATGTTTCAAGTACTACAGCTGCCTCACTTAAGGCTGGAATTGATCAACTATTCTCCAGTTATAACTTAAGTATGTCCAACTTGAGAGGGCAAGGATATGATGGAGCTAGTAATATGAGAGGTGAATATAATGGACTCAAAGCATTTATTTTGAAGGAAATTCATATGCTTATTACATTCAATGTTTTGCTCATCAACTTCAACTAGCTCTTGTAGCTGTGGCACAGAAACATGTGAAAATTGAAACATTCTTTCATTCAGTACATAGAGTGGTGAATGTTGTTGGAGGATCTGCTAAACGGAGTGATCTTCTTAGAGAGAAACAAAGACTCTCAATTCTTGAAGCACTAAATTTTGGTGAAATATCAAGTGGACGGGGTCTTAATCAAGAAACTACTCTTAAGCGTTCTGGTGATACATGTTGGAGCTCTCACTACAGTTGTTTAATTAACTTGATTGTCATGTTTGCATCCACAGTTGAAATTATTGAGATGATTGCTCCTAATTCTACAAGTACAGGAACAAGAGGTGAGGCACGTATTTTATTGGAGTTGATGCTCAAATTTGATTTTGCATTTAATCTACATCTGATGAAAAAGATCTTGGGCATTTCAAATGAATTGTCAAAAGCATTACAAAGAAAAGATCAAGATATTGTCAATGCCATGAGATTGGTAAAATTATCTAAAATGCAGCTCCAAATGATAAGATATGATGGATGGGATTCTTTTTTTGGGATAGTTTGTTCATTCTGTGAAGCTCATGGCATCAGTATTCCCAATATGGATGATATGTTCATAGCTTTGGGCCGTTCAAGGCTTGACACGGTGACAAATTTGCATCACTTCCATGTGGAAATGTTTTATGCCATCATGGATATGCAACTTCAAGAGCTGAATGATAGTTTTTTTGAAGTAAATAATGACTTACTTCTTTGTGTTGCATGTTTGTCTCCAAATAATTCATTTGCTACTTTTGAGAAGAACAAATTGCTTCAACTATGTGAGTATTATCCGATAGATTTTGATGCTACAGATATTTTGGAACTTGATGATCAGCTTGATACATATATTCTTGACATGCGCACTGATAAAGATTTTGAAGGATTACATGGTCTCTGTGATCTTGCAAAGAAGTTGGTTGAAAAAAAGAAACATGAAGTGCATCCATTAGTGTACAAGCTTGTGACATTGAGTTTAATTCTTCCTGTGGCTACTGCTATAGTCGAGAGATCATTTTCTGTAATGACTTATGTCAAGAATCGTTTTGTAATCACCTCGGAGATCAGTTGTTGAATGATAGTTTAATTGCATATATTGAGAAGGATGTACTTGACAATATTGACAATGATGTAATTATGGAACGTTATCAAAATATGAAAACGCGTAGAGAACAGTTGTAATAAAATTTCAAGTACTTTTTCATTTTTTTGGTCTTCTTCCTTAAAAAAAAATATTTCAGGGGCACGAACTCCCGTAAGGGCCATCGGTAAAAACACTGGTCCATTTGTGCCCCAGCAGTATAAAAAGTCTGCGTCCGCCACTGGATCTCCTTAATGGTATTGGTTGTTGAGTTTGTACTTCTGGAATGATTACCTCATTTTGGATGAGAGGTTCTTCAACATTATCATGCTGAGGTTTCGGATATACTTCTTGATCAATGACAGGTATAGAAACCTGCACATTATCAAAAGTAATAGTAGGAATCGAAATCGATCCTTCCTCAGCTTCTTCCTCAAAGATAATGTCTCTTACCTTATTTCTCCCCCCAAACTCAACATCCTCAAAAAATGTTGCAGTTCCCGTTTCAAAAATTAACTTAAGTGTGGGATTATAAAATTTGTAGCCCCTTGATAGCTCAGAATAACCAATAAAGTAGCTGCTTACAGTTTTGGAGTCCAATTTATTTTCATGCGGCCTATAAGGCCTAGCTTCAGCTGGACATCCCCAAATGTGGAAATGCTTTAGACTAGGTTTTCTGCCTATCCAAAGCTCATAAGGTGTTTCAGCAGCATCTCTAGTTGGTACTCTATTCAGAATATAATTTGCAGTCTTTAATGCTTCTCCCAGAGTGTTTTTGGTAAAGTGGAATGACTAATCATACTCTTTACCATATCCTTAAAAGTTTTGTTTCATCTTTCAGCTACACCATTCATGCTAGGAGAACCTGGCATGGTGTACTATGGGACGATTCCACATTCCTCTAGGAATTTAGCAAATGGTCTTGGACGTTGTTCACCTGAACCGTCATATCTGCCGTAGTACTCACCACCACGATCAGACCTAACACTTTTAATCCTCTTGTTGAGTTGATTCTCAACTTCAGCTTTGAAAGCCTCAACATGTCCAGTGACTCAGACTTTTCATGAATAAGATATAGATGCCCATAACGTGAGTAATCGTCTATGAATGATATAAAATATTGTTGACCATTCCGGGAAGCCGTGAGGAATGGTCCAAAAATATCTGTGTGTATCAATTCTAAGACGTCCGAAGTTATATTAGCACCTAACCTTTTTGTTTTGGTCTATTTTCCCTTGTTACAATCAATACAAACATCAAAGTCCGTAAAGTCGAGGGAGTCCAAAATGCCATCTGACACAAGTCGTTCAACTCTAGTTTTTGAGATGTGACCTAAGCACTTGTGCCATAGTTTTGCTGAATTTTCTTTATTTAATTTTCGCTTAGTACCACGTGATTCCACATGCAATGTTTCATTACATGACGCAATAGTATCAATCAAATATAAGTTATCGTATAAACATAATGAACCAGTACCAACAATATTTGAATTTAAAGAAAGACTAAACTGGAAATTTCCAAAAGAACAATAATATCCAGATTTGTCCAATAAGGAAATAGAAACCAAATTCCGTCCATATAATGGTACAACAAAAGTGTCTTTCAAATCCAAATAAAAACCAATTCCCAACAATAACTTAAAAGTGCCTATTGCTTCAACTTCCACCTATTTTCCATCGCCCACAAAGATGAGTCTTTCAGCATCGTTTGGCTTTCGGCAGAATAGGCAACCCTGCATAGAAACACTTATGTGAGTAGTAGCACCAGAATCTAACCACCAAGTGTTTCTAGGTACTGAAGCTAAATTAACCTCAGAACAGACCAAATTAAAAAATGTACCTTTCTTTGCACGCCAAGCGTTATATTTGGTACAATCCTTCTTTAAATGTCCAGGTTTCTGGAAAAAGAAATAACCCTCTTTATCTTTATGTGGCTTCTTTTGATCTGGACCCTTAACAACTTCATATTCTGTTTTTCTTTTCTTGCCCTTATCCTTAGAGGTGCTTGCCAAGTTAGCTATTTCAGTTCTATCTTGCTTCAACCTTTCTTCCTCTGGCACACAATATGAAATGAGCTCATTTAGAGTACATTTCTCCATTTGACAGTTGTAACTGACCTTAAATTGACTGAAATGTGCAGGAAGCAATATCAATACTAAATGCATGAGCAAGCCATCAGACAAGTCAAGCTTTAGTGCCTTAAGTTTTGAAGCAGTATGAGACATATGCATGATGTACTCCCTTATGTTCCCCTTGCCTCTATACTTCATTGAAATCAAACTTTGCAGAAGCGTGCTTGTTTCAACCTTGTCGTTTTTCGCAAAACGCTTTTCAAGTTCGACAAGGAATTCCTTGTCATTATTTACCTCTTCAGATACTGCGCCCCTAAAGGCTTCCGGAATGCCACGCTTAATGATCATTAGACTCATGCGATTTGAGTGTTCCTACTTCTTAAAGTTCCTCCTGTCATCAGGTGAACTTGCATCCGTAAGAGAAGCCGGTTGCTCAACCCTGAGAGCAAGGTCGAGATCCATGCAGCCGAGAACAATTAGAGCATTCTCTTTCCAATCCTTGAAGTTTGACCCATTAAGCATGGGAATTGAATTAAATTTTCAGATATTGTGGTAGCAGATGAATTAATTGTATAGCGAAGAAGATGGAAATAGCTTACATTAGTACTTTATTATGCAAATAATAATTTCAAACAATGGTAAGGCCCATCACAAGATACCCAGCACAACATCAACATTTAGTCTTTGAACAAAAATATTGACTTGTAAGTGGTATTCTCGATGTAGCAATCAAACATTGACAATAAGACATGTCAACCAATAAACCTTTCTTTGAACCGATTTATTGATCACACGTTAAACCAAAAAATCGTCACGTATTTATCACCACAGGTGCATGTGAAATTCGAGCCAAACATTGACCTTCCTTTGGGCCGATCAATATCCGCATGAACAACACACACACACACAAAACCTTCTAATATTCTAAGTTAATTAATTTCCACAAGAGATGTTGCTTTGGAAACATGTTGCTTCAACTAATTCACTTTGAAATATTATATTTCTCAAAAGAGTCTGTCATACCAAAATCTGAACCTGGATTGACTGTTTTTGCATATACTTTAGGATTTGAATTATGAAATTCAATACTTTAGAATTAAGTAATCATTAAGTTGGATGGTTAAATTGCAATTTAATTAAACTTGATTGTCCAATTATGAAAGATTTTAAACTTGAAGGACTAAATTGCAATTTTCCCAAACTTTAGTGGGCAATTTATTAAAATATGAAACTTTGGGGACTGAATCGTGAAATTCAGAACTTTAAAAAACCAACTTAAATGATTTCATAACTTTAGGGGCTGGTTTTGTAAATTCAAAACTCTGAAGGGCTAACTTAAAATATGTTATAACCTTAGGGCTTTAAATATTATTCAAAACAAACCAGGAGGACCTGATGTTAAATAAAGCAAACTTTCGTGAATTGCAACCAAGCCCTTCAGAACTTCAAATTTCTGAATGAGGCCCCTGAACCAAAATTGCAACAGTTAGGGTTTGCAACTAAGCCCTAGCAGTCGCACTCAAGTCCCGGAAACGCGGCGCCATTGCTGGCGCCGTCCACCGCCTGTAGCGCCATCTCCGACGCTGCAACCCATCAACCCATATCACGTACAGTGACGCTGAAATTTGCCACGCGCAAATCACAGTGCGCGGCGTCCCATCTCCAACCGGATCGATTTCAACATCAACAAACACCACAATAAACAGAATCCATAATTTTAAATCCATATCCATACTCCATGTAATCCGAATCAGAAACCATGTTCAAGTGTTCACAACAATTTCAAACCAATTCCAAAAATCAATTTCAAAATCAGACTCGAAAAATCAGTTTACAGATCCTTATGTCCAATTTTCGAGATCAAAAATTTCGTATATATGCATACAGAGAGATCGATTGGCTGAAAAACCCAAATTCATATATCCAAATTAACATGTATGACAGTAAACTGAATGCATATAAAACACGGTGGTGAATATATTTCATATGCACACGTATATAGATCTGATAATTTAACATGATTTTGGCTATGATACCACTTGTTAGAAATACTTTAATATAGATGAATATTCATCTAAAACCCAAGAACATCATGTTGTAATTATCAAGATCGAGACTCAAGAGGAAGCGTACCTGAATCCATGATTCTGTTTGATCGAACGGGGTTATGATCTTCCAACCGATTTGTGGTTTTCTCCTTATTTTCTCCTCTGTTGATGGAGATGCAGAGAATTATGAAAAGACACGCTCAATTGGGGACCATGACTTGTATATATAACTGCAGGGCAGTTATCATGTTTCAATGTTATTAAATTGGTCCCTCATCAATTTAAAATATTGTATCCGTCTCTACACTTTAATCTCACGACACTTAATACCCATTAGTCATGAATAATCTTTAGTGGATCACTTTATTGACTAAAACTTTAAGATAGCACCACACATTTTATTTTATACATGTTTGGCCCCACAAGTTGAATTTTATCCAACAAAGAATTCTATCTTTCTATTCTCTTTATTTTACTCTAATTTTACAACACGTTATCGGCACGAGTCTCTAACCAATTGAGTCTTGAATTTGAGTAATCTGAAGGAATTATGCTCTGCAGTTACCTCTAATAGGATCCTCTGCATCAGAAACCTGATTATGACTAATCAAACATCCACTTAAACCGAATTCCTGTGAAGAGATTATCCTTAGGCATCTACTCAACTGTAAGTCTTCAAATTTATATCTTTTTAAGAATCAAATTCATTGATATTTCTCGATCTAGATTTCATAATCATTTTAAATATTTACAATTTTTATTAAGTATACAATAATTTTGAAATTACTTATCTTTAAAACTTTAGAATTAATTACTTATTTTTGAGTTGTCCATATTCATCCTTTTGAAATTATTGCTTATTGAAATTGTTGCTTAATTATTTAGTAGTTTCATGTGCTTTAGAATCTCTTGAATTTTTGTCTCTATGCATGATAACATGGTGTGTTAGTCAAAAAGTTAAAGTTAAAACTTAAGTTAAAGAAAAAGAAAAAGAGATATAAATATAATATGTGATACTACAATATTAAATATTTATTTTTCTTCTAGTTTATATTTTTGCTTTAGTTTAACGATTTTTTTAATTACCAATATAATATCATATTATGGAAACAATTAAATAACGATATTTGAATTAACTAAATTTGGATTATTGTTGTATCCTTGCAAAACATTGAATTATTATAGACTTTGGACTATTATAACCTATGCTCTATTATGAATCTTGAATTTATGGACTTTGGACTATTATAACCTATGCTCTATTATGGATCTTGGACTTATAGACTTTGGACTATTATAATCTATGCTATATCATGGACCTTGGACTTATGCACCGTGAATTGTTATAAACTTTGAAGTTGTGGGCTTATCATTCTAAATTAAAGATAATTTACTAAAGTTATTTATCTTGGTTCTATACGCACATTATATCCAGATTATATCTTTATTATATTTGTTAGTCATTCATCAGATAGCTATAATTGTTAACTTGATTTTATTTTGTAGTCTTACATACATGGCCAATCTCACAAATTAGAATTTGTGGCTCTTGATATATCTGGAAAGAACTATCTTTCATGAATCCTTGATATTGATATACATCTTGAAGCTAATGGCCTTGGGGATACCATAAAAGAAGAAAATACCGCATCCAATCAAGAAAAGGCTAAGGCGATGATCTTCCTTCGTCATCATCTTGATGAGGGATTAAAAGCGAAATATCTTACAATTAAGGATCATATTGAATTGTGGAATAATTTGAAGGAAAGATATGACCATCAAAAGACAGTATACTGCCAAGAGCTCGTTATACTTGGATGCATTTGAGGCTGCAAGATTTTAAATCAGTATCTGAGTATAATTCCGCATTGTTTAAAATAACTTCCCATTAAAATTATGTGGAGAAAAAGTTACTAAAGAAGATATGTTAGAGAAAACTTTCTCTACTTTTCATGCCTCGAATGTTATCTTGCAGCAACAATACAGAGAACGAGGCTTTAAAAATATTCAGAACTGATATCATGTCTTCTAGTGGTTGAGCAAAATAATGAGCTCTTAATGAAAAACCATGAATCACGACCTACCGGATCAGCTGCACTACCTTAAGCGAATAACATTTCATTTAATAAACAAAGACAAGACCATACAATCATGGTCGTAGTCGTGGGAGTGGGAGTGGGAGTGGGAGTGGTCAAGATCGAGGACGAGGACAAAGCTACACATGGCAACGTGAAGTACAAAATCATGCTCGTCCTCACAATGGTCATAATAAACAATCCTTCAGTTTTAGAGGAACAAAGTATGGAGAAAGTGGGGAAAGTTCCCAGAAAAAAAAAAGATGTCAACAAGATTGACAGAAAGTTCATACCATAGATGTGGCATGAAAGACCATTGGGCACATGCCTGTCGGACAACAAAACATCTTGTTGAATTATACAGAGCCTCTCAAAATGAGAAAGGAAAAAATGTTGAAACAAACTTTGTCTTTCAAGGAAATCATCCCTACCATATCTCATCAGAAATAACATATCACGATATTGATGATTTCATTGAACAACCTGATGAGAACATTGCTAAACATGATAATGATCGAATTTGAGAAGTTATTTCTTGTAATTGTATGTATTCATGTATTTGGGTGTGGTATCATTACTTTTATCTATATGATAATTTTTGCGCATTGTTTTTAATGAAAATATGTATGATAATATAATATTTTTCTTCTGAATATAATTATTTTGAGTGTAACCGTATTTCTCTTTGTTAATGAAGAAATGAACACTTCTGATTTATTGAATGGCTCCAAGATCATTGATGGAGATATTTGCTTAGCAGATAGTGCATCAACAAATACAATAATCAGAAATGAGAAATATTTCTTGAATTTAACAATGATGAAAACTAATGTGAGTACTGTAATAGGATTTGCACCTATTATTAAAGGATGGGGAAAAGCAATTATTGTACTAAGTGGAGAAACAAAAATGGTCATCCACAATGCCTTGTTTTCCCCCAAGTCATCTAGGAATTTGCTAAGTTATAAAGATATACGAAGTAACGGGTACCATACTGAGACTGTCAAATAAAGTAATAAAGAATATCTTTATATTACTTCTATTGTTTCTGGTAAGAAATGTATACTTGAAAGGTTACCCACCTTACCTTGTGGCTTGTACTATATAAAAATTAGTACAATTGAAGCAAATGTTATATTATGCCAAAGGTTCAATGAGCCAAAGAATTTTATAATTTGGCATGACCGGTTGGGACATCCCAGGTCAACTATGATGCGAAGAATTATTGAGAATTCAAAAGGACATTCATTGAGTAATTAGAAAATTCTTCATTGTAATGAATTCTCATGTGCTGCTTGTTCTCAAGGCATATTGGTCATTAGACCATCATTAACTAAAGTTGGGTATGAATCTCAAATATTTTTGGAACGTATACAAGGTGATATTTATGGGCCCATTCACTCTCCATGTGGACCATTTAGATATTATATAGTTTTAATAGATGCATCTACTAGATGGTCACATGTGAGCTTATTGTCCACTCTCAACCTGGCATTTGCGAGATTACTTGCTCAGATTATTCGTCTACGAGCACAATTTCCGGATTACCCAATTAAGACTATTCGTCTTGATAATGCTAGCGAGTTTACATCTCAAGCATTTAATGATTACTGCATATCGATTGGGATAAAGATTAATATCCGATTGCTCATGTTCATACTCAAAATGGTCTAGCATAATCATTTATTAAATGCCTCCAATTAATAGCTAGGCCATTACTTATGAGAACAAAACTTCTCATATCTGCTTGGGGACATGCTATACTACATGCCACAGCACTCGTACGCATCAGGCCAACATCTTATCATAAATTCTCCCCATTACAAATGGCTTATGGTCAGGAGCCTAATATATCCCATCTAAGAATTTTTGGATGTGCGGTTTATGTACCAATAGCCTCACCACAACGAACAAAGATGGATCATCAAAGGAGACTGGGAATATATATTGGGTTTGAATCTCCTTCTATAATTAAGTATCTTGAACCCAATTTGCAGACTGTCATTTTGATGAAACAATGTTCCCAACATTAGGGGAAGAAATTAAACAGCTGGAAAAAGAAATAACATTGAGTGCATCATATTTATCCAAACTAGATCCTCGCTCAAAGCAATGTGAACAAGAAGTTCAAAAGATAATCTATTTGCAAAAGATAGCCAATCAATTGTCGATGCATTCACTGACCTAAAAAGAGTGACTAAATCACACATTCCAATTTCCAACTGGGAATGCTCCAGTCTGAGTTGATATCCCAGAAGGACAAAATAAAGCTAATGAGTCTAAGATACGCATGAAGCTTAGTAGACCAATCGGTTCCAAGGATAAAAATCCTCGAAAGAAAAAGGAGCATATAGTCAATAATCATATTAATGAGGCAAAATCTCTCGAAGATTCCAAAGACATAATTCAAATAAAAACCCCTGAAGTAGTACAGGTACCTGAAAATGATGAAAATGAAGAGATCTCGATAAATTGTGTCTATACGAGGAAAAGATGGAACCGAGAAGAAATAGTTGTCGACAATATTTTTTCATAAAATGTAGCGCTCGAAATTATTAATGATAGCGAGGATGATGAACCAAAATCCATCGAGGAATGTAAACGAAGAAATGATTGGCTAAAATGGAAAAGTGCAATTCAAGCAGAATTGGATTCATTGGAGAAACGTAAAGTTTTTGGGCCTATCGTTCAAACTTCTAAAGGAGTTAATCCTGTAGGATACAAATGGGTATTCGTGCAAAAAAGAAATGAGAAAAGAGAAGTCGTGAGATATAAGGCACGACTTGTAGCACAAGGACTTTTACAAATACCTGGTATCGATTATGAAGAAACGTATTCCCCTATAATGGATGCAATTACGTTTCGATATCTAGTTAGTTTGGCAATACATGAAAAACTAGATATGCGCATGATGGATGTAGTTTCAGCCTATTTATATGGCATGCTTGACAATGACATCCACATGAAAATTCCCATGGGATTTAAAATGCCTGAAGTATGTAATTTGAGACCTCGAGAATTATTTTCAATCAAATAGCAGAGGTCATTATATGGATTGAAACAATCCGGTTGCATATGGTATAATCGTCTTAGTGAATACCTACTGAAAGAAGGATACAAGAATGATCCTATATGCCCTTGTATTTTTATAAAGAAGTCAATGAATGAGTTCATAATTATTGCTGTATATGTTGATGACTTAAATATTATCGGAACTCTTGAAGAAATTCCGAAAGCAGTTGAGTACTTAAAGTCAGAATTTGAGATGAAAGATCTTGGAAAGACAAAATTCAGTCTCAGCTTGCAAATCGAGCATTTATCAAGTGGAATTCTTATTCATCAATCAACATATACAGAAAAAGTCCTTAAACGATTTTATATGGATAAGCCAAATTGATTGAGCTCACCGATGGTTGTTCGTTCACTAAATGTGGAAAAGGACCCATTTAGACCTCGAGAAGATAATGAAGAACTTCTTGGTCCTGAAGTACCATATCTTAGTGCTATAGGTGCACTATTATATCTTTCCAACAACACACGACCTGATATTGCATTCTCAGTAAGCTTACTAGCAAGGTATAGTTCTTCTCCTACCTAAAGACATTGGAATGTTGTTAAACATGTATTGAGGTATCTCAGAGGAACAATTGACATGGGTTTGTTTTATTGAAATAAAACTAAATCGGAACTTGTTGGGTATGCTGATGTGGGATATCTATCAGACCTACACACAGCTAAATCTCAAGCGGGTTATTTATTCACTTGTGGAGGTACTGCTATATCATGGAGATCCACAAAGCAAACATTAACTGCTACTTCTTCTAATCATGCTGAACTACTTGCAATACATGAGGCAAGTCGAGAATGTGTATGGTTGAAATCAATGACTCAGCATATAAGGGAGACTTGTGGTCTCTCTTCAGGAAAATAAAATCCAATAATTCCGTATGAAGACAATACCGCCTGTATAGCTCAACTGAAGGGAGGTTTCATTAAAGGTGACAGAATGAAACATATTTCACCGAAATTCTTCTTCACACATGATCTTGACAAGAGTGGTGAAATTGATGTTTGACAAATTCGTTCAAATGATAATCTAGCAGATATGTTCACAAAATCATTACCTACTACAACATTTGAAAATTTGGTAAATAAGATCGGAATGCTTCGACTCAGAGATCTCAATCAACATCATCAGGAAAATTAGATACGCGATGCACTCTTTTTTCCTTAGTTGAGTTTTTATCCTATTGGGTTTTTGAGCAAGGTTTTTAATGAGGCAGCAGCTGTACTTTTTTTTCCTTCGTTCAGGTTTTATCCCACTGGGTTTTACTGACAAAGTTTTAACGATGCAGCACTTCAGAATTCCAAGCTTCAGTACATGATTTATTCTTATTATAGTTTGATGTCATTTCGAACAGTAGACTCAATGATTCACGATGACCAATATCAGGGGGAGTAGTTGTACTCTTTTTTCTTCTCTCAAGTTTTATCCTACTGGGTTTTCTTAGTAAGGTTTTAACGAGGCATGCTGCATAATGGATCATTCAAGGGGAAGTGTTATAAAATGTATATAATGTGAATGACCAAATTTACCCTTATCAAATTTACTTTATTACAATTGTGTCATTTCTCTCTCCTATAAATAGGGGCTTGATTTAGAGGTTTTGATTACACCTCTTCAATAAGAAGAATTCTCTCTCTCTCTCTCTCTCTCTCTCTCTCTCTCTCTATTCTCTTTATTTTACTCTAGTTTTACAACAGGCCATATATTTTCAAGAGCATCAATGCTATATTCGTTTAATAATAAAATTTTCAATTATGCTTCTCCAGGAGCATTGACATAATTGAATATGTTGACCAAAAAATCTGGTAGGACCTTGGATCAACACGTTGAGCTCCTCCCTCTTGAACACGTGGATCTCCTGCGCACTAGGGCAAACAATCAGCTTGCAAAGGGGGTCGAGGCGGCTCTCGTTTGCACTCCGATGCCTAAGTAAGTTCTCATCTTAATTAAATATAGACTGGGTAGGGAAATATATGTGTGTACAAGAAAGAAAATGGAGTGAGATTTTATATATTCAGTTTCTAACCTTTTTCTTGGAGGCAAATGTGCTCTATTTATAGAAGGAGTTATTGTCTTAGATGGTGACATGTGTTATACTTTACACATGACAATATCATATCCCTTCATGAGGTAAATCATTTCTTTGGTTATAACCATTACTAAATGTCATAGGGTTAAAGTAAACATCAAATCTATCAAATCCTTTTAAAGATGTTATCACATCAAGCAGTCTTTTGCAGACAAGTCATCTCAAGCTATCTTGTCACCTTTTTAGGGTAATCATCTGGGCTTAGGAGTACCTCGGCATAGCATCACCTCGGTATAGGGGTACTTCTGCATATAAGAATTCAGCAAGTTTGGTATCCACGGTTTTGACCTGTGGGTCATGATTAGATGATTGGATGCTTTGCGGATCCCCTGGTGGGCCCATATGGATGACGTGTCGTGTCCAATTAGTCATGGTCATAACAGAATATATGTGCTATATTCAATAAGAATGTGCTTCTTCTGGAGTATAATAGATAAATAATCTAATCTAATCTAATCTAAAAGTAGAATAGCCGTCATAAAAATACACACATAGTTTCCCACCAAAAACTTTCTAAATTTGGGTTTTTTTGGCTAAAAAATAGTATATTAAATATTTTAGCAATTATTATTTTACAAGTGTCATTAATTGTATTGACATCCGTGCTATGCTATTAATAACATCAAAATCTTATTTTTTCTATTTTATTATTATTCTTTTAATAAGTATTGTATTATTTTGAAATCGAAAAATATGTAAAAACTATGCATTCGTTTATCATTGTTTACACTATGAACTTCTTCAAATTATTTCATGTGATAAATGATTTTCCTATATATGATTTATTATTTTCCATCTAAAAACTATGCATTCGTTTATCATTGTTTACAGTATGAATTTCTTCAAATTATTTCACTCATGCGACAGTATTTTTTATCCATTTACAATATAATGATGTACTCTTCTTATCTAATTCTTATACGAATGTCGCAGAGTACTTGGATTTTTGGTGATTCTACATTTAGTTGTGAAAATTGCGGGGCTTTTTTTGTATGCAAAGCATATGAGCAAACAATATAACACAAATAAGCAGAAATATTCGCTCTGTTGTATTCACTCTATTTATATCATTATATATATATGTTTGTTATTATAAAAAATAGAAAAATATTGTAGTCGTAATTATATGAGAAAACATGATAACCGTACAACGCACAGGTGAAAATACTAGTATATATAAAAGTAAGGAAGTGGTTTGGTGTGAACACATGTTGCAAGCAAGTGATTTAGTGTGAACACATGTTGTAAATTAATGACATTTATTATTTTTATGGTAGTCAATGGTGGTTTTGAAAAACTATGCATTAGTTTATTGTTGTTTAAAATATGAAATTCTTAAAATTAATTTTCTATTATCTTCTTATTTATTTTTCTCATGCGAATGTGTTTTTTATCCATTTACAGTTTTTTTTTCATGCTTGACGTGACAATATTATTTAATCAACAACATAAGGTATAATCCTCAAATAAATTTTTTTGGAGTAATTGGGTAGTAATTGTTATAGACTATTATTCATTTGATACTTTATTTGTCATTTTTTTTACTATTCGAATATTACAATACAATAATTTTTAATTTTTATAGTATACAATTTTTTCTAAATCATAATTATTTCTCTCATGCGACAGTATTTTTTATCCATTTACAATATAATGATGTACTTTTTTTTATCTAATTCTTATACGAATGTTGCAGGGTACTTGGATTTTGATGATCCAACAGCATAAGGTATAATCCTCGAATAAACTTTTTTTGAGTAATTGGGTAGTAATTGTTATAGACTATTATTCATTTGATATTTTATTTGTCTTTTTTTTTTACTATTCAAATATTACAATACAATAATTTTTAATTTTTATAGTTTACAATTTTTTTAAAATCATATGGACTAGATTCCATATATAAATTATATTCCTATATATGACTTATTATTTTCGATCAAAAAACTATGCATTCGTTTATCATTGTTTAAACTATGAACTTCTTCAAATTATTTCTCTCATGCGACATTATTTTTTTATCCATTTACAATATAATGATGTACTTTTCTTATATAATTCTTATACGAATGTTGCAGAGTACTTGAATTTTGTTGATCCTACATTTAATTGGGAAAATTGCGGGGCCTTTTTTTTGGTATGCGGAGAGTATGGGCAAACAATATAACGCAAATAAGCAGAAATATTCACTCTATTTTATTCACTCTATTTATATCATTATACATATGTTTGTTCCTATAAAAATTAAAAAAATACTGTAGTCGTAATTATATGTGAAGACATGACGACAGTGCAACGCACGGGTGAAAATACTAATCTATATACTATACTATATATAAAGGGAGAATAGTGTATTAGTGTGAATGTAAAGTTGATTGATGTGAATACATTTATTGCCTTTTATATTGTTATAAACTAGAGAGAAAAATAGAGAAAAGTAGAGACACCAATAAACTTGTATATTATATTATGAACCAGAGCCACATATATATAGGGAAGAAAGGGATATACAAAGTAATTATAACTAGGATTTTAGGGGTACAACTGTCATTCACTAATACAATATAATATTTACAACACTCCCCCTTGAATGACATATGATATTACAAAATATCTGCCTCGTTAAAACCTTGTTTGATAAAACCCAATGGGACAAAAATATCAAACGAAGGAAAAAGAGTACAGTTGTTCTTGGAGTATTAAGATGAATGCTGCCTCGTTAAAACCTCGCCAGGAAAACCCAATGGGACAAAACCTTGGCTAAGGAAAAAGAGTACAACTACTCCCCCTTAGTGTTGATCGCTGTAAATCATCGAGTTGATGTATCCCAATCTTGTGAGCTGGTTTATTGAATGTAGATGTTGATGGTACTTTTGTAGATAAATCGGCTTCATTGTCACTTGAGTGAATTTGTTGAAAATTCTGGGGTCTTTTGATGCTGCCTCGTTAAAACCTTGTCAGAAAAACCCAGTGGGAAAAAACCTGAACGAAGGAAAAATAGTACAGCTACTCCCTCTGATTCAATATGTATTGAATCATCCATATAGTTACTCCCCCTGATTCATCATCCATATAGTTACTCCCCCTGATTCAATCTCTATTGAATCATTCATATCTTGATCTCTTCAGGAGTTTCGTATAAGAGAGTATATCAATAGATATTGATGACAGCTACCTCATTAAAAACCTTGCCAGGAAAACCTCGTGAGATAAAACCTCGGCTAAGGAAAAAAGAGTGTAGCATATATTAGCTCCCCCTCATGGGAACATTACAATTATATTGATACTGCACATAATTATTTCAACTGTAAATCGGTGCAATATCGAATATGTTTACCAAGCATATATAAATGGTGCATATCTCGTATTATTTGTTCTTCGAATATAAATTCAATTATTCCTTTGAACTTGAAGAACTATAAAATATTTCCAATCATTTGAACATGCTACATCGAGCCATGTTCTATAATCAATATTCATCAATGCATTTAATGCAGTTCTCAAATCTGGAAGTGACTTATTCACTTCAATGAACAATTAACTTATTCACTTCAGATGAATAATTAACCATGAATTTGTATCTTGAAAATCAATTGCCTGAATTTTCAAATATAATTTTATACGATAATCACATTCAATTACAAATTGAATCTTTTCAAGGCATATTAAATATTCAGATCGCAAAGTATATGTATACTTTGATCAAACAAGTTTCTTAAAAACTTGAACTATATATTTTAAATATATTTAATCCTTTGAGGATTATAATGAATGCTTCAGGCATAGTATATGTTTCACATTGCAATTGTCAAATTCCTACCACCAAATTTAAGTCGTGAAACATTAGATAGGTAACGATTCCTATATTTCAAATAGATTTTCTCTAATTATTTCATCGCAATCCCAAAGTACCGAGGTATTGATTACCCTTTTTAATCTCACTCATTGGTACTTCAAAGAATACTCCCAACGTACCGAGTTGATGATCACACATTTTGATATCACTCATTGGTACATCAAAGAGCGCAAGCTAGTAATCAGAGTAAATCATTTTTCATTAAATACATTTCTGATAATCATATAAGTATAGGCACTTATTATGCATTTTCGGGCAAATAAAATATTGTATCTATGCCAGATCTTTGAAACATTCGTTGCGCAACAAGTCGTGTATTACGACTATACCTATAGGTATTTTACTGGCTTTACACTTTTATGTGTTTGGACTTCAGGTCCCAAAACTTCAGGTTTTGTAATAAGTTTAATTTAGCCTGAATGCATACTATTGCCAACTATTTTTATGTCGATTTTCTTCGACATATTTTCTTTTATTATCCTCGCTATCATTCAAATTATGATGCGGCTAGCTTCGCAATTTGCTTTTGCATAAGTGCTTTAAAAAGTGTGTCGATACAATTATCATCTCAATTTGATTTCTTTCCCCACAAGACATAACTATAGAGATCTCAATTTTCAATATTTCAAGTACTTGAACCTTTTCTAGAGATTTACAATTAATTATGTCAATAAATACTCTCTCACGAGTATATGCCTCCTCAATAAGACCACTATAATCATTTGCTCTATTTTTATTTATTTGGGGATCTTTATTTGAATCAAATATTGCTACGCTTCAGGCGTGCTACATATCAATATGAGATAGAGCATGAGATTTTATTAATCTCTTATGCATCTTGTAATTATGTTATCTTTGAACGTTTCGTTCATATTTTCAATCGAACTTCTGGTTCGTATTATTAATCGCGAGGATATATATAACATAATATGATGCATTTGTTTGATTTTAAGCTATTCCCCCCTAATGTTGAGAAAATTGTCCAATCAAATTGACAATAACTTTTTTTCGACGTTGTAAAATATCACCCATTTGGGATATATGTTCAAACAACGCATTTTTCTCAACATTCTTTATTTCTCATATCAGTGCATTGTGGTGGATCAATTGCACTATTTAAAAATTATATGGAAAAATTAGGCTCTAACCATAAGCCAATTATAATAGGGAGAACTATGATATTGGCATGATGCGTAATAGAATTCCCTAAACAAAAAAGGAAGTATTTTGTTCTCAATTAAATTAATTGGAGGCGTTTAACAAACAAAAATGTTAAACTATTTATCGACATCCCAACTAACACTTCTTAAAATATTGAGATTCGTGTCCACTAGCATTATAAAGACACATTCTTGATTATATAATCTGAAAATTATGCTCATAATTCATAATTTGAGCAATAATTTCGCAAACTTCAGGTTGCGAACACCATGCAATCATCTAGTACATTTATCAAATCTATTAGATGCAAATAATATTTAGATGATCAACGTGGAGGATGATGGGTCCCCATTTATCATCCTAATTAATTTTCAGAAATATAGGGAATTTAATCCCTATTTTAGCTAGTGATAATGAAAAATTTCATAAATGAGAACAAACATCATATAAACATGAACTCATAAGATATTTTTCGAAACATATGCTACTTCGAAAAGCACGTTTCTATTACTCATTCAAAATCAATATGTCAATATTCTTCCGGAATATTGTAATATTAAATTAATAACATATCTCATAATATTGGGCTCTCCGAGAGCAAATTATATTCCAATATTATATTTCATATGAAATAAAATTATGATTCTTCAGGAATCATCACAACTATATATTAGACTACATCATAATAATATTCTGGATTATTAATAAATTCGAATTTCTTTCAGAAAAAGAATGCAATATTTATCACTTGAGCAATAAAATAATATTCTTCTAGAATATTGAAATGTAGCAATAACGCAATATTCTTCTGGAATATTGATTCGAATCTCATTCAACAATAATTAATATCTATTGTGCTATTTAGGAGTAAAATAACGAATTATTCTTCTGGAATAATTATATTGCTAAAATTGCAATTCTTCAAGAATAATAAGTCAATATTCTTCTGGAATATTGATATTGATTATTCATTCTTCCTTTCAAGCCAACAATATTTGTACTCTACACGAGTGACGTTAAAATATTCTTCTGGAATATTTATCTAAAGTGGGTTGTGTTTATTCGAGAACACCAACACCATATTTATTTAAAACATATTTTAAATTATGCTTCTTCAAGAGCATTTGATCAATATTCTTCTGGAATATTGAAATTATAATAAACTGCTCATGACAAGCAAGTAATATTCTTCTAGAATACTACTATTGTTGTCCTACTTCGTGAGCAACAACATGATATATTATTAAATCAGAATTTATGAATGAACATCTACAAATATTTAATCATCTTAAAGAATATTAATTACCTTATAAACATAATATGAATTTATATATAAAAATGAATTACCAAACATATATCAGGAAAAAGAATCTCCATATATAGAAGTTAACAAAATTGACTAAATCTTTTACCAATATGCAAAAGATACTAAACATGCACGTGAATTCCATATATAAAAATTAGATATATAACTAATATATGGTAGAATCAAATCTAATAATGTATTTGAGAATTCAAAATAACGTAGTGATTTCCAATGACAAAATTGAAAGAGCAAAAAAATAATAACAATAATAATTTGCTGGAACAATGTATACTTTAACGAATTTATTCCGATTCTTCCAAAAGAAATAATAAATCAATATTCTTCTAAAATATTGGAAATCATAATTCATGCTATTCAGGAGCAAATAACATCCTTCTAGGATATTAATTATAATGTTGTACTACTTCAGGAGTAACAACAAATTATGTATAATAGACAAATTTACAATTAATATTTTTCTGGAATATTAATTATTTATTGCGTTACTTCAAGAGCAATAACGAATTATTCTTTTGGAATAATTATAAATCTAAAATTGCTATTATTCAAGAATAAAATGTCAATATTCTTCGATATATATGCTACTTCGGGAGCATATTGTATTTTTCTATTATTTCTTCAATAATAGGTCAAATATTCTTCTGGAATATTGACAATTATAATTTATGCTCTTCTGGAGCAAATAATAATCTTTCTTGAACATTATAAAGTTGTGCTACTTCAGGAGTAACAACAAACTATTCATGACAGTCATATTAATATTCTTCTGGAATATTAATTATATACAGTTGCGCTACTTCAGGAGCAACAACAAATTATTTATGATAGTCATATTAATATTCTTCTGGAATATTAATTATACAGTTGCGCTACTTCAGAGCAACAACGTAATGAAAAAAATTCAACAATAATATATAAATTAAACACCCATATTAATATTCTTCTGGAATATTAATTATACAGTTGCGCTACTTCAGGGGCAACCACAAATTATTCTTCTAGAATAATTATAGTTCTAAAATTTCGATTATTCAAGAATAATAAATCAATATTCTTCTAGAATATTGAAAATTTAATTTATGCTCTTCGGGAGCAAATAATATTCTTCTGGAATATTAATTATGATGTTGTGCTACTTCAGGAGCAACAACGAATAATAATCAATTCTATGATTAATATTCTTCTGGAATATTAATATAATGTTGTGCTACTTCAGGAGCAACAACGAATGAATTAATAGCATCAATAAATTTGTAATGGACAAATCTATAATTAATATTCTTCTGGAATATTAATATATACTGTTGTGCTACTTCAGGAGCAACAACATAATGAATAAAGATCAAAATCTGTCGAATTGGTTGGAGAAAATCGGATTCAGATTTATGAGCCGCAATTGCTAATGAACAACATCGTAATGAATAGATGTGAATTGCAATTAAATAGTAATAAAAAAATTCATATGTCACCAAATTAATTTCGGTGCATATGATTTTACCATCTAACTAATATTTTGATATATGGGATTTTGAAAAAGAAAATTAGAACTCAATTTGATAGAGACTCGTGCTGATAACGTGTTATAAACTAGAGAGAAAAATAGAGAAAAGTAGAGACACCAATAAACTTGTGTATTATATTACGAACCAGAGCCACATATATATAGGGAAGAAAGGGATATACAAAGTAATTATAACTAGGGTTTTAGGGGTACAACTGTCATTCACTAATACAATATAATATTTACAACATATATATATATATATATATATATATATATATATATATATATATATATATATATATATATATATATATATAAACTAACATTATTTTATGATAAATACTAGACAATGGTTAATATTTTTCTAATAATTTTTAATTTTAATAATTGTGCAAAGATTATATGATATAATAATTCTTAATCTTCAATTTTGTTCAGTTGTCGTATATTTTATAAGTTAAGATTAAACATATATTTATAGTTTATTGTGATTTTTGAACGAAAATTGAGAAAAAGTTAAATATGTAAGGCAAATGCAGAAATTATAATAAATATATTTATATCTTGAATAAGTATCAATATTTACACTCATAATATTACATCTAACATGATGCACAATTAAAAAAACTATAGAATTTTCATTTATCATTCAATAAAGTTTTTCATAATTTTGATTATTTATGTTGTTTTTAAATTTTAATAATTGTTGTGATAAAAAATTATTTTTGTATTTGCGTTGATTATGTACAATCATTAAATCTATATCTAAATCTATATCTATATCTATACTTGCTATATATAAAAGGAGAATAATGGATTAGTGTGAATGCAAAGTGGATTGGTGTGAATGCATTTATTGCCTTTTATATATGTATGTAAGTACTAATATTATTTTATAATAAATACCAGACAATTGTTAATATTTTTTTTAAAATTTTTAATTTTAATAATTGTGCAAAGATTATATGATATAATAATTCTTAATCTTCAATGTTGTTCAATTGTCATATATTTAATGAGTTAAGATTAAACACATATTTATAGTTTATTGTGATTTTTGAACGAAAATTGAGAAAAAGTTAAATATGTAAGGCAAATGCAGAAATTATAATAAATATATTTATATCTTAAATAAGTATCAATACTTACACCCATAATATTACATCGAACATGATGCACAATTAAAAAAACTATAGAATTTATTTATCATTCAATAAAGTTTTCGATAATTTTGATTATTTATGTTGTTTTTAAATTTTAATAATTGTTATGATAAAAAATCATTTTTGTATTTGTGTTGATTATGTATAATCATTAAATTTTATGAATGATTTTCTATATTGTGGAGAGCAATTTGAATTCATCGCAATGGTGAAAATCTATATCTATATTATATATAAAAGTAGGATAGTTTGACAAAATTTAATTCTTAAGTTCTTTATGATTTAGTATTATAGTAAATAATTAATATGATATTATTGTTATTTATATATTTTGGTTATAATTATTATTATTTTTATTATTAACATTAATATTGAATTAGTTCAATCAATATTTTTATTTATCAGTATTAAAATTATTTTTTAATCATTGATTTTTAATTTATTTATTTTTTTAATATTATAAATCCTATGTGTAGCCATCAATAATTAAATTTTATTTTAATTATTAATGGTCAAATCATTTGTTATCTTTAATATTACAAATGAAATTTTCTAAAATATATATTATGTAGTATTGTTAAATATTTTAATAAATTAACCCTCTGTTCAGAAACTATATTTTTGATTCGAGGTAAAACGTGGTTGAAAAATAGTTTTGAAAAAAATATGTGATTTAAAGGTGGGTTGAAAAAATATGCAACTTATAAATAATATATATAAAAAAGTTATTTATAGAAAGTTAATATTGAAAAGTTAATGTTTTGATTTTTTTAGTTAATAATACTAATAGAATGAGTAAGATTTTTTAATCATTCTTAATTTTAATAATTTTTATAGATTATAGGGTATAATTTTTTGTATAATTTTGTAATCTCCAACTTTACTCGGTTGTCGTATCATTATAATCACGAGATTTACAAAATTATTATTTTGACTACTTATTTTTTCAAATAAAGTTTTATTGGTTAAATTCAAATATTTTGATTATTTCTTTTTTTATAATTATTGTGATTGATGTTTTTGAATGAAAATTAAAAAATACGTTAAATACAAGAGGCAAATATAAAAGTTATGAGAAATATGCTAATACATTTCACATGCATCAATATTCGTGCACATAATCTTAAATCAAATGTGATATACCATTGAAAAACTACTAAATTTACATTTTCAATGCAGTTATTAATAATTCGTTAAAATTATTGAAATCAATAATAATTTATTATTTAAATATATAAATTAACGTTTACTATTCAAAGAATTTTTTAATAATTTGAATTACTTATGTTATTTTTTTAAATCCTAACAATCATTGTAATAAAGAATCTTTTTTTTATGCATTTTTATGTATTGATTATGTATAAGCACTAAAATTTTACGAATACTTATTGAAATCGATATTGCGAATAATAATTTCCGCACGGGCGACATACTAGTACTAGTATATATATATATTAAAAGTAAGGAAGTGGCTTGGTGTGAACATATGTTGTGAATAAGTTGTTTAGTGTGAACACATGTTCTACATTAATGACATTTATTATTTTTATGATAATTAATGGTGGTTTTGAAAAACTATGCATTAGTTTATTGTTGTGTAAAATATGAAATTCTTAAAATTAATTTTTCATTATCTTCTTATTTATTTTTCTCATGCGAATATATTTTTTATCCATTTACAATTTTTTTTTAATAATTCATGCTTAACGTGACAATATTATTTAATCAACAGCATAATGTATAATCCTCGAATAAATTTTTTAGAGTATTTGAGCAGTAATTGTTATAAACTATTATTCATTTGATATTTTATTTGCCATTTTTTTTACTATTCAAAATTTTCAAAACAATAATTTTTAATTTTTATAGTTTACAATTTTTTTAAAAAAAATTATATGGATTAAATTCCATATATAAATGATTTTCCTATATATGACTTATTATTTTCAATCTAAAAACTATGCATTCATTTATCATTATTTACACTATGAATTTCTTCAAATTATTTCTCTCACGCAACAATATTTTTTATCTATTTTCAATATAATGATGTACTTTTCTTATATAATTCTTATACGAATGTTGCAGAGTACTTGGATTTTGGTGATCCAACAGCATAAAGTATAATCCTCGAATAATTTTTTTTGAGTAATTGGGTAGTAATTGTTATAGATTATTATTCATTTGATACTTTATTTGTCATTTTTTTTAACTATTCAAATATTACAATACAATAATTTTCAATTTTTATAGTTTCCAAAAATTTTTAAATCATATGGATTAAATTTCATATATAAATGATTTTCCTATATATGACTTATTATTTTCCATCTAAAAACTATGCATTTATTATCATTGTTTAAACTATGAACTTCTTCAAATTATTTCTCTCATGCGACGGTATTTTTTTATCTATTTATAATATAATGATGTACTTTTCTTATCTCATTCTTATACGAATGTTGCAGAGTACTTGAATTTTGTTGATCCTACATTTAATTGTGAAAATTGCGGGACCTTTTTTTGATATGCGGAGAGTATGGACAAACAATATAACACAAATAAGCAGAAATATTCACTCTATTTTATTCACTATATTTATATTATTATACATATGTTTGTTCTTATAAAAAAAAAATGTAGTCGTAATTATATGCGAAGACATGATGACCGTGCAACGCACGGATGAAAATATACTAGTCTATACTATCTATACTATATATATAAAGGGAGAATAGTGGGTTAGTCTGAATGCAAAGTGGATTGGTGTGAATGCATTTATTGCCTTATATATATAAGTACTAATATTATTTTATGATAAATATCAGACAATGATTAATATTTTTTTAATAATTTTTAATTTTAATAATTGTGCAAAGATTATATGATATAATAATTCTTAATCTTCAATGTTGTTCAATTGTCGTATATTTTATAAGTTAAGATTAAACACATATTTATAGTTTATTGTGATTTTTGAACGAAAATCTATACTATATATAAAGGGAGAATAGTGGGTTAGTGTGAATGCAAAGTGGATTGGTGTGAATGCATTTATTGCCTTATATATATATATATATATATATATATATATATATATATATATATATATATATATATATATATATATATATATATAAAAGTACTAATATTATTTTATGATAAATATCAGACAATGATTAATATTTTTTTAATAATTTTTAATTTTAATAATTGTGCAAAGATTATATGATATAATAATTCTTAATCTTAAATGTTGTTCAATTTTCGTATATTTTATAAGTTAAGATTAAACACATATTTATAGTTTATTGTGATTTTTGAACGAAAATTGAGAAAAAGTTAAATATGTAAGGCAAATGCAGAAATTATAATAAATATATTTATATCTTGAATAAGTATCAATATTTCCACTCATAATATTACATCTAACATGATGCACAATTAAAAAAATATAGAATTTGCATTTATCGTTCAATAAAGTTTTCGAAAATTTTGATTACTTATGTTGTTTTTAAATTTTAATAATTGTTGTGATAAAAATTTATTTTTGTATTTTTTGTATTTGTGTTGATTATGTACAATCATTAAATCTACTAGTAATCGCACCCGTGCGATGCACGGAATAAATAATATTTATTGAATAAGTTGTAAAAATACAATGCCCGATAAAAATAATACAATAAAATAATAATAATAATAATAATAACTTGTATACACAAATTGCGAATAATTTGTAATTTCATTTCTTCCTATAAGATTTCTTACTTTAATGCATAAATTGTATATTCAATATACAATCAAAATATCAAAAAAAAAAAAAAAAAAAGTTATGAATTGCATTTTTTTAACAGTTAATTGTTCATTATCTAGTTTCCTTACTTTATTTATTCATATAGAATTGATTATTCAAAAATAAATTTTTTTTTAATGTTCATTAACAACCACATATTATTTTAAAACTAATTTTTCATAATTGCACATATTACTTTTTAACCACACATTCTAAAAAAAGAAAATTAATTTTTAACCACTCAATTGATTGATTTGACAATTATTTTATTTTTTATACTACCTTCTTTCACTTTCAATCACACATTTAAAATCATATATATAGTTTATATCATACTTACTCCTATTCAATGGTTTCAAATACAATGTGATATTTTACTTTTCACCAAGTATTGAAAATGGCCATGTTACCCACACACACACAAAACTATTTTTTGTGCATGTTAAATAAATATATGGACTATATTTTATTTTTAAATAGAATAAGTTTGATAAAACCTTATATTTTTATTTTCTATAGAATTCAATGAATTAATTATTAAAGTCTGTAGTATATATTTTACAAATTGATTTTATTTTAAATTTATAAAAATTAAAAAATAGATAAATGAACAAAATGAGTAAATTTATAAAATTAATTTCAAAATTACCAAAGAGTTTATCGAAACCTGAAATTGTAGAAATTAAAATGATTTAATTGAATTTACTTAGAAAGATCGGATATCATTATTTCTTTTAATTTGATAAGAAAAAAGATTTGAAATTAATCATTTATGTCAAATTGAAGTTAGGTAAAAAATGATAAATATCATTTTATGACTTAAATGAGATAAATTAAAAAGATTGAATTTGAATATTAAAAAAAGTAAAAAGTATAAGTAAAACTTTTACCTTTTATTATTTGAGGAAATTTTAAAAACGATATATTTAGAGTTTGCTCTCATTTGTTAACTTGTATTGAACTTCTCGTTAAGATCATGAATTTGACACCTATATTGCATATTTTTTTGACTTCAAAATATTACAATAATTGTCAAAAGAATTAAAAATAATATACAATTTGATCTTTTTATAGATTTTTTATTTTTTACAATCAATAGGTCATTTATTACATGTCACCTATAATTAATTTTGCATTAATTGAAGTTTCCTAATTCAATTATTAAAATAATTAATAAAATTACAAAGTTTCCTAAAATAGTAGGGAAAAATGACGGGAAACTATGTGTGGGTTTTTTTTACGGCTATACTATTATTATATATACTAGTATTCGCACCCGTGCGTTGCACGGGAAAAAATTATAACAATTAATTAATGAATAAGTAATTAAATATATTTAATAATTAATGAAAATGTGGGAAATATATAACGAAAATAATTAAATTTAAATATTATGGGAAAGAATATGAAGAAACAAAAAGGTATTCAATAGCAAAATTCAATATAAATTACAAAACACTTCTTTAAAAAATATATATGCATTTTTAATAAATTAATTTATTTCTTCTTATTTCACAATGATTTTTATTGATTGTGTTAGTGTTGCTCAACGTTACAAATAATCCTTTTTTTTAGTAATGTTAAAATATAATAATGATAATAAGAAATAAAAGTAAGAAACAATTTCTATATATTTTACACACAGATATTTTTTTTTTCCTATTCATGAATGTTACATAATATGTTCTTCAAATCAATATAAAAAATTTGGTTATCCAACTATATGATGCTTATTTTTATCTTTTCATTTTCATATCAGGAATTAGAGATCTTTTATAAATTTGAATGAGCAGAAATATTATCCTGGATAATATTATTTTATTTGGACTGAAGAAGTCGTCTCTTCATTCGATTATTTGTATGGCATTGCATATTTTCGAAATTATGTGGTTAAAAGCATAGTTTAAATAATAAAATTAAACTTATAGAAATAGTTATATGGGTAGGTGGAAAGTCCAATTATTCATCTTATTTGGATAAATGATCCATAAAAAATCACACATAAACATTAACCTCGAGAAAAAAAAATGTATAAATAAATAATAAATAATAAAAAATGGATATTAAATAATAAACAATACAAAGCTTTAATAGCATAAAGGATGCCCATAGCCAAAATAAATAAATAAATAAAAAATAAAAATAAAAACCCCATTTTATTGAAAACAACAATGTTTTTTTTATTACTTGCATTAGATTATATAAACGAAAATATATATATATATTTAATTTTTTAGCCATATAGAAATTTTTAGTTAGAAATATTTTCAACGCTCCTTGGACGTTAACTGCTTCATAATATAACATACAATAAATATTAATGTGCATGGACCATTTGCATTATACAAATTATTACACATTTTACTATCAAAAAAATTTTATACGATAAAAAAAAATTTACGATAAAAAAAATGATTAAACATTTTGTTAGTATCAATGCATTGATCCACGTGCAATTGATATTAATGATAGTTTATTAATTAATGATATTGCACCAGACAACGAAAAACCATATTTTGACTCTTTAAAAAAAAAAAAAAAATATGACAGCAGTTTTGGCAGGAAAATAGGAGCCAACTATCCTGTTATTATATATATTAAGATTAAGATTAAGATTCTCATTTTTCTTTAAATAAATCCTGTTTTTATTTTTTTTACATTTCAAAATAATTAAATAAATTATGAAATACTTTTATTATGTCATATTGGACAATAAAGGACGACAAAATTATTGTATCGTTACATGTGTTACCTTTGTTCTGCTAGGTTTCCAATACTGAAGGGAATTGTGATGGGAGGATGGAACCCTGTCAGAGTAGGACCCGGTTAATTATTTATATAGAATTGATTATTTAAAAATAATTTTTTTAATGTTCATTCACAACCACATATTATTTAAAAACTAATTTTTCACAATTGCACATAATACTTTTTAACCACACATTCTAAAAAAAGAAAATCAATTTTGAACCACTCAATTGATTGATTTGACAATTATTTTATTTTTTATACTACTTTCTTTCACTTTCAATCACACATTTAAAACTATTTCTATAGTCTATATCAATGTCAAACTTACTCCTATTCAATGATTCAAATAAAATGTGACATTTTATTTTTCACCAAGTATTAAAAATGGTCACGTTACACACACACACACACAAAACTATTTTTTGTGCATGTTAAATAAATGTATTAACCATATTTTTACTTTTAAATAGAATAAGTTTGATAAAACCTTATATTTTTATTTTCTATAGAACTCAATGAATTAATTGTTAAAGTCTGTAGTATATATTTTACAGATTGATGTTCTTTTAAATTTATAAAATTAAAAAATAGATAAATGAACAAAATGAGTAAATATATAAAATTAATTTCAAAATTACCAAAAAATTTGTCGAAATCTAAAGTTGTAGAAATTAAAATATTTTAATTGAATTTACTTAGAAAGATTGGATATCTATTATTTTTTTTTAATTTGATAAGAAAAAATATATGAAATTAATCATTTATGTCAAATTGAAGTTATGTAAGAAAAGATAGATATCATTTTATGATTTAAATGAGATAAATTAAAAAGATTGGATATTGGAAAAAGTAAAAAGTATAAATTAAGCTTTTTCCTTTATTATTTGAGACAATTTTATGAATGATATATTTAGAGTTTGTTTTCATTTGTTAGCTTGTATTAAACTTCTCGTTAAGATCTTGAATTTGACACCCATATTGCATATTTTTTTACTTCAAAATATTACAATAATTATCAAAAGAATAAAAATAATATACAATTTGATCTATTTATATATTTTTTATTTTTTACAAATCAATAAGTCATTTATTATATGTCACCTATAATTAATTTCGCATTAATTGAAGTTTCCTAATTCAATTATTAAAATAATTAATAAAATTATAAAGTTTCCTAAAATAGCAGGCAAAAATGGCGAGAAACTATGTGCGGATTTATGTGACGGCTATGTTGTTATTATATATATTAAGATTAAGATATCTATACTATATATAAAGGGAGAATATTGGATTTGTGTGAATGCAAAATAGATTAGTGTGAATGCATTTATTACCTTTTATATATATATATATATATATATATATATATATATATATATATATATATATATATATATATATATAATGTGTGTGTGTGTGTGTGTGTGTGTGTGTAAGTACTAATATTATTTTATTATAAATACCAAACAATGGTTAATATTTTTTTTTATAATTTTAAATTTTAATAATTGTGCAAAGATTATATGATATAATAATTCTTAATCTTCAGTGTTGTTCAGTTTTCGTATATTTTATGAGTTAAGATTAAACACAGATTTATAGTTTATTGTGATTTTTGAACGAAAATTGCGAAAAAGTTAAGTATGTAAGGCAAATGCAGAAATTATAATAAATATATTTATATCTTAAACAAGTATCAATATTTGTACTCATAATATTACATTTAACATGATGCACAATTAAAAAAACTATAGAATTTTCATTTATCATTCAATAAAGTTTTCCATAATTTTGATTATTTATGTTTTTTTAAATTTTAATAATTGATGTGCTAATTTTTTATTTATTTATTTTTTTTTTGTATTTGTGTTGATTATATACAATCATTAAATCTATATCTATATCTATACTATATATATATAAAGGGATAATAGTTGATTAGTGTGAATGCAAAGTGGATTGGTATGAATACATTTATTGTCTTTTATATATATATGTAAGTACTAATATTATTTTATGATAAATACTAGACAATGGTCAATATTTTTTTAATAATTTTTAATTTTAATAATTGTGCCAAAATTATATGATATAATAATTCTTAATCTTCAATGTTGTTCAATTGTCGTATATTTTATGAGTTAAGATTAACACATATTTATAGTTTATTGTGATTTTTGAACGAAAATTGAGAAAAAGTTAAATATGTAAGGCAAATGCAGAAATTATAATAAATATATTTATATATCTTGAATAAGTATCAATATTTACACTCATAATATTACATCAACATGATGCACAATTAAAAAAACTATAGAATTTATTTATCATTCAATAAAGTTTTCGATAATTTTGATTATTTATGTTGTTTTTAAATTTTAATAATTGTTATGATAAAAAAATCATTTTTGTATTTTTTGTATTTGTGTTGATTATGTACAATCATTAAATTTTATGAATGATTATCTATATTGCGGAGAGCAATTTCAGTTCATCGCAATGGTGAAAATCTATACTATATATAAAAGTAGGATAGTTTGACAAAATTTAATTCTTCTTTATAGTTTAGTATTATAGTAAATAATTAATATGATATTATTGTTATTTATATATTTTGGTTATAATTATTATTATTATTTTTATTATTAACATTAATACTAAATTAGTTCAATCAATATTTTTAATTATCAGTATTAAAATTATTATTTAATCATTGATTTTTAATTTATTTGTTTTTTTAATATTATAAATCATATGTGTAGCCATCAATAATTAAATTGTGTTTTAATTATTAATGGCCAAATCATTTGTTATCTTTAATATTACAAATGAAATTTTCTAAAATATATATTATGTAGTATTGTTAAGTATTTTAATAAATTAACCCTCTGTTCAGAAACTATATTTTTGTTTCGAGGTAAAACGTGGTTGAAAAATAGTTTTGAAAAAAATATGTGATTTAAAAGAGGGTTGAAAAAATGTACAGCTTATAAATAATATATATATAAAGTTATTTATAGAAAGTTAATATTGAAGAGTTAATATTTTGATTTTTTTAGTTAATATTATTAATAGAATGAGTAATATTTTTTAATCATTCTTAATTTTAATAATTTTTAAAGATTATAGGGTATAATTTTTTGTATAATTTTGTAATCTCCAACTTTACTCGATTGTCGTATCATTATAATCTCGAGATTTACAAAATTATTACTTTGACTACTTATTTTTGCAAATAAAGTTTTATTGGTTAAATTCAAATATTTTGATTATTTCTTTTTTAATTATTGTGATTGATATTTTTGAATGAAAATTAAAAAATACGTTAAATACAAGAGGCAAATCTAAAAGTTATGAGAAATATGCTACTACATTTCACATAATCTTAAATCAAATGTGATATACCATTGAAAAACTACTAAATTTACATTTTCAATGAAGTTATTAATAATTCATTAAAATTATTGAAATCAATAATAATTTATTATTTAAATATTTAAATTAACGTTTACTATTCAAAGAATTTTCTAATAATTTGAATTATTTATGTAATCTTTTTTAAATCCTAAAAATTATTGCAATAAAGAATCTTTTTTTTATGCATTTATATGTGTTGATTATGTATAAATACTAAAATTTTACGAATACTTATTGTAAATTAATGATATTTATTATTTTTATGATAATCAATGGTGGTTTGTAAAAACTATACATTAGTTTATTGTTGTTTAAAATATGAAATTCTTAAAATTAATTTTTTATTATCTTCTTATTTATTTTCTCATGCGAATATGTTTTTTTTATCCATTTATAGTTTTTTTTTTTAATGATTCATGCTTGACGTCACAATATTGTTTAATCAACAACATAAGGTATAACCCTCGAATAAATTTTTTGGAGTAATTGGATAGTAATTCTTATAGACTATTATTCATTTGATACTTTATTTGTCATTTGTCATTTTTTATTTTTTACTATTCAAATATTACGATACAATAATTTTTAATTTTTATAATTTACAATTTTTTTAAAAATCATATGGATTAAATTCCATAAATAAATGATTTTCCTATATAAGACATATTATTTTTCATCTAAAAACTATGCATTCGTTTATCATTGTTTAAACTATGAACTTCTTCAAATTATTATTTTTATTTATTTCCCTATTTATTTCTCTCATGTGACAGTATTTTTTTATCCATTTACAATATAATGATTTACTTTTCTTATCTAATTCTTATACGAATGTTGCAAAGTATTTGAATTTTGGTGATCGTACATTTAAATGTGAAAATTGTGGAGCCTTTTATTGGTATGCGGAGCGTATGGGTAAACAATATAACACAAATAAACAGAAATATTCACTCTATTGTATTCACTCTATTTATTTCATTATTCATGTTTGTTATAATCAATGGTGGTTTTGAAAAACTATGCATTAGTTTATTGTTGTTTAAAATATGAAATTCTTAAAATTAATTTTTTATTATCTTTTTATTTATTTTTCTCGCGTGAATGTTTTTTTTCATGCTTGACGTAACAATATTATTTAATCAACAACATAAGGTATAATCCTCGAATAATTTTTTTTGGAGTAATTGGGTAGTAATTGTTATAGACTATTATTCATTTGATACTTTATGCATCATTTTTTTTACTATTCATATATTACAATACAATACAATAATTTTTAATTTTTATAGTTTACAATTTTTTTTTAAATCATATGGATTAAATTCCATATATAAATGATTTTCCTATATATAACTTAATATTTTCATCTATAAACTATGCATTCGTTTATCATTGTTTAAATTATGAACTTCTTCAAATTATTTTTTATTTATTTTCGTATTTATTTATCTCATGCTACAGTATTTTTTATCCATTTACAATATAATGATGTACTTTTCTTATTTAATTCTTATACGAATGTTGCAGAGTGCTTGGATTTTGGCGATCCTACATTTACTTGTGAAAATTGTGAGGCCTTTTTTTGGTATGCGAAGCGTATACGCAAACAATATAATACAAATAAGCAGAAATATTCACTCTATTTATATCATTATACATATGTTTGTTCTTATAAAAAATAGAAAAATATTGTAGTCGTAATTATATGAGAAGACATGATGATCGTGTAACGCACGAGTGAAAATACTAGTATATATATTAAAAGTAAGGAAGTGGCTTGGTGTGAACGCATGTTGTGAGTAAATGGTTTAGTGTGAACACACGTTATAAATTAATAATATTTATTATTTTTATGATAATCAATGGTGGTTTTGAAAAACTATGCATTAGTTTATTGTTGTATAAAATATGAAATTCTTAAAATTTATTTTTCATTATCTTCTTATTTATTTTTCTCGTGCGAATGTATTTTTTATCTATTTACAATTTTTTTTAATGATTCATGCTTAACGTGACAATATTATTTAATCAACAACATAATGTATAATCCTCGAATAAATTTTTTAGAGTAATTGAGTAGTAATTGTTATAAACTATTATTCATTTGATACTTTATTTGTCATTTTTCTTACTATTCAAATATTTCAAAACAATAATTTTTAATTTTTATAGTTTACAATTTTTTTTTAAAAAATTATATTGATTAAATTCCATATATAAATGATTTTCCTATATATGACTTATTATTTTCCATCTAAAAACTATGCATTCGTTTATCATTATTTATACCATAAACTTCTTCAAATTATTTCTCTCATGCAACAATATTTTTTTATCCATTTACAATATAATGATTTACTTTTCTTATCTAATTCTTATACGAATGTTGCAGAGTACTTGGATTTTGGTGATCCAACAACATAAAGTATAATCCTCGAATAATTTTTTTTTGAGTAATTGGGTAGTAATTATTATAGACTATTATTCATTTGATACTTTATTTGTCATTTTTTTAACTATTCAAATATTACAATACAATAATTTTCAATTTTTATAGTTTCCAATTTTTTTTAAATCATATGGATTAAATTTCATATATAAATGATTTTCCTATATATGACTTATTATTTTCCATTTAAAAACTATGCATTCGTTTATCATTGTTTAAACTATGAACTTCTTCATATTATTTCTCTTATTCGACAGTATTTTTTATCAATTTACAATATAATGATGTACTTTTCTTATTTAATTCTTATACGAATGTTGCAGAGTACTTGAATTTTGGTGATCCCACATTTAATTGTGAAAATTGCGGGGCCTTTTTTTGGTATGTGGAGCATATGGGCAAACAATATAACACAAATAAGCAGAAATATTCACTCTATTTATATCATTACACATATATTTGTTCTTATAAAAAATAAAAAAATATTGTAGTCATAATTATATGAGAAGACATGATGACCGTGCAACGCCGGGTAAAAATACTAGTATATAGAAAAGTAAGGAAGTGGTTTGGTGTGAACGCATGTTGTGAGTAAGTGGTTTAGTGTGAACACATTTTGTAAATTAATGACATTTATTATTTTTATGATAATCAATGGTGGTTTTGAAAAACTTTGTATTAATTTATTGTTGTTTAAAATATGAAATTCTTAAAATTAATTTTTTATTATCTTTTTTTTTTTCATGCCAATGTTTTTTTTATCCATTTACAATTTTTTTTTTTTTAATTTAAGATTCATGTTTCACGTGACAATATTATTTAATCAACAGCATAAAGTATAATCATCGAATAAGTTTTTTTGGAGTAATTGGGTAGTAATTGTTATAGACTATTATTTATTTGATACTTTATTTGTCATTTTTTTGAACTATTCAAATATTACAATACAATAATTTTTAATTTTTATAGTTTACAATTTTTTTTAAAATCATTTGGATTAAATTCCATATATAAATGATTTTCCTATATATTTGACTTATTATTTTCCATCTAAAAACCCTGCATTCGTTTATCATTGTTTACACTATGAACTTCTTCAAATTATTTCTCTTATGTGATAGTATTTTTTATCTATTTACAATATAATGATATACTTTTCTTATCTAATTCTTATACGAATATTGTAGAGTACTTGAATTTTGGTGATCCAACAGCATAAAGTATAATCATCGAATAAGTTTTTTTGGAGTAATTGGGTAGTAATTGTTATAGACTATTATTCATTTGATACTTTATTTGTCATTTTTTTGAACTATTCAAATATTACAATACAATAATTTTTAATTTTTATAGTTTACAATTTTTTTAAAATCATTTGGATTAAATTCCATATATAAATGATTTTCCTATATATTTGACTTATTATTTTCCATCTAAAAACCCTGCATTCGTTTATCATTGTTTACACTATGAACTTCTTCAAATTATTTCTCTTATGCGATAGTATTTTTTATCTATTTACAATATAATGATATACTTTTCTTATCTAATTCTTATACGAATGTTGTAGAGTACTTGAATTTTGGTGATCCAACAGTATAAGATATAATCCTCGAATAAATTTTTTTAGAGTAATTGGATAGTAATTGTTATAGACTATTATTCATTTGATACTTTATTTATCATTTACTTTTTTTTTACTATTCAAATATTACAATAAAATAATTTTTAATTTTTATAGTTTACAATTTTTTTTTTAAAATCATATGAATTAAATTCCATATATAAATGATTTTTCTATATATGACTTATTATTTTTTATCTAAAAACTATGCATTCGTTTATCATTGTTTAAACTATGAACCTCTTCAAATTATTTCTCTTATGCGACGGTAGTTTTTATCCATTTACAATATAAAGATGTACTTTTCTTATCTAATTCTTATACGAATGTTGCAGAGTACTTGAATTTTGATGATCCTACATTTAATTGTGAAAATTGCGGGGCCTTTTTTTTTGTATGCGAAGCTTATGGACAAACAATATAACACAAATAAACAGAAATATTCACTCTATTTATATCATTATACATATGTTTTTTCTTATAAAAAATAGAAAAATATTGTAGTCGTAATTATATGAGAAGACATGATGATCGTGCAACGCATGGGTGAAAATACCAGTATATATATATATATATATATATATATATATATATATATATATATATATATATATATAAAAGTAAGGAAATTGTTTGGTGTGAACGCATGTTGTGAGTAAGTGGTTTAGAGTGAACGCATGTTGTAAATTAACGACATTTATTATTTCTATGGTAATCAATGGTGATTTTGAAGACTTCATCATTTTTGGTAATATTTCTGTGTACATGATTGTATATGTATAAAAAGGATTATTGGACTTTCTTACTATTCAACATGAATTTGGATAGAAAAAAATCATGGGAAATTGTATTGCCGCTGCATCAAGCATCCGTTTGGTAAATAAATATAAATTGGTTTATAAACAAGTTTATAAATTACATAATTTCCAAACTGCTTTTTAACCAAACACATTTTCTCTTTCTAATTTTTCAATGTGGATTTGGGTAAAAATAAATTATGGGAAATTGTATTACCGTCGCATTTCGTTTAGCATCCATTTGGTAAATAAAATAAATTGGTTTATAAACCAGTTTATAAATTACACAATTTCTTAAACTACTTTTTAACTACACATTTTCTTTCTCTAATTTTCAATCACAATTTTTTTATTCAAAATCATAAAAAAATCAGTTTATAAATCAAATTACTCCTTTTTATTTTCTCTATTTTTATGGCCTTTTTTATTTCAACTTTTTATTAATTATTACATAAATATTTTTTCTTTAAAAATAGAAAATGAAAGAGAATAAAATAGAGCATTCATTGATATATTTTTCTTTTCTTTTTCATTTTAATAAAAGTCTAAGCGTAAATTTCGTGGAACGGTAAACATACGACCTGTTAAAATTAAGGTACGTATAATTGTACATTTTTTTTTAATTAATTGTGTTTCTTCATTTCTTATTTTTAATTAAATATTCATTTCATATGTTAACATATAAATTTGATATATGTGAATAATAAATGACCGTACATCATACATGTGTAACACTAGTTATCCTTAATGTTATTAAAAAGGTAATTTTTGTCAAGAAAATTTCCAACTTACTTTTATTAATATCAAAACTATTATTATTGAAAGTAATAAATAGGGATATTAGTAAACAAACAAAATAAATATTTTTCAATAAAAAAATAAGCCTATATAATTGGGATAAAAGAAAAAGGAGAGGAAATCTATATAAATGAGACAGAGAGAGAATGATTTTCCTATTTTCATTTTTTTATTTGAGTGCATCTAACAATGACCACTACCCGTCAATTAGCTCAGTGTGTCGATAATCGGTGTTTTGGGATCGGTGATCGTCTGATTCTTATAGATCAAAGTACTACCAAAATGAAAAATAGAGGAGGTAAATATACTTCTATTGAAGGTGTAGGACTAAAGTGATATATATAAAAGATTAGAGACCTTCACTGCTAATTTATCTACCCGGTATACATACAACTATATAGCCACCACACTTTCACAAGAAACCCTAAACCTTCTTCTATCACTTTAACTCTCTCTACTGCTTGCTCTCAAGCGGCATCTTCAACTCCTTACAGGTAATCCTTTTATCTTCTATTTTTTCTAGCAAATTTTCCTGATCTATTTCTTATTTTTCTGTATTAATGATTATAATTTCTTATTGGTTGTCATTATATTTTTGGAGGCTTCAGAGAGTTTTTGTTTTGACTGATTATTTTCAGATTGATTTCGTTATAAAGGGTGAACAATTTGCTACTGTGAAGCCATGGCTCTAGTGAGTATTTCTAGTTTCTCGATTACTTTTTATCATCTTTTTTTACAGTTTTGTATTAATTTGACAGATCTGTGCGTGGTTTTTGTTAAAACATGTATTTTACTGCACTTACTTCGAAAAGAGTCGTTTATATATATATGAAAGCCTGTAAATTGATGTGTGTTTTTTCAATTGAGTTGAAAAAGAAATTTCAGTAATATGATTGATTTTAATGGAATTCAACTTTGTTAATTACAGTTATTGTGTCGATCTTAAACAGTTTATAGATGTGTTAATAAGATCTATTGGCAATATATATAAGAAAAGACGAAAATATATGTACGTCAGCTTATGATGGATCCTTCAGTTGAAATTTTAGATTTGTAAATTTGTGATCTTCACTGTTCTTTTTGAGTGTATGGCGTGATCCAGCACCCAAGGCCAATGAGAGATTGTAGTATAGTGGCTTTTACATCGATATGAATCTTGTGCATTCTGAGATATTATTTCCATTAAAAAGTTAACTTATTAATTTTAACACATTGCTGCCTTGTATAGGTTTGAAATTATTGCTCACAAGCATCCCCTTACAGATTTTCCATATGTTTACTTATTGGCCCATTTACTCAAATTATTTGAGTTCAGTCAATTGTGGTTAACATATAACATTGGCATTCATAGATTTTAGTGCATACACGTATGTGTGCATGTATAGTATAAAGTTTTATGGTTTGAGGTATTCTCTTGACTATGTTTGGTGTCTTCTATTCAGGTTCTACACGCGAGTAGTACAAACAAGAATGGCCTCAAGGCAATCATTGCTGCAGAATACAGTGACGTGAAAATTGAACATGTAAAGAATTTTGAGATGGGTGTGTCAAACAAGACTCCTGAGTTCGTCAAAATGAATCCTATTGGAAAGGTATGCAACAATAACCCGTTGGAAAACATTTTGCTAGTATGGCGTTACCTTTTTTTTTTTTTTCCTGATCCGAGTTTCTCTCCTGTAGGTTCCGGTACTTGAAACTCCTGATGGCCCAATATTTGAAAGCAATGCCATTGCTCGATATGGTGAACCCATTTCTCTATTCTTTGGTTGACCGAGTCCAGATCTACTGTCCAAAATGATGTTTCATTAGCTGTGTACCTAATTAAAATTGTTCATGTATATATGTCAGCAAACAGATTTTAAACCTATACAAATAGTTACATTAAAAACTGGTGATGTGTACTATTTTTTGGGTGGATAGCATTTTGCGACAGCAGATTTGGGCTCTGGTTGACCACCTGATTTATTGTAGAGTTTTTTTTTTGACAGTTTTTTATTACCTTGTGCAGTTACTCGGCTGAAGGAAGATAACCCTCTGTATGGCACTTCCTTGATTGACTATGTAAGGCATTAAGACTTTAGTTAATCTGGTGGTTTTATTTTTTTACTTGCTTAATGAACACTTATAAAAAAATCTGTGCTTCTCTCATATTCTCTTATGCTATTTCTTTTTGTCCATTTATTTTGGTAGGCCCTCATTGAGCAATGGATTGACTTTGCCACTTGTGAGATCGATGTTAATGTTGCACGTTGGGCATACCCGCGAATTGGTATAGTACCTGTATACCTTCTTCCGGTATGTTGAAACTTGATGTTCATTTTGTACTTGTACAAATGTTTACTACTTCATGGACTAATGGAAATTTCCATGATATAACTCAATTACATTATCCTTTCATTTTGGAAGGTCGAGGAGGCTGCAATTGCTGCATTGAAAAGAGCTCTGGGAGCATTGAACACTCATCTTGCTTCTAACACCTACTTGGTTGGTCATGGCATCACACTGGCTGACATTATTATGACATGCAACCTGAGTTTTGGATTTAGGGCAGTCATGACTAAGAGCTTTACATCAGAGTTCCCTCATGTGGAGAGATACTTCTGGACCATGGTTAATCAGCCAAAATTTCACAAAATATTGGGTGATCTGAAACAAACAGAATCCGTTCCTCCCGTCCCATCCAAGAAGCTTGCACAGATTAAAGAATCTGCAAAACCCAATCCAAAGGATGAACCAAAGACAGAGGCGAAGAAGGAAGAAGTGAAGCCGAAAGAGGTAGCAGCAGAGGAAGAAGAAGCACCCAAGCCAAAGCCTAAGAATCCTTTGGATCTTTTACCACCAAGTAAGATGATTCTGGATGAATGGAAGAGGCTGTACTCTAACACCAAAACCAATTTCCGCGAGGTCGCAATTAAAGGTGACTATTTTTAAAAATTTCACCACCCGAGCACTTTAATTTTATTAAGAATGTTCATATGATTTTGAGATTCCTACTGTTGACAACTTATTGCACAAGTCTCTCTCTCTCTCTCTCTCTCTCTCTCTCTCATGCGCTATTATTGTATAGTTTTTGATGGCCTACATGAAGTCAATTTTCTGAGAAGTGTCATTAGTGAATCAAATTTTATGTGGCTATTACTAAGCATATAACCTATTATTGGTGATGTCTTCACATGGAAGCTCTACTGATTTTAAAATAGTCAATGATTTTTAGACTCCTTGCCTGAGATAGCATAACGTATAAATTCTTATACTTTTCCATTAATTTTTCTGGCTGATAAGCTTTTTCTAATTTTCCATCAGACAATACAGTACAATTCATTGCTACATGCAATGTAAATTTTTTTAATAAATGGATATTCTAACTCCTCTTTTTTTTCCGAATGGTTTTATTCATTTAAATATTGCTGGTGTTGTATTTTTTACGTCATCCTGTTTTCTTTCTGTGAAATCTTTGAGTAGTGTTAGATGTGCTGAGACGTTATATGTTATTTTTTGTTCTAAGTTTGCTTATAAATGGCTTTTCTCCCTTGGCATTTTTGTGAATTTCCTGATTCCAATAATTGGGCGAAGCACAAATGATTAGTTTTATTCTTCCTGACCAGGCTTATGGTTTTATTAATCTGCAGGATTCTGGGATATGTTTGATGACGAGGGATACTCACTTTGGTTCTGCAATTACAAGTACAATGATGAGAACACAGTTTCCTTCGTGACTTTGAACAAGGTGAGTGGATTTCTGCAGCGAATGGATCTGGCCCGCAAATATGCCTTTGGGAAGATGTTGATTATTGGTTCCGAGCCCCCATTCAAGGTGAAGGGATTATGGCTCTTCCGCGGTAAAGAAATTCCTCAGTTTGTTCTTGACGAGTGTTATGACATGGAGCTCTATGAGTGGACCAAGGTCGATCTCAGTGATGAAGCTCAAAAGGAACGTGTCAACCAGATGATTGAAGACGCAGAGCCTTTTGAGGGTGAGGCTCTGCTCGATGCCAAGTGCTTCAAATGAAGATACATTAAACTTGTTCCTGCAGGTTTGTGTCGTTGAGGTTGTAGCCTACCTTAATTTTGTCATTCCAAATTCTAGGTTTTACCTGATTCAATAGGAAGTTGATCAGAATTGTTTTTTGTCATTTGCGTTTTGTAACTTGTGATTTTTGTTCCATGTGATTGTGTTATGGTATATTTGGGTTTCAAAGATTACTTGATAGTTAATTTCTATATGTTTGGATTACTAGTTATTTATAAGTTATATTGTCTGTTTAGGCGTATTCTTGTGTACATTTAATTCTGTAACATCATCACATTAAAATTAGTCCCTGTTTGGTATTTATTAAAATTAAAATTAGGTATTTAGTAGATTTTGATAAAAATTGATGAAATGTATGGTTAAAAAATTGTGGAATTCATGAAATGTGGTTGAAATTAAATATTACCTCTTCTTATCAAACGGGGGCTAAATATTACTTGGTCCTGTCCAATAAATTTAATAATCAAAATCTAGATAAACTTTAATAAAAAAGATAATATGACCTTATCAAAATAAAGTATTCGGCTTTATTTACCAGTCACAGACAATTAGGTGGCGTTTTGTTTGTATTTTATTTTGTATTTTCATTTTCGAAAATGTTTTGTATTTCCTGTTTTCATTTTTGTTTTCAAATTTGCTGAAAACGCGTTTGGTTTGTCATTTCTGAAAACTATTTTTGAAAATGAAAAGTTGGAAAACACGTTCTGTTTAAAATTTTGCAGAATACTACATAAATTATTTTTAATTAATTTGCTTAATATCACTAATTCAAACTCAAATTTCCTTTCACAATACACTGAAAACATGGTTACATGCAACACTAATGTGAGCATTAAGAGTCTATATTAACACAGCTTGGTCAGGTTCGAGATTTGAGAAAGTTCTACTTCTATTAAAATCCAGAAAATGTAAGTTCTTTCAAAATCACTAGAGTCCATTTATTAGTGCATTTTTTGAAATATAACAACAAGAATTCTCACTATTTAATTTTTTTTTGTAATGTTGATACTGAATTCAATAAAATTTTATTTAAGCTTAGTTTCAAGATAGGATAATTATCTAAAAAAAAACAAAAAAATCTTTATTTAGGCTTAGTTCCAAGTTAGGATAATTCTAAAACAAATAATAATAAAAAAAACTTTATATTAAGTTTAGTTCTAAGTTAAGATAATTTAAAAAAAAAAAAAAAAAAAAAAAATAAAATTCCAAAACGCGTTTTCCGCGTTTTGAACATTTTTTGTCGAAATAAACACAAATTTTTGTGTACAAAATGCGTTTTGTGTACAAATTTTTTTTTTGTTTTCCAAAATGCGTTTTTGAAAATTGTAAAGAGAACGCGTTTTTAACATTTTTGAAAATAAAAATAGAAAACGACCTCAAAACAGCAAAGAGAACAGAGGCTTAGCCCATGTTCTCTTTGCTGTTTTGAGATCGTTTTCTGTTTTTATTTTCGAAAACGTTAAAAACGCGTTCTCTTTACCATTTTCGAAAACGCATTTTGGAAAAAAAAAAAAAATTTGTACACAAAACGCAAAACGTCCGAAACCTCGTTTTGAGCGTTTTGTATGTATTTCAACAAAAAATGTCGAAAACGCGAAAAACGCGTTTTGAGAATTTTTTATTTTTTAAATTATCTTAAGTTGAACTAAGCTTAATATAAAGTTTTTATTTTTTTATTATTTTTTTTAGAAATTATCTTAGCTGGTAACTAAGCCTAAATAAAATATTTTATTTTATTTTATTTATTTATTTTTTAAGAATTATTCTAACTTGAAACTAAGGTTAAATAAAGTTTCATTGAATTTAATATCAACATTATATAAAAAAATTAAGTGAAAATTCTTATTGTTATATTTTAAAAAATGCACTGATAAATGGACTTTGATGATTTTGAAAGAACTTGCATTTTCTGGATTTTAATAGAATTAGAGCTATCTCAAATCCCAAACCTGACCAAGTTGTGTTAATATAGACTCTTAATGCTCACATTAGTGTGTTGCATGTAACCATGTTTTCAGTGTATTATAAAAGAAAATTTGAGTTTGAGTCAGTAGTATTCTGCAAGCAAATTAATTAAAAATAGTTTAAGTAGTATTCTGCAAAATTTCAGACAGAACGTGTTTTCCAGTTTTTCATTTTCAAAAACAGTCTTCAGAAATGACAAACCAAACGTGTTTTCAGCAAATTTGAAAATAAAAATGAAAACAGGAAATACAAAACATTTTCGAAAATGAAAATACAAACAGAACGTCACCTTAGTTTTGATCATTTTATAAATTGAATCTTTTTTTGTACTTGATAACTTAAATACTCAATTTATAAAATTTATAATAATATCCGTGATGAAGATATATATAATTATTTGCTCAAATAGTAATTGCATTTATATAAATATTCAAATATCATATATCAATATATTTATTCAAAATGTAATATCGAAATATTCCAACAAAGTATATTGTTGCAGGGCTTCTTGGATTGATGAAGCATTCTTGCTCAAAGTTGAAATGGTATGTACTTGCCCCCAGGGCACATCTCCAAGTGGCAAAGGGGATGGGTGGTAAGTGCTCAGCGCAGCTGTGTGCTTGGTTCGATTCCCCGCAAGGTGGAATTGGCCTTGTGGCAAGCGGGAGTTATTGAGCGTTTCTCATGCTTACCATAAGCCCTTCCACCCTGGCTCCTTGGAGGCATAACCTGGATTTACCTTCCCGAACCAATGGCCTTGGGCGTGGTCGGTTCGGGCCCTCAGGGTGTGGGCTACACCTTTTTTTTGAAATGGTATGTACTCTGAGAAAGTGAATCAACTTACATTGTGTTCGGTAAGATTGCAAATGGTTTCCATTTGCACACTTCCCAAAGATCAACCACGTGATGATCAAGAATACCAATTTTGTAAACAATTGGACTTTTCAACCCCTATTTTTTTTTGTGCTCAAACCAATTGTCCCAAAAAGAGTGATTATATGCACTGTTTACCGTCAGGATGTTATACCATTTTGGAATATTTAGACTGAATTCAACCATGATGTGAGTGGGCAGTTTGTGCACGGTCAGAAGCTCAGGTGCGGCTACAGTATTGTGTTTTTCACAATATTAGTACCAATCTACTGGTCTCAAAGTTTCTTGTTTAAAATATGTTTAAAGATCATACGGTATGTAAATTGTGTTGTTTTTTTCTTTTAATATACGTTTTAAAGAATAGGGATTATTTACTATGAAGTTGAATAATTTCCAGGGCCGGCCTTGACACTAGGCGGGCAAGGCGGCCACCTAGGCCCCCGATCATATCTCGAGCAAAAAGGTCACCCGAACCAAGAAGTTTAAATATATAAATTCTGAATAACAAATAATGAACAATAAATTAACTTAGTTTAATTGGTTGAGAGGAGGAAATAGGATTAAAAAGATTTTCATGTTCAATTCTAATGACAACATATTTTCATTTTTTAAATTATTTGCAATCAATTTTTTGTCATACTTATTTATAGTCTAGGCCCCAATAATTTTTTTAGTTTAAAGACCCGCTTGGGCCCCCGAAAACTCATGGCCGGCCTTGATAATTTCTAACGTCCTGTGTTATCCAATCCAATCCACTTCACAAAATAGTGATTGTTTATGATTATTTATGTTGGTATCATTATCATATCCTGGAGGTCTTCAATAGGGTCTTCGATAGTAAATGGCCAAACTCCAGAAGAAGGTGGGTAACTCGAACTCACCTATGGAGATTGGAATTCCCCACCGAGGTCAGTGTGTCCAAAATCAGGAGCTGTCATCCCAATCCTCCACTTGGAGAAAAAAGTAGTCATCATTTGAATTAGCTTGACTAAATGTTCATTTGATAAGATAACGAGTGTGAAATTTGCATGAAAAGAAAACGAATTTTAGATAATTGAATTCTTGAGAATTTATTTTCTTGGGAATTGAAAGTTTAATGTATTTGATTAGATTAATTTGTTAAGTGGAAAAAGTATAGATTTTTTTAAATTTTATTGTTTGATTGATATTATTTTTCATGAAAAATTCGTCAAAATTGAGCTCTTTTAATCATTTTTTTTACTTTCTCACATATTTGTACTTAATAATAATGTAATTTCTGAAGAAAAAAAATGTTTTTTAACAACTAAAAAAGCCAAACAAGATGAAAAGTGTCGTCACACATGGAAAACATTTTTCCTACCTAATACATGGAATGATATTTTTCACGATTGCATGAAAAATACCATACTTTACATTTTTTCAAGAAAAACTTTGACTATCAAAAAACTCAGGAAATTATTTTTTCAACATAAAAAATAAAGCCACTCTAAAAGATGATAAAGGTCTTTTAGCACGTTTTCCTTGACCAAGTAAAAAGACAAAAAGGTGAACTTGTTTGGTAAATGTACTTTTTATGATTTATAAATCAATTTATAAATCACACAATTTTTTAAATCACTTTATAATTACATATTTTTTTCTCTTCAATTTTCAATCATTATTTTTTACCTCAAAATTATAAATAAACCACTTTATAAATCAAACAGTATTATCACACGGAGGCGACACAGAAAATACGACTAGCCTCCTCGAGTTAATTTTGTTCCTAGTCGATTAGTAAAAAAAGTGCTTTAGCCTCAATTTGGCAAAGAGTAATTTTAGGGTAATATCTTTAATTGATATTTTAAAATGACATTGTAACATAACACATATAGATTGGATGGTAAAAAGATAAGTAGTGGGGTAACTGTTTACACCATCCTATATATGTTTGTCATGTCACAATGTCACTTAAAAATGTCTTTTTAAAATTATTTTTTGCCAAATTTTTCATAATTTTAAACAAAATATTCCCATAAATCACTTTTTAATTTTTATCTCTATATTTTTCAATCACATAAATTACTTCGAAAATATCACCTTTTTATTTTTATTTTTTTAATATAAAAACTTTTAACAAACAAAGCTGGTCCTTCCCCCTCTTGAACTAAGAACATTTCATTTTTGAGTAGAAAAGCCGTTTTTAGATGATTAGTTATGGCAGAATTTCGCCCTTAAAGACATCAATGTAGGGCAGTAAATTCAACCTCAAACTCATTTTTCCTTGTGATCTGAACATTTCATTTCTATTCTATTATGCATATATTTATTTGGAAATGGAAATTTTGTGATTATTGTTAATGAATTATCAATGTAAAAAAAATCAAATATATTTAAAAAATATCTTGGTAAATTGCAATTCTATCTCTATCACCATGCACAGAATCACGAGATAGATAATTATTTTGCTTCCATTAAAATCAATCTTGACAAGAACAAGAACAAGACCGAGACTGAAAAAAAAAAAAAAAAAAAAGATGAGACAACCTTAATTTGCATAACTTAATGATTGAAATTCTTTGTGGCATTTTATCTTATGATTAGAAGGGATTAGAGCATGGCTAATTGGTGTATATTAATGGGATAAGCATATGTCTTAGATTTTGAAGTGTATGATTTCTTGGCAAGGAATATATTTGCAGCTTCAGTTGGGTGAAATGCATCCCAGTACAAGTACTTGCTTCGATCATCACATGGTGTTTGAAGAGGAAGACATGTTATTTGCCCATTGTTTTTCCCTACTCCACAACATCCTTTGTCCACCACTTCAAAACCTGCATGTTCAACACAAAATAAAATAAGTTGAAGCTTTATTTCAAAGGAGTAAGATAAGTACGGCGTTTATAAACGGGTGTTTATAAATACAATCGTGCTATTCGTACAGAAGAGTATCCAGGAAGGCGTACAGATATGACACTGTAGTAGAGAAGTCTGCGCCGACTTCGCTACCATTTTTTCAACTACAGTGAGATAACTATACACGCACCTGTATGAAAACATTTGTACAAATGGCATTTCGGTTATAAATAACGACGTAGCAATATTTCGTTAGTCGAAAATTTAAAAAATAGTGGGCGGATGAGAATCCCCCATCCAAATAAATAAATAAAAAAAATAGACATAATTAATGAGATGCTGTCACTTGGTCGTTTATAAACACATTACTGTAAGTTTTTGCATTGAGCACTAGATCTTTGCTACTTTCATAGGAATCTAGATAAACAAACTTTGCTCCGGCCAGCTGACCCTTGTTGAATCGATCCACCAATTTCTTGAGGCCTGTATTGAAAAGGACAATGGCATTGTTAATCTCTTCATTGCATCTGCTACCGTTGCCATTGTATCGGGCTAGCTCGTAAGGTATGCACCCGATTTGGCCAAGCCCAGTCACAATCACCTTGCGAGCTCCCCACTTGTGTAAGTTCTGAAAAATGAATATCATATTGATCCATGATAAGTATAATGTGATAGGTACGTGTACCTGAAAGATGCAACGCATGAAAGAATAATACAATCTAGTACCAGTGGTGTTAGAACACCAATCTCCGTGGCATTAATATGTTATAGGATCAATTAAATGTGAAATTAGAGGATTCATATAATTGTGTCTCTCATTGAATGACACTTGATGCCACTTAGACTGGTGTTATAACACCAGTTGTACTAATTGACATTCAGCCCAATTTAGGTCAAGAGTGTCATATTTGAGCCATAATTAAATACATTTTTTCCATACAAAAACGAACTTATCATCAAGACTCAACTGGAGACGTAAAATAGATTTTACCAAAATTCGTAAGTACTGAGTCTTTGATTCGTATTGGTATTCGAAATAAATGAGTCCAAAGTTGTTATAGAACGTAACGTCGAATTTAAGCTGAATAACTAAAATAATTGTAATTAATATCAATAAACAATGTCGACTACCGTTAATTGTCTTGAATAATCTTGAAGAAGAGAATCAGCATAAGACTTTGGGGTAAATTGTGAAGAAGTAGAATAGAAATCAGTCATGAAGTAATTGTTGAGATAGTCATTACTTCCCATTCCTGAGTAATGTATGCATTTGCTGAGATAAGTTCCCAATGCATTCAAATCTCCTCTGAAATGTCTACTCAACTCTTGGACTGTCCTTATATAGTTTTCAACTTGCTGGTTCATTGACACGTGATCCCCCTGCAATCACATACATATGCATATACATACATTGTTCATATATGTATAATTATCCGTGTTAATTTCAATATGTATATAAAATTCTACTGTATAAGAAACCACATCATTCTTATCTTTGTCTTAATGGAAATGTAAACCCTAGTCGTCATTGATCTTTAATTTGAGTGGAAAGATAATATAATATTTTAGTTATATATCCGTAATTTAAAAGTTAATGGAGTGCGTGATTTAAAAGTTGTGAGTTTCATTAAGTGTAGTTAAAATTAATTGTTGACTTTAACTTATATTTGAACCAAACACTAAAATTTAATCTTACCAAATTATTTCCAGTTTCGTCCCTGATTCCGGCTGCTCCCGATGCATAATTTGTTCCGCGGAGTAATGCTCGACCACGGGTTCTTGCAAAGGGTGGAATGTAGGCTTGAAACCCTAGAAGTTGAGCTGCAAAATAACACAAGAAAGTGTCCATAAGTTTGAGCTTTCATAACAAACAAGAAATTTACGTGTCACTACCTAGAACATCGACATAAGTCCGTCCATTAGTAAAGCGGCCAGTGGATCCTTGCGGGAAGTCAATGCCATAAGGCCCGTAGTTGGCACGGGCAAGGGTGAGTATGTCATTGTTGTTACCATTATCGACTAATGAGTCCCCAAAGATAAAAAGACATGGCACTAATTGGGGTTGTTGAGGCTGTGACTGTGAGCAAGCCTTAGTTGTTAGCCAGAAGAAAGAGAAAAAGACCCACATATGACTCAGTTTTGCCATAGCATATAATATATGAGTGACCTTGAATAAAGACACAGGTCCTTTTGTATGTATATTTATAGGGTACATTGTCCTTATTAAATAGGGTATATCTTTTTACCTGTATTTCATGTGTTTGTTGAGGGTCTAACGCCCAGAGCAGCGGTGAGAGGTGGTGACATCTCGTGAGAATTGAACTTCGAGGGGATGTCCTTTATAGATATGCAAGCCTACTCATGTTGAAGATAAAGATTAGATCCAATATCGACTCTTTTTAGATGAGATAGCCTCTGTTTAGTAACACTGTAGTGATTTATAAACTGATTTATTTATGATTTTGATATAAGATGTGTAGTTGAAAAGTGAAGAGAGCAAATACGTGTAGTTAAAAAGTGATTTGAAAAATCGTATGATTTATAAATTGGTTTATAAATCATTTACCAAACAAATATAATATAGTATCAACCCTGGTACACACTCACATATCCTTTGTACTTGCAACATTTTTCAATGTATATACTATTAGCGAAATTGCTATGTTGCCAGAAGTGGGAAACGTTATGTTGTTCACCCACAAATGAGAATGCGTCAAGTGTCAGACACTTGACGCATTCTCATTGGTGGGTGGGCAACATAACGTTGCCCTATTAGAGTAAGATAAAATGCCTAAGTTCAAGTTTCTGAGTACGTATCATACTTTGGAAAAAGAAAGGTGCATTGTTAGCATTGACAACAAAACTTGGGTGTCAGCGTGTTTTCAAATGATTCTGGTTCTTTGGAAACTGAATCGAATCGAACCAAGAATTGATGATTCTTTTGAAAAAACAATCGTTGATCCTTTTTGTAAGAGAAGAACAGAATCGGAACCTAACCGTTTGGTTCTTTTTGTTATGGTTCTGGTTCTGATTTCTTAAAATAAAATTTTCAAACTTAAGTAATGAAGCGATGGTAGATTCCGGCTGATAAGAGTTGTAAGACGGTAAGATTATCGACCTTAATCAAGATGCGAATACAATAGTAATATTTGTCCTTAACATCAAAATATTTACTCATTTCTAGACAGTAACGTAAATCCGCATTCGCGTGTATGTGTTCCTTCTAAAAAAATTTCAATTTTTGCTCGCAGTTCTCTACCTTTTTAGGGAACATTCGTACAAGTCCAGCAAATCCTTGAAAACAAGATAATAACTGATTGTAAGATGAAGAATTGACGGATGAAGGACAGAACCAGTGAAAGAAAAATGATTTTTGATCTATGAGTTTTGTTTATTACTCGTTTTGCTTATAGTTATTGTAACGTTTAATGAGTCAATAATTGTTGAGTAATTGACAATGACTAATGGATCGGATAACATGCATTAAAATTAAGAATTGATGATTTTTTTTTAAAATTTATATTAAAAAAAATCATATTTTATTCTATCGGTATTGGTTCTTGGTTCTGAACCAAGAATCGAAACTGAAACCGAAATCGAAACCGAATGATTCTTGATTATTAGAATTAGAAATATTTAAAATTTTGAAAGAATTGAACCGAATCATTGGTTCTAATTCTTTTGCCCAGTCCTAACAAGACTGGTCTTTCTCCAATGACTTAGGCTCTGTTCTCTTTGCTGTTTTGAGGTCGTTTTCTTTATTATTTTCGAAAACACTAAAAACACGTTCTCTTTACCATTTTCGAAAACGTATTTTGGAAAAAAAAAAAAAAAATTTGTACCCAAAACGCAAAACGCCCAAAACCTCATTTTGGGCGTTGTGTGTATTTCAACAAAAAATATTTAAAACGTGGAAAACGCGTTTTGAGATTTTTTTTTAAATAAAAATTATCCTAATTTGGAACTAAGCTTAATATAAAGTTTTTATTTTTTTATCCTAACTTGGAATTAAGCCTAAATAAAGATTTTTTTTCTTGGAGAATTATCCTAACTTGGAACAAAGCTTAAATAAAGTTTAATTGAATTCAATATCAACATTATAAAATAAAAAAAAAATTAAGTGAGAATTCTTATTGTTATATTTCAAAAAGGCCTTGATAAATGAACTCTGGTGATTTTGAAAGAACTTGCATATTCTGGATTTTAATAGAACTAGAGCTTCCTCAAATTTCAAATCTAACCAAACTGTGTTAATATAAACTCTTAATGGTCGCATTAGTGTGTTGCATGTAACCATGTTTTCAGTGTATTGTGAAAGAAAATTTAAGTTTGAACCAGTAGTATTCTGCAAGCAAATTAATTAAAAATAGTTTAAATAATATTCTGCAAAATTTCAAACAGAACGTGTTTTTCAGCTTTTCATTTTCAAAAACAGTTTTCAGAAATGATAAACCAAACACGTTTTCAGCAAATTTGAAAATAAAAATAAAAACAGGAAAAACAAAATATTTTTGAAAATGAAAATACAATATAAAATAAAAATAGAACGCCACCTTAGCTTTTAGATGAAATGGTTACACTCTCAACCTAAAGGGAATGCTGGATGTGTAAACAACTGGATTGCGTCAATATGTGTTTATTTTTTTATTATAATTATTTCAATTTTCAATACAATTTTGTAACCACACATTTTTTTCTCTATCCAATTTTTAACTATTTATTTACCTTGAGATTTGAAAAAGAAAATGTTTATAATTAAAAACTAAGCCGCCGAATTTGATTTGTTCTTGTGAAAACTGTTATGAAAATGTTGTTCAAATATATAAATATATAGTTGAAATGGTGCAAGAACCGGTCTTAAATATAAGGAACCGGTCCAAGAAGTGAAAAATCGGACCAAATAAAAACTGGACGGACCAAATGGTCTGAACCGGACCTGAAGGTTCGGAAAAAATGAAGAACCACACGATCGAGTGGTTGGTGGTCCGGAGATCGTGTGGTTAAGTGATAATGGTCACTGCATATTTTTTCGAGGCATCGCGCGAGCCTCTTATCGCGCGATCGCGTGGTATAAAAATTTGACCGTTGGAGAATTTTTTCAGAATTTCTCATGCATCTTTTCAACTATTTTTGGCACTCTTTCGTGAAGAGTTGCATGAACAACGATTTGGGATGATAGAATTATATAAATAGGTATAGAATTCATAGTTTTGAATAACCTTTTGATCATCAAACCTTCAATAGTGATTATCATCCAAAGTCTTAAATTTTATACTTAGAATCTTCAAAAGTTTATCAATTGTGCTATTTGATACTTGGTTTGAGGCTTGAAATCCGCTAAAGCAATTTGTTATGGAGGCCCATTAGCATTCTCATTCTGAGAGGGCGCAAATTTCGCGTTTAGGACAACATTCTTTGCGATTCAAGTCATTTTGCATTTTTTGATTTCTCTTTGATTCTTTGTTTCAAGTTTTGTGTTAACTTCGTTATAGCATATTTTATTTGAGAAAGGAAATTTCTCAACAATATAAAAGCGAAATTTTGCGATGGCAACCGAAGGAGACACAACCATGGCTACAATCAAGTTGATGAATCAAGATTTAGTTCGCTTGGATCGTTTTAATGGTACCAACTTCTCAAGGTGGCAAGACAAAATTAAGTTCCTATTAACGGCGCTAAAAATCTTCTACATCCTTGATCCCAAGTTGGAAGACTTGCCCGAACCTTCCGATAAAGATATCGAACAAGCAAGGATTGATCGAAAGAAGCGAGAAGAAGACGAACTTATTTGTCGTGGCCATATCTTGAATGCACTTTCGGATCGTCTCTACGACTTGTACACCAACACTAAATCTGCAAAAGAGATATGGAATGCACTTGAAAACAAGTACAAGGCCGAAGAGGAAGGAACTACAAAATTCCTTATAACAAGGTACTTCGATTTTAAATTTTTGGAAAATGTTCCCCTATTACCCCAAGTTCATGAATTGCAAGTGATTGTCAATAAATTAAAAGCGGTGAAGATAGAACTTCCGGAATCATTTCAAGTAGGAGCAATTATTGCAAAATTGCCTTCTACTTGGAGAGGATATAAGAAGAAAATCCTTCACAACTCCGAAGACTTTTCAATGGAGCAAATTCAAAAATATCTCCGAATTGAGGAAGAGTCAAGGGCAAGAGATGGGATTGAGAATTCCCATGTTGGCACTTCTAAAGCCAATGCCTTGGAGAACAACAAAGTGACCAAAGTAAACAAGAGAAAGTTTACTAGCAACAACAACAACAAATTCAAAAAGAAGCCCAAGGGAGAATGCTTTGTATGTGGAAAATTCGGCTACTTTGCGAAAGATTTCCGACATAAAAAACAAAGCAATTTTTGGAGGCAAGGTTAATTCCATTGACAAGAATGAAATTATTGCTACTATAAGCGAAGTAAATTCTGTCAAAGAAAAAATTCCGGGATGGTGGTATGATACTTGCGCCACCGTTCATGTTTGCTATGACAAATCCCTATACAAGACATATCAAGAGATTGATAATGGTCAACAAATTCAAATGGGAAATGAAAATTGTTCGAAAGTCATAGGCAAAGGGAATGTTGATCTTCAATTCACATCCGGAAAGGTTGTAACTCTTACAAATGTTTTACATGTGCCGGATATGAATAGAAACCTTGTAAGTGGTGATTTGTTGGGAAAATCGGGCGTGAAATGTATTTTTGAGTCGGGAAAACTTGTATTGTCCCGAAATAGTTTCTTTGTTGGTAAATGCTATTCCACTAATGGAATGGTCAAATTGTGTACTATTGACAATGCAATTAATAAAATAAATTTTTCTTACTTTGTGTGTTCTTTAGATTTATGGCATGATAGATTAGGACATGTTGGATATTCTACCTTGCATAGAATGATTAGAAATGACATGTTATCTTGTGATTTTACAAAGAATGAAAAATGTGAAATTTGCACTAAGTCCAAAATGATTAAAAAAACCTTTTCAAAGTGTAGAAAGATCATCTAATATTCTTGATTTAGTTCATACCGACATTTGTGAACTTAATGACATGTTAACTAGGGGTGGTAATAAATATTTTATCACTTTCATTGATGATTATTCTAGATTTTGTTATGTTTATCTAATGAAACATAAAATGAGGCTTTTCATATGTTTAAAGCATATAAAAGTGAAGTAGAAAATCAAAAGGATTAAAATTCTTAGAAGTGATAGAGGTGGTGAATACTTTTCTAAAGAATTTGAAATCTTTTGTGAAGAACATGGTATTTTACACCAATGTAGTGCACCTAGAACACCGGAACAAAATGGCTTGTCAGAAAGGAAAAATAGAACCTTAGTTGAGATGATAAATGCTATGCTAACAAGGTCTAAATTGCCTAATTACTTATGGGGAGAGGAATTATTTACCGCGTGTCATATACATAATAGAATTCCTTCTAAGAAACTTAAAGTTTCACCTTATGAATTGTGGAAAGGTCGGAAGCCTAACATTGGGTATTCTAAAGTTTGGGGGTGTTTGGCTTATTATAAAAACACCAATCCTAGTAGGACAAAACTAGGACCAAGAGGGATCAAGAGTGCCTTTGTTGGATATGCTATAAATAGTAAAGCATGTATGCTACTTGATCTAATATCCAATGTGATTATAGAATCACGAGATGTGGAATTTTTTGAGAATTCATTAAGCGTTGATGATATTCCTCAAAATTCAATAGAAATTCAAAATGAATTTTCGGCTTCTAAATCACTAGAAACATCTACCCAAGATGTAATTGAGACTAGTGAACCGCGAAGAAGCAAGAGATCTCGTAAAGAAAAGGTATTAGGACACGATGAGATTGATTCTCAAAGAATCTCCTTTTACTTGGTTGAAACAAGTAAGGAAGATATAGTAAGAACAATTCCATATGTTCTTCAAATTGATAGTGATCCTAAAACCTATAAAGAAGCAATGACTTCTAGAGATAGCACATTTTGGAAGGATGCTATCAATGATGAAATGGATTTTATAACGTCCAACAATACTTGGAAGATTGTTGATTTACCGGCTAGATCAAAATCCATTGGTTGCAAGTGGGTATTTCGAAGGAAATACAGTACCGATGGTTCGATCCAAACCTATAAAGCAAGATTAGTTGCTAAAGGTTTTCGACAAAAGGAAGGAATTGATTATTTTGACACTTATGCACCGGTGGCTAGGATCACTACTATTAGAATACTATTTGCACTATCGTCTATATTTGATTTACATGTGTATCAAATGGATGTGAAGACTGCATTTTTAAATGGAGAACTAGATGAAGAAGTTTACATGGAACAACCGGAAGGTTTTGTTCTTCCGGGTAATGAAAATAAAGTTTGTAAACTTATTAAATCGCTATATGGTTTAAAACAAGCTCCTAAAAAATGGCATGAGAAATTTGATAATGCAATTATGTCTTTTGGTTTTTCACACAATGTGGTAGATAAATGTTTATATATCAAAAATTGTGATAAACTTGTTACATTTGTGTATTTGTATGTGGATGACATGTTGATTATAAGTAATCACAGGAATGGCATAAAAGAAACGAAGAGGTTTCTATCGTCAACATTCAAAATGAAAGATCTTGGTCAAGTGGATACCATATTGGGTATAAAAGTGATCAAGAATGAGTTGGGGTATGCATTAACCCAATCACATTATATAGAGAATGTGATTGAAAAGTTCAAACATTTGAACATTAAAGAGGCAAATACTCTATTTGATTCGAGTATTAAACTTGTAAAGAATGTTGAAAGGGCTATTGGACAACTCGAATATGCGAGTGCAATTGGGAGTCTAATGTATGCAGTTCAATGCACAAGACCGAATATTACATTTGCCGTGAGTAAACTTAGTAGGTTTACTAGCAATCAAAGTGTTGAACATTGGAAAGCGATTGGAAGAGTTCTTGGTTATCTAAAGAGAACTAAAAATCTTGGAATTCAATATTCCAAGTTTCCAACTATATTAGAAGGATATATCGATGCAAGTTGGATATCAAATGCTGGAGAAAATAAATCAACCTCGGGATGGTTGTTTACACTTGGAGGTGGTGCTGTTTCTTGGAGATCAAAGAAACAAACAATGATAACACATTCCACAATGGAATCCGAGTTTGTTGCATTAGCCGAAACTGGAAAGGAAGCATAGTGGCTTAAGGATCTTCTTTATGAAGTTCCACTAGATACGAAGAATGAATCTTCAATATCTATACTATGCGATAGTCAAGCTACTCTAGCAAGGGCTTATAATGAAGTCTACAACAGAAAGTCAAGACATATGAGTCTTAGACATGATTACATAAGAAAATTAATAAATGATGGAATAATATCAATTACCTATGTGAGGTCAAGTGAAAATTTGGCTGATCCATTCACAAAACCACTTACCAAAGAGTTGGTAAGACAAACATCGAGTAGGATGGGGCTAAAACTCATATTATAAATTTACCAATGACGGAAACCCTACCTGTCATTACGAAATGAGTAATTCACGGGTTCAAAGGGTAATAACAAGTCATTCGATAAGTGAATTGTTACAGCACTTAGAAAATTATTTTTTAAGGTCCTATCCTAAGGATATAAGTGCTGGGGTAACTGTTTGGAGGGCTGAACAAATCTTAAAGAAATTCAGTACTTAGTACAAGTGTCTTTAAAAGTTACCAAGACACTGTAAGAATTTCTCCTATATGAACTTAGAAGTGGTGCCGCTTCAAGGAAAGTTTTGGAGTTACTTTCTGAAAAGTTCATGAACTCGGATGGGCGCAAGGCCATTAACGCGCTAAAGTAAATTGTGTGTGGAACATATTGAGCAAGAATGTTCACGTGTGCGATATCGCCGATAATATCATAAGGGATAACTGATTCAAAGCCAAGGCTACCTGGGATCTCGATATTACTTTGCAATATTAGCACTAATATAAGGTTAAAATTGAAAGATACCTTATTTTATGCGTAACATCGTTATGATTCTAAGTAAAGTTCATATATTTGAACAAGTGGGGGATTGTTGTAAAAATGTTGTTCAAATATATAAATATATAGTTGAAATGGTGCAAGAACCGGTCTTAAATATAAGGAACCGGTCCAAGAAGTGAAAAATCGGACCAAATAAAAACTGGACGGACCAAATGGTCTGGAAAAAATGAAGAACCACGCGATCGCGTGGTTGGTGGTCCGGCGATCGCGTGGTTAAGTGATAATGGTCACTGCATATTTTTTCGAGGCATCGGGCGATCGCGCGAGCCTCTTACCGCGCGATCGCGTGGTATAAAAATTTGACCGTTGGAGAATTTTTTCAGAATTTCTCATGCACCTTTTCAACTATTTTTGGCACTCTTTCGTGAAGAGTTGCATGAACAACGATTTGGGATGATAGAATTCTATAAATAGGTATAGAATTCATGGTTTTGAATAACCTTTTGATCATCAAACCTTCAATAATGATTATCATCCAAAGTCTTAAATTTTATACTTAGAATCTTCAAAATTTGCTCTTCTTGTTCCTATTCTCCAAGTTTATCAATTGTGCTATTTGATACTCGGTTTGATGCTTGAAATTCGCTAAAGCAATTTGTTATGGAGGCCCATTAGCATTCTCATTCCGAGAGGGCTCAAATTTCGCTTTTAGGACAGCATTCTTTGCTATTCAAGTCATTTTGCATTTTTTGATTTCTCCTTGATTCTTTGTTTCAAATTTTGTGTTAACTTCGTTATAGCATATTTTATTTGAGAAAGGAAATTTCTCAACAAAAACTAGACAAAATCGGATATGCAGGACAGTCGAACTTTTGAACCTATATTTTAAGTCGTAAACCTTTCGGTTCAGTTGCAGTATTGTTAACATTAAAATTAAGGAGGCCTTTGCATTTTGCACAGCAACATTATACAATTTCCAAAAACCAGAATATACTTCGTTTCAAGTGAAGTGATCAAACAAACACTAAATGTTATGTTATGTTTGTATTTTTATTTTGGAAAATATTTTATATTTTCTGTTTTTATTTTTGTTTTTAAAGTTGTTGAAAACGCGTTTGATTTGTCATTTCTTAAAACTGATTCTGAAAATGAAAAGTTGGAAAACATGTTCTGTTTAAAATTTTGCAGAATACTACTCAGAATAATTTTAATGAATTTGCTTGTGGATTAAATTAAACAATCTATATTAATTGTTTAACTATTTTTTGTTTGACTAATTGAAATGTCATTAGTGTTCTACTCCAAAAAATATTATAAGAAATTAACAAAATAATGTTAAATTCCAAATTACTTACCCAATACATGTAACTCAAATTAGTCACACAGAGTTTGACTAACCAAAATAAATTTAAAAGTCATCTTAACCTTCTGGAGTAATCAATCCACATTTGATTAGCAATTTCTTCTCGCACTTGTCCCATTTGAGTTTTTTGACTCGCATCAAAATGTATGGGTTCTCGAGCATCACTTGATCTGGCACATCATCAAAAATCATATTCTCCGCTGAATATTCCCATAAACAAGTCTAGGAGATGTCTATCAGGGTCCATATTTGAGCATGTTCAAAAATCATTTGCAAAGATCATTAGGAAATCATAATGTTATGGTTATCAATTTTTTATCTATATTTCTACTACTCAGCATCACAGTAAAATCTTTAAGTATCAAAATAAGTCTATCAAATCTTTGATTTGCTTGGTGAGTCATTGGTGTAGTGAATAAATGCTACTATGTCAAAACAAATAGTCCCATTTAGCTTCAATAACTATGCCTAAGCAAAGACATTCACAACCTTGAAAAGAAATGGAAGACTATAACAGAATAATTTCTACATAGGACAAAAAGAACCCCTGCCCACCCCCATGAGGCATCAAAAACACAATAAAGCACTTTTGAAAAAACATATAGTTATAGATATAAAATTTCATGACTGAAACCAAGTTGAAGGATTAAGATTGTAAGTAGTGATGTATATTGCAAATGGGTTAATTAAGAATTCTACAAGTATAAAGATTCAAGAAATAATTCGCTCTACAAATGCCATATATTAAGGCAGTAGATATAATGCTAAATTTAAAGGGTTATAATACACAACATTTTCTGGTAATACATCAAAGAATATAAAGAAGATCATGCACATGAATGTTACGTAGGCATATGAATAATTAAAAATGGCAATAGCAAAGACAAGGTCCAAATTAAACTCCTACTCACCCGCCGGTCGACAACCTACGCATCAAAATCTCATAACAGAAAAGGGTTACAATAATAGAACCAAAATGCACGGCCTTGGTGATATGATTCCAAAACGGAAAGCAAGGGATGATAGCTGCTATTCTGTAGCGACCGAGAATTTTTAAATAAAATAAAATTGTTTTTATCAAAAAAAAAAATTGTGTCGCTAATATTTAACCTCAAATTATTACTTTTAAATGTGAAGCGTGTTCGTCTAGCCATTATTAAACAAATTTAAATCTGTTCCAAATCAAGCCCAAATCTGAAAATATTTTAAAATATCAAATTCCATATTATTTTTAAATCCAAATTAATTATTTCCAAATTTTATTATTTTAGGTCCAAAAATTTATGTTGGTCCAAATCTTAATTATTTTTAGTCCAATTTATGGCAGTCCAATTAGAAATATTCTTCTAACCCAAATTGGCCCACTTAGCACCTAGGATATTGTACCCTAAGGGTTACTGTTCAGATCACTTAATCACTCCAATTCTCCCTCAGCCTCACGCAGCTGAATTCTGGGTAAGAACTCCTCCACCATGGCTATTTCTCTGTTGAAACTCCACTTTCATCACCAACTTAACACAGAAATATTATCATCACCACCAAAACAACCTCCATGGCTGACCTACCCCTTCTCCAATCAACTCCCATTCAATAAAAAAATCTACAAAATCCACCACCACAGAGACCTGAACCAAGCATCACCAATGTGGAACCAAAACCTATCTCAAACCCACACTGCACTCCACAATGAAACACCGGCCACCACCGACTGCCCAGTCGGACCATGAACCAAACCACCTCAAAGCACCAACAACCGTTGTGGCTCAAACAGCCACTACCACCTCCACAAATGGTCGAACCAACACCACCACACAATCACAAGAAACCAACTCAACCTTCCCCAACTCCAAACCGCCACCTGCACCACCACCTCTGCAATGACCAGCCGAACCACCAACCACCACCGAGACACCACCTCTCACCGCCGCTGTCTCACTACGAAATTCCCAACCAAATGAAACCCAAAACCCATAAGCAAACAAAACACATTCACATACCTCAACCTCCGGTTGTTTTGACTGGATTTTCGTCGGGAACCCAGACCTCACAGCCAAGGGCGGACCCAGCTAGGGGCCCGCCAGTAATTTTTTTTTTTTTTTTAATAAAAAAAAATCAGTTGATTCTTGTACATATTTATTACCTGATTCCCCAAAATTATATTGGAATATTTGAGATTTAAGGGCTAATATGTGTTTACAATTATTTATTTGTTTGTTTGTATCAGTTTTGAAAAAATATTTTAAGCGTAAATCCATGTTTTCTTCTGATAAGTAAAGTAATGAAAATGAAGTTAGAATGAAAGAGTTGAGGAACTTGGTGAATAAACTGATGTTGAAATTGAAGATATGTCTCAACGTCGGGAATAATGTTGGGGATGTTAGGAGTGATACTCTTGAATTTGATGTAGCAAATATTTAGAATGATGTGTACAGTGTACTTAATATTGACAATGATGTAATTATGGAATGTTATCAAAGTATGAAAACGCATAGAGAACAATTGTAATAAAATTTCAAGTACTTTTTCATTTTTGGTCTTCTTTTTTTAAAAAAAATTTCGGGGGCAGCAAACCTCCGTACAAACCGTCGGCAAAAATACAAATCGTGCCCCAATAAGACTAAAAGTCTGCGTCCGCCACTGCTCACAGCCCCATTCCCTTTCGATTTTTCCCACCCAAAACTCTACAGTCTATGCTCTTTGCTCTCTCTCTCTCTATACCGATTTGAGATATATATATTATGTATATATTGTTTTATTTTTCAAAAATTATTCTTCTAGTCCCAGATTTTTATAGGTTATTTATTTCAATCCTTGAGTTTTTAAAACGCCTTTATAAGTCCCTGCAGTTTCATATATATTTTTGGGCAGTCCCCAAATGTTTTAATTCCGAATCAGCCCCATTATTTTCAAAATATTTATTTCAGTTCCTAAACTTTTATTTTCAGTTTTAATAAATTCCAATTGAGTCCCTAAATTTTATTTTATCATTTTTTTTAATCTTAAAATTTTCTAATTACTAATTCAAAGTTTTATTTCACATTTTGGCTAGACGAAACATGTGGACATTTGAGAGATTGAGGTTATTTCCTGCTCCTCTTTTTTACAAGATTTGAGATAAATCAAGGTAGACTCGCCCCCACTAATTTATTTATATTATAATTACATGTGTTATGTGGATTTATGTGATTTATATGCTTAATTGCATGAGACAAGAAAAGAGAATCTCTTATGAGATAAGAAGAGAAATTTATGTTATACATGTCATAACTTATATGCTTTATTTGCATAAGATAAGACAAGAGTATGTTCATATTGCACTCATTTCATGATGCTTATGACTAAGAAGAGAATGTCACTATAATATTTGCATAATTACTTGTCAATTATCTTGTAAATTAATTATTGGCGATGAGTCTACTGAGTATTTCTTTTGAAATGCTCACTCCGTTTTTAACAACATTTGCAGAGTTCGGAGGCGGAGACGAATGATGGGCAATTTGGCAACATTTATTTTAAGTTATTTTGAAAGTCTAGTTTATTGAACTTTGTTAAGTTAAATTGTTGAGATTTGAAATTTTATGGAATGTTTTCAAGTAAATGTATTTAAATTTGGGCTACCATCGCAAATTTCCCAAATGAATGTGATATTTTAAAATTCAGTATATTTTCACAATATTTTTCGTTAAAGGGGTTAGTTTCAAAGAGATGAAGTGGCGACCCGGGTTTTACGAAATTCGGGGCGTTACATATTCCAAAATGGATAATAATAAAAAAATATCTGTCAACACGGGAAGAGTGGGACTGCGGGACCAGAGTTCAAGCTTATGTAGTGAAGAGCTGGATTGCGGTACCGTGGTGTTTTTTAAAGGGGAAGGGGAGGAGAGGTTGCGATTGCATTTCTTTATGTCCAGGATGAGTGGGGACTGGTTTGCTTTGCTTTAGGTTTAGGTTAAAGTTGAAACCGAACAAAACAATAAGGAAAAAAAACAAAAAGTTAGAGAGAGTTGGAATGGTTGAGGCTCGAACCAACGACCTGTCTTGTAATCAGAGTGCGTTTGTCCAGTTGAGCTGGCCCAACTCTTGCCATAAGGTTGCATTTTCCGCATGTTGAAGGATTAAGTTGGTTTCCATTAAAAACAATGTATTCAGCATTTTGTATTTTGTGTGTAAAATTTTCCCTTGTTTTGTAAAATTCGTTTTGAAAATCGGTAAAGAGAACGCGTTTTTGATGTTTTCGAAAATAAAAATAAAAAATTGCACCAAAACAGTAAAGAGCACAGGACCTAATATTTCCGACAGAAGTAACAGGAATTAATTATAAAATACTTCATCTGAGTTCATATGCCTTGACAACTATGGAATACATATTGCTCTTCCATCAACATTAGAGATATTAGAAGTTCTCAAACCAACACGTCAAATGTTCTCCGGAATTCAAGAACTTGCTCAGCGGACTTTACGAACTTTTTCTTCTTGACCTAATCCAAGAGATTTCTGTGCATTTGCAATACCTTCAGGGTCTGCCCAAACAGAAACAGAAAAAATTAAAAAAACTTAGGAATTACATGGCTAGAAATATAACGGTTCCTTCAATACATGCCAGACATGCCCATCTGCACTTAAGCCGAAAGAGAATAAGCAAGCCTATGTTCTTTAACAGTCATTACAAATTAAAAGCCAATTTATAAAAAAACAATTTTTCAAACCACTTTTTAACAACATACATATTCTTTCTTCATTTTTTAACCACACATTTTACCTCAAAAAGATAAATAAATCAATTTATAAATGCTAAAGTGTTACCGAAGACAGAAAGAAGCTAGATGGAGAAGTCTAAGCGAAAAATAAGAGGGTGGGAGGGAAACAAAGCCTTAACCAACCAGCACAACCTCGGTGGTGACTAATATTCATCTGAAGTATGAGCTATTTGTCTGATGTCGTATTTCTTATTTCTTCAATATCAGGTCTTGTTATTGGCAGGTTAATGTCCAATATTTGTTAATTATTTATGGACTAGGCTCAATTGTAACATATTCTCCGTGTGTACATAGTGGAGCTAATCTAAACAAATGGAGAAGCAAGAAGTCACTGAATTGAAGCTAATACCGTCTCATGAGGGGGAAACAAAAGGAAAGGACAGTAAAAGAAACAGAAGACCCTAATCATAATCTCTTTTTCTATTGAAGTCAAAGGGCAGCACCAGAGAATACACTCCAAGCTTACCAAAGAACTGTGTAAAGATTCGTGTGAAGAAGCTCAAGTTGCGGGAGACGTTATACGCCATTGCAGGTGGAAGAGGTTTGACAATGGTGTCGATGCTAAAAACACGACCAAGAAACTGCACACACATTAAAGAACTACATCAATGATTGTAACGATACAACACATCTTACATACATAATAAATTACACAGTATATAACATTACAAGACACTAAGGTCTAAGAGTATCTACAATGCTAAACTTTTCACCTTGAATAACTTTTGCCATATGGCAATTAATGTATGAAATTTCTTTCCACATAGGAAGAATGCTTAATGAAAAAAAAAAAAAAAAAAAAGAGAATGCCAAATTTCATCTCTAATGCATTATTTCTAATCTCGTAGTCTTACCCATGTGGCATTTTTTTATTTAAATAAAATAAACTAAAAAAATAACATTTAACCAAAATTGCTTAGTTATCATGATAAAAACATTCTTTCAAGTGTTAGAAAGTGGGCTTGAAACTTTCTTCATTTATTATTTTCATGTCATCATGATGGATTTCAAAATTTAAAGCATTGGAGATAAAAATATTGGTACAATGTCTTTCTTAATGATGTGGCAAACATTTTTCAATGTGAAAAGTGTAGCATTGTGGATGCTCTAATGACTTCTTTACAATGAATGCAATAATCGTCTCGATGTTAGTTGAAAAAAATTAAATTGGTGGCATGAAAAAAGATCAAGTGCCAACCGCTGGCACCGTTACGTTGTGGGCCAACATCAAATGTGCCTACCGCTGGCACCATAACGGTGCCAGCGGTTGGCATTTGAAGATAACTGTTGGTGGCATACCACTCACAGCCATGGTCAATAATGAAAAAACATAATGTGTGGCTTACTTTGGTACAGGTAGGATGGATGGATCAGGTGAAGTATTTTTAGAGGTAAGGGTTAAATAACAAACTAGTGTAAAACGTGCTTTATTAGGATAAGAGGATTTGCTTAATCAATATCTTATTTACCAGCTTGCCTCGATAGGAAGCCAAATCCCTTCGCTATAGACACAGACTTTGTGATACAGAGATTAAAGTATATCGAGAGACAAAAATAAAAAAATATTAAGGTTTCTTTAATTCTAGGTCATGTTAGATTAGGTCTATTTCCTTTGTTTTCTATTTAAATTAGATTTCTTTAATTCCGTTCTTAGGTTAGGATTGTTTAAACCCCTAAAAATAGAGGTTTAACAATCTATTTTACTTACATTTTGATTTGATTATTGAATACCATCACAATTTTCTCTCTAGTTTCTCTTCTTTGTCTCGTCTCTCTCTTCTCAATACTTTTTTAACTCCCATAAGTTGCTGAATGGAATATTTGTTAATGAACATCCTTCATCACTTTGTATCAAGTCACTCCGAGTATACGCAGCATGAGGAACCACCCAGAACTTTGGCTTATATTGAGCTGAGTACAATCTGATAAAGATTGCGGTGAGCATTGTAAACTGATTCGTAGGCACCATAATACATCCTCTGTCCTCCTAGAGATTCATTTCTGTTCCAGGAGACCCTTAATTTTTCCGATGAATGAAATTGGGGAATAACTATTAAGTTTGGAGGAAGGCATTAGGAGGTTATGTTGGTGGAGCAAAGGATTTTCCAAGGAGGATGGTTATGGATGAAAAAGAGAGGTGGATAAGCGGATGTGATGGAGAGATTACCTGAAGAAAGGATACAAAATTGAATTAAAGCTGGAAGAATTCAAGATTGAAGAACTCAGAAACGATGAGAGGCGGAAACGCAATCAAATTCATTCACTTTCTAATCACAACACTAACCCAACTAAAATTCGAACCAATCTCCAACTTAAAAAAAACTATGCAGCCTGCTTAAATTAAAACGATGCACTAAAAATTAAGTTAAAGAGTTCAATTCACTCTGAGACCTTGATGCACAATTATGAGCAACCTAAGATGTAAGAACACAACACAATAAAAATAAAACCCAAATTCCCAGCAGAAATAATCATTATCAAGTTGTTCCTCAGGGCACAAAGATTGTATATTTCTCCCATAATTATAAAATTTTCACCACAAGAACACAGAAATATACCACACTTCACCCAAAAGATATACTTACACACGCATATATACAAATACGTTTAAATAAATATATAATTCAATTACTTGGAAGTTTCGCTGGAAGCTGTAGCGGAGTTCAGGGTCGATTTCAGTGAGGGAGTCTTCTGCAACGTCGTCGTTTTTGTACTTCTTCTTTCCAGGGACGCGCATTTTGGGTGTTGTACCTGGCTGGTTCGTCACTTTAAGCTTCGCGTCTTTGAATTTGTCTTCCTTTTCCTCCACCCTCCAAGGAGCTGAAGCCAGCAGCTCTTTCTTACCCTTCGCCATTATTATCTGAAATTGAATGAATTGAATTGATAAAAGCTAGCGTACTGGTTTTGGCTTTCTAAAGGGAATTGGAGAGAGTGGACTGAACGGAGAGTGCGATGTCGTTTGGCTTTTAGTTTATTGAGTAAATGGACCTATAGTTTTTTGTCACTGCTTTTAAGAACCTATCGTTTTTGTTCACGGGGATAAACTTCGAATCATCTTTCTTTGTTTTTTTTTGTCCGATAAGAACTACCGCCCACAACCGTTAATTTTTTTTTTGAGTAAATAGCCAAATAGGTATCTGTCTATTAAAGCCATATATCATTTTAGATCGCTACTTATTAAAGACCTATCATTTAATTAAATGACCTATTGTTTTGAGTAAATAATCAAATAAGAACATATCGTTTTAGGTCGCTGTTTATATAAATTAATTGATAGTTTCGATAAGAATTTAAGTGAGTTTAAAATAAAATGTTTTACATTCACCATACTTTAAAAAACAAAAAAAATCTATTTTTATCAGTAATTATAATATATTTTTTTGAGTTCAAAATAGAAAAATTAATTTAAAGCATAAATATGTTCTTTGAATTGTTCAAAATGTGTGTTTATAAACGAAATAGTATTGCTCAACAGAGAATTAAAAGATAATTATTTAATTAAAAATAAGAAAAAAATTATCAAATGCATAAACGTATTTTTAAATTGTTCAATGAAGTTATAAAGGGAAATGAAATTTGATTGGACAATATTTTAAAAGTAAATTAAAACGCAAAACTTTGAAATAATGGGTGATTCGAGGTAAGATCTTGCAAATAAAAAAAAAGATAGGTCCTTAATAAGCAGCGACCTAAAACGATAGGTCATTATTTGACTATTTACTCAAAACAATAGGTCCTTAATTAAATAATAGGTCCTTAATAGGCAGCGAGCTAAAACGATAGGTCCTTATTTTGCTATTTACTCGAAAAAGATTTAACGGCAGTTAACGAAGATCTTTATCGGGTAAAGAAAAATGATTCGGGTCTAATTTTGCAAAAACAAAAAATATTAGATCCTTAATAGACAGCGACCTAAAACGATAGGTTTTTATTTGTCTATTTACTCTAGTTTATTCTTAGGTAAACCTAAATCGCTAATGGTCATTAAATTTTGAGGTAATTAGAACATATTTGACTCTTTATATTTAAAGAACATATTTTACACAATACAGAGCATCTTTAAATTTAAAGAGTAAAGTTTTTTACAATCTTCAATAAACTCTTTATTTTACTTTTTCATAAAAGTATTTATTGTCTTTCTTTATTTTTAGTTAATATTTTTTTTTTAAAAGTGAATGATCAATGATATCAAATATGTAATAAAGAAAGTTAATGTAAGAACAATATTGAAAATTAGAACTTTTTGAATGCATTTAATAATAGAGAGTAAGTTTGGAGAGTCAAACTCACTCTCTTAATTAAAATGTTAAAATAGAAAATTTATTTTAATGAAATTTTAAGGATTGATTCTTCAAAATAATGAGTATATCAAATTTAAAGGGTCTATTGAACTCTTGTAATCGGAGTTTCGTACTAGTGTTTAACCCATTAAAATTCTAAACGACATTATTTAAATGTCATTGTATAATCAAAATGCATTATTGATTACGTCAAGTCAACAAAAATCGTTATTAAAAATAGTGTGAATTTGCCTATGATTGAAACGTGAAAATCTGACCAAAATTAAAGTTACATTAATTCTACCCAGTAATCAACAGTTAAAGATTTGAATGGTTGTTGTTGACATATAAAAATATGCAATTCGAAAGTCCAACGCAAATGTCCAAAAATGAGGAATTCAAGAGGATCTGTGCAAATATTAAGAAAATTGCTCATGTTAGATGAATGTTCAAGGCGAGTAGGCGAATGGAGCAGTAACTGGACAATCGGAGCATTGGACAATGCAGGATTAAAAAGATAGTTTTTCGACTTAACCTATGATTTACAATAATGGTAATGGAGTCGTTATTGACAATTATTAAATTGTGAACCATTACGTATATCATTGTGGGAAGCTATTAGAAGGAGTTATTGGTGCAAAGTAGTAAGAAGTTACAGACAATTATAGAATGAAACTCACGCAAGTACAAATCATTAAATTATAAAAGACATGAAGCAACACGAAGACAATACTACGAAATCAACTCTCAAACTGAAAAGATTTTTATAGAACTTTCCTTAGTTAAATTTGTGTTCTTACACACCTTGAAGGTATCTTGTAAATTAAGTACTTTTAACAAAAACAAACCTTCTTGAGATTTTATCTCAAGAGGTTTGTCCCCTACACATTCGTCTGGTCCATTTTTGAATTGTCAGCACAAATTGTTGAGAAACAATTTGGCATGTCTAGTGTGACCCTTGGTGTAAGAAATGTTTGAAGCATCATGCCTCATAAGAATATCTTATAAGGAGCTGGCAACACAGTGACATGTCCCTTCTGTGATTGAGCAATTTGAAAGTCGGCAAAGCACCTCGAAGATAGAAGGATCTCACAATCGTTATGAACCAGCGACAAAGTTAAACCCACGTACCACGCGTGCACTACTGGGAGAACTAACTCGAGACATTATTGAGTAGGTAAACTTGCAAAATATTCATATTATAGAGAAACTTGCTCAATGGAAACATGCATTATGACAATATGACCAAATATTTGGGCACATTAAACGAACTTATGAACAAATTGGTATGCCAAACATGTCAATTAAATCATATTGGAGGGGTAACTATTTCCAAACCAGTAGTCTAATAGGCAATAACTATCCAATTGAAAACACAAACACTGGTTCGCCAAACATAAACACTAATCAAAGCCTAGAAACAACACATATTGGACCATGCAACATGGGGGTCTTGGACCTTCTAATGCAAAAGGTGTTGGAACATCTAATATGGGGGGATTCTTAATTTGAAGAAAAATATTCAAAACATAGGACACGAATGAAGGAATGAATCCACTCTTCAATGGTAACAATGAACCAAACAACCCATTCATGGCTAATGTGAGAGATAATCATGTTAGACCACCAGCAGTACCTTATTTACTACAACCAGTAGGAGCTCCATTTGAACCCAATGTCACGTTGAGAGAGCAAATAACAGAAATCCTGGAAGATCAATTGGACTTTGGAATTCAGTCAGTAATTCATCCAACATACAAAAAACCTTATCCAAACTGGATATGTCAAGCAAATCTTTGGCCTAGAGGATTTAGAGTAACTGAATTTCCTTTTTTCACTAGTTTAAGGGAGGTGTCTACTTTAGAATACATATGGCATTTTACTTTACAATATGGTGAAGTTACTAATTACTATAAAATGAGATTATTCCCAAATTCACTCACTAAGCTTGCTTTCTCATGGTTCATTAATTTGTTATGGAATTCTGTTAAAGCTTGGAAACAGTTGGAGCAGTTATTTCATACCAAAGTTCATGAAACTGAATCATAAGTTACTTTGGCAGATTTAGCAAACTTACATCAACAACAAAATGAATGGACGAAGTCTTTTTTTCAAATATTTAAATGGTTAGGAGCAAATATTTTATTGCCTTACTAGGAATAAAATTTGTTAAAATCGCTCAAAATTATTTCAGTTTTGAATTAAAAGAGAAATTCCAAGATAGGGAGTTTCTTGATCTCTTTTAATTTAGCGTTTAAATGTAAAGGATTGTTAAGAGAAGATGAACAAATTAAGAGCTCTAGTAAATGAATTTATCATAGAAATCCTAATTTTGATATATATGCTATTGATAGTGGTCAAGATGAGGTTGAAATATTTTTGGCCAAATTGGTGAAAGGAGACACATATGCATGTCCTGTATTAATCAAATTAGAATCATCAAATAAGGACGAACTAGCAAAAGTAGAAAATAAGAAAGCTAGAACATTCTCATTTGATGTAATAAAAGCTAAAGCAATATTTGATCAGCTATATAAAGACTAGCAAGATAATATTACAAAATGCTATTGAATCTGGGTAAATTACATTTGAATCAAAGAGAAAGATGGTGGTGGATGAGAATCCATTCCCACAGTTTGTGGATGTTGATATGATTATCCCTAAATTTAACAAACTTGACCTTCCAAAGTTCAAACTAGTAGTAGATGAGGGAGAGGACAAACCACGTCTCATTGCTTCTGAACGTTTAAGGGGAAAAGCTATTGATGAAGGAAAGCAAAATTTGTGTGGTGTCAGAAGGAACTGGGAAAGCAGCAAATGAAATGATGGCATGCAGGCAACAATTACACAAAGTCAATGCCATTGAGTCCTCGCTGTTTAGAGGGGCTCAACCAACGTTCATTTTGATACCTCACCCCTAACCATGGCCATAAACTATATATTAACTAATGAATTCAAAAACAAGACAAGCAGCGAAGTAGTTACCAAAGAACCATAAGAGGTAGCTTGTTTATTAGAATGTGAAAGAAACACTCTAATGATTTGGATGTACAAGTTAAGGAAGTATGTGAGTTAGAGGACGATGGGATGACTTATATAGAAGAAGATATTGATTTAGATGCAAAGTGCATAATAAGGGAAGTTTATCATTTTAAACTCCTCAAGCAATTATATCAAGAAGGTAATCCAACAGTAAACTTGTTGGGTGAATCATGTGGGTGCTCGTTTGATTATCTCATCCTCTATGGAATGACCAAGATGGAAAAAAGAGTACCTCATGCTAAAAAAATAAGGGTTACCCCCCAAAGACATTTCTTCCACCTACAGGTTAGGGAGAGTCATTAGAGAGTTCCGTGCAAGTGGGAGAAAGCTAAAGAGGTTAAAAGTAAGGAAATGTTGCAAGTAGATGTTTCGAGTAGAAGTGGAGTGGAAAAGGATAATCAAGAATTGGAGGTAGAATCAACGGAGAAAATCATGTTCATGAAACCTTTATTGAGCATGACCAAGCACTTAAGGCCCTTATATATAAAGGCCTTAATTGATGGCATTCCAGTATCCAAAGTGCTAATTAACAACGGGGCAACCATAAATAGTATTCCTTACAGGATGATAATAAAGTCTGCCAAATCTGAAAGTGATATAATCCCAACAGAAGAAGTGTTGACCAATTTCAATGGAGGAGCAACTTCGACCAAAGGGGTAATGATTTTGGATGTAGCAGCAGGAAGTACAACAAAGACCACCATTTTCTTCATAATAGATGGTTCAACTAGTTACAATGTACTGTTTGGAAGAGACTGGATACATGAAAGTTAGCGCATCTACTCATCGCTCCATTATTGTTTTGTATTGTGGAATGACAAAGGTAAGGCTGAACCGCTGAAGTTGTATAGGATGATCAACAACCTTTTATTGTAGAAGTTAACTTAATAGAACGATTCATGTATAAATGAAGATTATAGGCCAGTTAGGGTGTTTCAAGAAGGGAAAGAGATACAAGTAGTAGCACAGAACGATGAACCATATTCGGTGAGGAGTTATTTACTCAAATAAGGTCAAATATAGTGACCTTTGAGGAGCCAATAATTAATAAAAAGACAATCAAAGAGTTATAATAGGAAATAAATCACAATAGAACTTGGCTGAAATTGTGGTCTTTAACACTAGAGAAGAACAAAATAGTTGTTTTCGGTCTAGAACATAACTTACAAAGCGAAGTCAATAAGGTGGATTGCTTGGGAAAAAGAGATATTAAAAAAAAACTTGAGGGAAATTTGATGAAGATTGCGAAGCCAGTATATGCTCAAGCACAAGATCCTTTAAGCAAGGTGAAGATTGGTGATGAAGGAGAAGATCGTCTAATCTTTATCAGTCAATTACTCAATAAAGAGGTAAGTAACAAGTTAATCTCTTTATTAAAAGAGTATAAAGATTGTTTTTCCTGTGAATATGAACAAATGTCAAGTCTAAAAAAATCTAATGGAACATTGGTTACACACCAAGTCAAGCTTTAAGCCTCATAAACAATAATCTAGATGTTTTGCACACAATTTATTGCCTGAAATAAGAATGAAAGAGTGATTGCTAAAAGTAGGTTTTATTAGGACAACCAAATATGTTGAATGGTTGTCTGATATTGTGCTCTTATTAAAAAAGAATGGTAAAATGAGGGTATGCATAGACTTTAGAAACTTGAATTTGGTAGTGCATAAAGACGAATACCCTATGCCTACGATAGATTCTTTAGTTGATTCCACTGTCAGACACATATCGTTTTCTTTGTATTATGGGTATAATCAAACTTAGACAGCTCAAGAGAATGTACATAATACTGCTTTTAATTGTCCATGTGCTTTAGGGTGTTACGAGTGGATAGTTATGCATTTCGACCTAAAAAATGCTTGGCCACTTACAATAGGCAATGAACTTAATTTTTCTTGATTTAATTGATGAATTTATTGAAGTGTACATAGAAGGTATAGTGGTCGGTCAAATCACTCAAAGAAGAAGATCATCATTTTCACCAACTAAAACTCTCATTTGAGTGAATGATACAGTAAAAATTGAAATTGAACCTTTTAAATGTGCATTTGGTGTAAATGCAGAAAACTTTTTTAGGTTTCTTGGTACATGAAAGGGAAACTGAGCTTGATAAAAATAAAGCAAAGGCTATCCTAGAGGCCAAACCATCTAACAGTAAAAAAGAGTTGTAAAGATTTTTAGGTCAAGTTAACTTTTTAAGTCATTTCATTTCCAATTGTTTAGGGCGAATAAAAGTTTTTTTGCCTATTTTAAAGCTCAAATGTCAAAACGAATCTGTCCGGGTAGAAGAACATCAAAAGAATTTTCATAGCCTGAAGGTTTACTTATTAATTCCACCTGTCTTGGTCTCACCTTTCAAGGACGGTCAGTGAAAGTATTCATATCAGTAGAAAAAAAAAAAAAAAGTCTACACCTGAAGTGGCTGCTCAAGGAAATCAATTGGGCAAAGAAAGAGTAATTTACCACCTTAGTAGGAAATTGACTAAGTGTGAATGTAATTATTCAGTTATAGAAAATTATGCTTAACTCTTTATTTTACCTGTACGAAACTAAGTGCTTATCTTAGGTCTGTTAAATATTTAGTATCCAAAGTAAATTTGATCAAGTACATGTTTTTTCTTCCTATTTTGCATCAAAGAATTGAATTGTGGAATTTAGATTTCTGAGTTCGAGATAAAATATGTGCCATGAAAGGCCTTTAAAAATCAAGAATTGGTTTATTTCTTGGCCGATCATCCATATGTTAATGTTCTAAAAGAAATAGAGTTGGAATTTGACATGTGCGAGATGAAAACTTGGACATTATACTTTGATGGTTCAAAAATTGCTAAGGGTGTAAGAGTTGGTGTAGTTTTAATAGAGCCTTTTGGAGTGAACTATCAATTCTTCTTCACTTCAGACGATCTATGCATCAATAATCAAGCTAAATATGAAGCACTCATCTTAGTCCTGGAATTATTACTAGAAATGAGAGTAAAAAATGTGATTGTTAAGGGAGATCTTAATCAGTAATTATTCAATTAAATGGTACATTCAAATGTCAAAATGGTTCTATAATAAGCCTATACGAGATTGGTCAAGAATTATTAGAGAAATTTGATCAAGTAGAACTTTAGTACTTAAATAGAATAAATAATGAATTGGCTCAAATGACCTCAGGATATTCCAAAGTTTTGGGTTTAGAGTCTGTATGTAAATATGAAACGGTAATGCATATAGTACAACGTAAGGCAAAATGACTCAATTGTATGGAACATCGAAAGATGATAGATTGGATAGAAGAAATAAAAAGGTTCCTAGAGAAACCTTGTAAAAAGGGCGAAATAAAAACAAAATTACGCGCCCTAAAGTATTAATGATGGAAAATTATACAAAAAGTGTGTAGATGGTGTCATGCTAAAATGTGTAAGTTTGTCAGATGTCAAGATAATTATGACAGAGTGCATCAAGGAATCTGTGGAGCTCACCAAGCATGAAAAAAACGAGATAGTAGATCATTAGAACTGGGTATTTCTGGCAAAAATGGGCCTATTGTTTGTACAATATGCTAAATGTTGTTTAGCGTGCCAAAACATGGGCTAATTCAAAGAGTGCCAACTAAGGAAATGCCACCAATCATTAAACCTTGGCCGTTTAGGGGGTGAGGAATGGATTTGATGGGAAGAATCTATCCCCCTTAGTCCAAACAACAGACTTTTATCATAGTAGCCATATATTTCTTCACCATATGGGTTGAGACCATTCCTTTAAAGAAAATCTCTCAAGGAATTATCATAAAGTTTAACTAAGATCATATAATTTAAAAGTTTGGGATACCACAGAACTTAATGATGGATCATGAAACTTCTTTGAATGGAGATCAAGTCAAACAATTCTTGGACGAATTTAGTATTAAATTAGTAAACTCAATATCTTATTATGCCCAATCATCTGGCCAGGCTGAATCTTCAAATAAAATTCTTAGAAATATAAAAGGAAGATGATAGATGAAAATGTCAGAAGTTTATATGAATGTTTGATCAATACTCTATAAGCTTATATAACGTCCCCTCGTTTAAGCACACAAGTCACCCCATTTGAACTCACTTATGGAAGTCAACGTGCAATCAATTTGATTGACTTCGCAAAATAATTTAAATAGTGAACAATATACAGAAGTCATGACTCAAAATTTATTAGAATTGGACGAATTAAAGTTAGACGTCTAAGATAAATTATAAGCTCAAAAGCAGAAAATTGTTAAATATTATAACAAAAAGATTATAGCCAAATATTTTAGTTAGAGCAATTGTTAACTATTATAACAAAAAGGTTAAATTTCGTCAATTTTGTCAAATTTCCATGTATGGACATTAAAAAAGATAAGGGCATTACTGCGCGCACACTATTCTCTCGTCATATTCCAAAATATTTTCAAGTTCCATCTTCTCTTATCGCATTGTAGAAGGAAAGCAGACTGAATTGATTTGGCTACGGACGACATCTCCCTTTTCAAATTTTGAAAACCTACCAACAAAATTTATTCAAACGAAACGCCAGACTGACTACAAGAATTCCATCTGAGAGATCAAATTGACTACAATAATATATTAAGGAATATACAAAAGATTCGGTCGGACCAAGCCAAACGAATCATGCAGCCAGCCCTAACTATATCAACATGGAAAAATATCGTTATATTAGTTTCTTATCATTAAAGATTGTATTAGATTATATTTAGATTGATTTAGTCAAAATTGTATTAGATTATATTTAGGTGATTTAGATTAGATTGATTTAGTTTCCTTTGTATTCAAAACTTTTGTACTATATATATTTGCCAAAGAGCATTAATAAAAATGTGCATTCTCTTATATTCTTTTCTATATGGTATGATCACGAAATTCTCCAACGAGATTTTCGATCCTTCGTCCAACCCTAATTTTTCTTATTCTCGGCCGTTTTTCGAATACACCATTCGGCCTCCTCCCGTATATTTGTCTTTCTTCTTCTTCTTGCACCGAAATTCACTCATGCAACCAGCAATTAAATTTCACTAATTCCTTTACCTTTTGCCTACCACTAACTACCTCATCAACCTCAATTTCTCTTTCTATTCAATAACCTTCTGTCAGTCATAATTTTAGACTTCCTTCCTCTCTCTCCACCTTTTCCTCATCTTATTCTTACATTACTTCCAGCAGAATCTAGTTTTATTGCTTTCTCTCTCTGAACTTCTCGATCATCTTGTACTACCTCCGATAAATTCTTCACTGCTTCAATAATTTTTTGGTCCCCTCTCACCAATTTCTTTTTTTTCCTTCCTTGCTTCTTTAATATTTCGGCCTCCTCCCAATTTTTTCCCACTGGCTCGTTAATACACGACCCCTACTGTTGTTTCTTGGTAACTTTGTGAACAATTTTCCATGCATGGAGTTGCCTTGTCTTGTTGGGCTCTAACCTACGCTTCCTCATATTCTTTCATTCTCTGTTTTCTGTTTAATTCACCCTCATTTCGTAGCCGGAATCTCCATCCAGTAGTTTCACAGGTCTGTCGTTACTTCTAGTAGACTCTACCTTCCAACATAGTCGGTCCCTTCAAATTTTTTTCTTCCCAAAAAAAAAAAATAACTGTTGCCTTTTGGATGCCTCTCAATTTTTAAGTCAAATTTTTTTTCCTGTTCAACCACCTTCTGCCTTCCTCTATTCTCTATTTTCCCTTCCTTTTATATTATTACTTCCAGCACCATGTTGCATTCCTTTTTCTCTTCTAGCAGTCTCACTTTGGTCAAACTTCATCTCGGCTTCTTCACTTCTTTAGTCGGTGTCAGACCCGTTGCTCCTCCTCCTAGTCGTCTATGTGCCACCTCCTATTGCCTGGTTTTGGCCCCTACTGGCCACCTCCTCACTTTACTCTCTACATATTCTCCATTTTCCTTCATCTTATATTTTTCTCTAGTTTCTCTTATAAAAAAAAAATCTCCAATTTCTTTGTTTTTCTTCCTTCACTACCTCGTGAATTTTTAGCCTTTCCTCTTCCAATATTCTCAACTTTTCTTTCAACTTTTATTATCTTCTACAAATTCCTTCATCTATAATTCTAATTTCAGCCCCTCCACTACAATGTTAAGTCTACCATCCTATCAACATATTTTCGTTCCAAGATTGGAGTTTTGAAGGGAAACTCCATCTTGCGGGTGCATATTAAGAAATATACAAAAATTCGGTCGAACCAAGCCAAACGAATCATGCAGCCAGCCCTAACTATATCAACATGGAAAAATATCGTTATATTAAATTCTTATCATTAAAGATTGTATTAGATTATATTTAGATTGATTTAGTCAAAATTGTATTAGATTATATTTAGGTGATTTAGATTAGATTGATTTAGTTTCCTTTATATTCAAAACTCTCGTACAATATATATTTGCCAAAGAGCATTAATAAAAATGTGCATTCTCTTATATTTTTTTCTATATAATATTCCATATGAAAGATTAAATCTAATTTAAATTTTTTAATTTTAATGTACATCTATTGAGACGAGCATTCGAGGTTGGTTTCTATGGACATCTATGGTCATAACCACACAAATTTTGCATTTAAACTATGATACTGTTCAATGCCACAATGAACACCACAGATTTTTCAAGAAAAATAAAATAAAAAAATAAGGTAAGAATACTACAGTTATTTCTCACAAACCTTGTCTCAGTTTATATTAGTAAAAAAATATTAATGATAAACCCCAAAGGGAGAAGAAAATTCCAATTGAAGTTATCACAAAGTTCAGCAATGCAAACATAAGCGTAAAAACAATATAGATCCTGCTATTTATCTACAAAGATGTGTGTGACAATTCTACAAAGCTATTATAACATGATTTAAGCTCGATAAGAACTCTCAAGACAAGTAGGCATGAGCAATCACCCAATGAGAATGCATGAATCAATTGACAAAATTATATAATCTAAAATCTATTAGAGCCGGATTGAGGTGGAGCAGGTGGCAACCGATTAGGGGTGCGGCGGCTGCTGGAGTTTGAGCCAGAGCCCACATCGCCATTTTGAGCAGGATCACTGTTCCGACGACTGTGACCGTTGGATGAATGCCTAGAGTCCGCATATGAACCAGCTGGGCCATTGGCAGCGGCATCAAATGCTGATCTCCACTCATCACCTGATGACTGTCCAGCCGAAGTTGGACTGCTTTCTACACAAGTCAATACAGAAAAAACTCAAGTTTTCACGTGACAGAAATGATGTGCGAGCCACATAAGGTTGTCATTGTTCCAGGTAGAAAACATTAGCATTCTCCAAACTATTAGCTAAACTTTATTTTATTCTAGGTTGATTACTGAAGAACATTGTAACTAATTGGTAACGAAGTTTTTCCGTGACTAGCTTAAAACAAATGACTTATAGTCATCAAAATGAAATTTCACGAAAGTGACTAACAGTGTAATTAACCCCTGCGCCATCATTCCAGCACAGCAAATTAGAGCAAAGAAAATCATAGCTGAATCTTTAAGTCATAAAATCAACTTGAATTGAGTAACTTCGATGTAAAAACTCAAAACATTATTATGTAAACAGAAATATGCATATTTTCTTCTATATGTGGATCGTTATATATCAGCAGCTATTATCCCTCTTTTCCTTTTAATGGTCAAGAATGATGCATTTAAACCCAATTAACCAGTCTCAAATCTTGATGAAGACTATATTCCTCTTAACCAGTTAACCTAATGTGCAGTTTATTTCGCTGCTCTAGTTGTGCGCTTCAAATTTCCAATTTCATTGTGTTGATGCTGAGGCTGAGGCTAAACACTCTAAAGACACGCACTAACCAATAGTAATGCTACATATAGGGATGCCAAAAAAAAAAAAAAAACTCTCCTATGTAACTAAAAACAGTTTCACATGGATTTTGTGCTTGCAAAGGATTCGTATCAAAACTGTACAGGTAAAGAAACTAAAATGAGCAAATAATCACCTGCTCCGCCATTGGAAAAGTCCGACACTGCAGCTGCCCGATTATCATGAATACTGAGTTGTCTGGTGAGCTTGGAAAGAAGAGAAGACTGTTTTTGAATACGCTCCCTCTTGCGCTTTGTATTCTGGTCCTCCTGGAGAAGCTCTTCAATTCTTGCTGTACTTTGGCCACTAGATATCCACATCAAAATGAAAATGTTATGAATGAGGCAAGAAGAATGACAATATGACAGAACTAAACAGCAAGTAATAATGTGTTTGTATGCATTGGAATGGTTACGAAACATAGATACCACCAAAGTATGGTTCTATTTTTCTGCTTCTCACACTTGATAAAGAAAATAGAAATTACAAGGCAAGGTATACTAAATGCAGGTATCATACTGTAGCTAACCTGACAGAACTATACAGCTTATTGAGCATGTCTTCCTTTGCCTTTTCTACTTGGCAAAGAACAACAGCCTGAAAAATCCCAATAAATTGCATATTAAAACTCCGCTTCAAATAAACCAATTCACATGGAGCCTTTAGTTTGAAACTTACTTTTGGGACATTGGCAGCAAGGCTGTTAAGAACAGCTTCAACATAACCACGCACTTCCTGAGCCATCCAGCGAAGTTCTTCTTCAGGATCTGCCGGTTTTCTAGCCATTGTATCCTAAAAGATTCATCCACATGTCGATATCTTAATTAATAAAAGCCTTTGGAAGGATTATAACAAGACAATATATTCTGACCAACTAATCGAGGCTGTTCAGGTTTACCAAAATTATTTATATATCTAACAGGTAAAACAAAATGAGAATTAGAAGGAAATTATGATAGCATTACAATAGAACCATGAAATTGGAAAGGCAATTGAAATTTCACTTAGTTACTTACAAGAGAACCATCAGAAAGACTTTGCCTAATGGACGGGCCAGATTCACTCTTCACCTCACCTCCTTTAGAACTGATAACATTTCTCAACTTTTTTAACCATTCTGTCTTATCTGCTATACTCTCGGCCTTTAACACAACAGCACTATGGGCTGCAACATCAAGTACACCGAGTGTCAGATCAGTTTGTAATTTGAGAAATTGACATTATAAAAATAAAGATTAAAAATCAAAATTCAAAATTTACCTTTAAGAACAGTTTTATATTGAACCCGGCTTGTCAGTTTGAATACCAGACTGGGCTGTTTATCTGGACCATTTGCCTTCTTGTCCTTGGAACTTTTAGGAGGAGGGGCTTCTTCTTCCTCGGATGTGTCTTCAAGATTACATTCCTGATTATTTAACATGTTTTCAGCATTCATATATTTGATGATATACAATGAAAAAATGCCATCTTTCATTAATACATTTTTTCCCACCTCTATTTTTTCTTTTTTAAAATAAAACTTGACATTTTGTCAAAGAGATAGGGAAAATACCAACTGGGTGCAAAATACGAAGACAGAAGCAGAATACCACCAAATTCCAAGATGACAAGCACGAAGAACTTTGTCCAAACTTTAGTCAACCCACAAAGGAATAAGTACATGCATAAAACCAAGTTTGTAATAACGAATGGTGATTTCATTAAATTCATAGGAGCAGCTCTAAGTTGGTGTGGGTTTTGACGGTTGATAAAGTAGTAAAGGCATGGAATATTTGGTCCCTTCAGAGGGAAAGGAATACGAGATATTTCTCAAGGCATTAAGATCCCTTTGTGGAGAATCAATAATACATTCTTATTTTTCTTTACTTTGGACCATTCCTCGTGTCTTGATTATGGAAGAGAGAAAAAGAAGTGTTCTGTTAGTGGTGTATTTTGTCTTAACACCTTGAATATGAGGAACCCCCATTTTTAAAGAAGTTATCTTATGAAAGCTAAAACAGATATAAGTGCACATTTCATTTTTATTTTACAACTCCACTTTCAGATGATAGTTCTTCTTTCCTCTTATATTGTTGATATCAGTTAAGCAACTCCAATCAGTTAAAAAAAGTATAGCAATTAATTTCAAGAATGCCACAAACAATTAGTTCTATTTCTATAATTACAGGGACACCTGCATCTAAAAATCAGGGGTAACTAAGTACAAAGAAACAGAAGAATTAACATATGAGACAACTCAAACAAGAACCATAAAAATTTAGAAACAGAATCTGAAACTAATCAAGTAAAAGATAACTCCTCCGAAAATTTTAAAATACACAAGCAAAGGTTCATTCACGTGCTGTATACCTCTAAAGTGATAACGCCACGGAAATGTCGCTCTTCCTGTTTTTTAGTGTACCCAAGCTGCAGGAGGAGATTTAACTATTAGTAGACAATCATCACATAAGCAATAATAAGACAACTTAGTAGCGCAACAGAAACATCTAATCATCAATACGATTCATTATTTCATTAGAAAATGGTTGTGTTACTTCAATTGTAATCATTCCAGAAAAGAAGTATACAACTAAGTTTTAGCTTATTCAAAATCCACAGAAAATCTAATTGTAATGTTTTAACCATAGATATTTAAGATGAAAAGTTTAGAATGATTATCAATCCAAATGGGAAAAAATAACATTCTCTGTTCATCAAAAGTTTTCGAGATATAAAAAAACAAAGGTGAAAAGTGATGGTACAAGTGTGTAAAGGGAACTGATAGGATTTGGTTAGAGACGATTCTCCTGGTGAAATATTGAAAAGAGAGAAAATGTACAAGCTCCACCAAGGTATTATAATAATTAGTAAAATAAAATGGATATCCACATTAAAAAGGCTTTGTTCTCACCTTCCCAGTTTTTTCATTCAAAACAAACCATCGTTTACTCCAACCATTAGTTTTGGCACTTCTCTTCAATAAGAAGCCTGCAAACAAAAAGAAGGTACTCGATCAAAACATAGCCAAGATAGAAGTATAGAACAGGAAGCCCATTTGAGGAAGCCATTAATGGTTTCAGCATGGAAGAAGCTATTGTTCTAATAAAAAATCACACATCAGGTACAACCTTATATTACAATATTCGACAAGGCTGCTACGCATGTCTAAAATAAATTGTTTTCTTTTCTCTAATGTTATTCGCCTAGTTAATTCATTTTTATTTGACTTTACAACTCCCATCCCAAAACTCTGCCAGGTAAGAAAAGAATGCCCAGTGAATCAAAACTGCAATTCTATGGGTAGCATTATTTATTTTGGATCAATGCATTATTTACAAACAGATGAAAAATGAACTGCCAGCAGCAGACCTCAATTACATACAGAAGAAAGCACTATTAAATTAATAATTTCACATCAAGGTGAACATGTACTGCAAAAATGATTAAATTAAAAGTCAGAGTAAAGATAACGTGATTCTTAATTATAAAATAAAGCTCCCATATTGAAAGAAAAAAATTATATGCATCATTAAAACTGTGATAATTTTTGGACGAACCTGCTGTTATTTCCCCTTCAGGCCCCGCAGTTTTCAAGCCCGAACCTTCTTGTACATCTTTATCTTGCTGATTAGGTTTATCCTTCATTGATTTTAAGCTCCCTCCAGTTTGTTGGCCTCCAGTTTGTGGACTGGTGGCCTGATTGTAGCATTGAAGACATTGAAAGTACACAAAATTCACAAGTGTGTTTACGAACAGACTATTTTACAGAAATCCTTAGGATGATGTACATGCCATGATAGTGACACATAACCACAATAATCTCAGGCATCCATATGAGCACACTCAAGGATAAGAAGTGTACCCTATTCAGTATGGACTGCTCAGCTTCAACACCTTTTTTAGAAGATCGTGTTTTCAGCTCTTCCTCACGCCTCTGTCTATCCATCCTGGCAACCATCAGAGATATACATTGTAAGTACTTGTACATACTATCATTAAACTGGGGAAACTGATAAAAAATTGTGACAGAAAAATATGAAGCATTACTCCCTCAGGAACCAACATCTAAGAATATAATGCATCAAACTAAGAGCTTGTTTGATAATGAATGTTTTGGAGGAATTTTGGGTTTTGGGGAGAATGTGGTTGAAAAGTGTTAAAAGTGATGGGTACCATAGAAATGTGTGGTTAAAAATAAATTTGAAGGAAAAGGGGAAATTCCCATCATTACCAAACAAGCTCTAAGTTTTAAAAACAAAAACTTATATTGCCCATCTCTCTCCAAATGAAGGAGACGAGGAAAAGTTAACTACTGTATCAGCAATTGGTGAACGTACCGCCTTTGAACCAATCGGATGAAGTGTTGAGGGGGAACGAATGCCCGCTCCATGTCAACAAGGTTAACTACCATGGTTTTTGCTTCATTCTTAAACCCTTCCAAAGCAGTGGTGGCAATTGCCACAACCTAGCAAATTAAAGAAGAAAACAATATTGTACAAGATGAAGTGATTAAACCCATCCTATACAAGTGATTGAATGTCTGCAACTCATGATTACCTCTCGCTTAAAAGGAGGATATCTACCAAGACCTGGAGTAGCATTTGCAGCAGCTGAGACAATGTCGACTAGTACCCGGTGCACCTGGTCAAAGATTTTCAAGTATTACAACCTTGAAGGTAGTTCCAAAGATTATACAACAAGAACTAAGGATTTCATGCACAACAGAGGAAATGGGTGATCTGATGTCAACAGCAGCTCAGCAACACGTAAAATAGTTTAATAGCTAAAGAGAACCTCCTGAAGAAATTACTTCAGGCGTAAAAATTTGAATGATAATGTCTGTCAATACTTAAATAGAAATCAATCCACCAAGAACAGAGTAAAGAATCCATGGACTAGAGGACAAAAGTGAGAGGGGCAGGTGTAAGAACAATTCAATGGAACCACGATCCAGTTGCACATTTATGGGTACAAATTAATAGTTTATCGATTTGAAGCGAACAAATATAAATAATCAACATCTATCTACAACTAAATTCCATTTTAGATGGACAAAAATCAATGGTAAGGGAAGTTAACTGGTATGGTAGAGATCAGAGAAGATGACAAGTGTGTTGGAATTAGTGAGCAATCAAGAGAAACGCGCAGAAAACAAGAAACCAGTTTGCAAGGAGAAAACCAATGTGTAAGCAAAATGGCACAAAAAGGAAAATGAGAAGGGTTAACACTGGTTTACCTCATCTACACAAAGACGTGAAGGTTCTTTTGCTAACTCTAAAACACTCTTTATTAAAGACCTCAACCCTTTCTCAGGAGAAATAAGGTAAGGCTGATAACCATCTGCTTCCAGCACAATCTATAACAAGGAAAAGTGAGTGTAAGAGCACAGTAGAATAAACATTAAAAACTTAGGAGGAAATGCTTACAATTGAAGTTACAGTAGGGTAGAATACATACCCTCTTAACATTGTTTAAGTCAAAATGTCTATCTAGCGGGAGCTGCTTCATCCTGTTTGGGAAGTTACCCTCAAAACTAGCAACAACTTTCCACCCAAAACCCTGGAAGAAATGAAAAGGAACTTCATACACATTTCAAAGTAACAATGCTCAGACTATTTTACTAAATTGATTATACAATAATATTGAGCACAAACAACAAACTATGACATCTTACGTGAGTGTCGTGGAAAAGATGGTGATGACCATGAACACTACGAACAATTATATAATGAAGAGACACTCCAGTAGAACTACTAAATTACATCCCAAAAATTGAATAGTGCATGTCAAATACTAACAGACATTGAATTGTCGCATTTATAACAATCACTGTAAACGGATCTGTAAATTTAGGACAAAAAGTACAAATATTTAAAAGCCCATGTTTTATCATCAAGTACGTAAGATTATAGGTAGGTAGCAAGAAATTAATCTAGAAAAGACCATAGGCTATAGCATTCAAAGATACCCTTTCACTCTAATAGTGATGCTACGATGAAAAATTTATTCATCCTAATTACTGAAAAATCCTTAATAATTACAAAAGGTAGCCAAAGATGACCCTTGCAGCCAAGTCTCACCTCACCAGTTGTAATGTGCTGGAGGAACTTATCCTCAAATTCACGACAAAGCTCCAGAGCTAAAGCTTTTGTGCCTTCAGCACTATTAACCATCTGTTCACCAAGTCTGACCAATTCATCCTGCACTATTTGGGACTTTCCCTGAAGCCTGCAGTAGTTATAAAAATTATCAAATAAAAGTCACGTGGATTGCTGATAAAGAAAGCAATGTATCCCAATACAGAAATGCAGTAGCATCTATGGTTCACTTTGATTCAGCTAAAGAAGAGTTCAGTATTTTTGTCATATATTTTCGGGTTCAGTTAAAACGAAGATAATGATCTGAACCTGTATGAGACTTGCCGATTTCTCTACTATAGTACAAGGCAGCAGCCCTAAAATCCCATACAGTAAAATGGAGACAGCTGATCCCTTTTTTACATTCTATGCTAAAGGGATAAGGACTAAGTAAAGCGTACCAAAAGTAGTTCTTCCTCAAGGCTTTACAAATAGAGTCAATCTCTTCTAGACGGATTAACTAAAATGAAACTAAAACACAAGTTGGAGGAGTTAATATACCCCGAGAGAAGATTGGGAACCCTAAGTTTCATACGATTTCGTATCTGTTGAGCAAGGGTCTCCACCAAGGCTAATCTCCCAAGCTTGCTTTGAGGGGCCCCTGTTAGAATAGATTTCAGACTTTCGCTCTCTGCCCGCCATGCAGTTTCCAAAGAATTATCAGCTCCAACAGAGCCAGATTGAGCAGATGCTATGGAGACGGATTGACCAATCAAAGCAACCCATGGGATGTCAGATGTGCTTCGTGGACCTTGATTCAACAGAAGAGCCTGAACAGCAGCAACGGTTTTCGGTTCTGAAGCTGCTTGATCTATCTTACTAATAATACCAACAGTTCTTGTACCTGACAAGTACAAAAATCAATTATTGCTTTAAAACTTCATAAAAGAAATAGAATAGGGAATAGGAGAACAATATCTAAAAACACAAAATTCCAATATCGTTTTTGATGTTCACAGATCAAAACCAAATAAATGCAGCAAACCCACATTCTCCATCAAGCTCCTTAGCAATTCTGATGGCTTTACATGTGGCAACTTCTGGGGCCTGGGAAGCAGGAATCACGACTAGCAATATTGCATCACTGTGTTCAGCATATTGACTCTGTAAAAATGAATCAGGATATAAAAATTTCAAAATAGTATCAAATCTATATCTATACTATTTAAAAGATTCATTCAGAAAAAAACATTATAGAAAATTACAAGAGAAAAAGTTTAGAAGTTACTCACTAATGAATCATCAAGATTTCCTTTCTCCACCCCAGGCAAATCAATCAATTTCAATGGAGGAGCTGCATATGAAGAAACTTAGCATATCGTATAAAATACCAAAAACTAATATGCTAATACAGGTATCAATTAAACGTTTTTAGCCTATTTTTATGATTTTGTGTCCAATAGTAGTTGAACCCTCATAAGACATGGGAGTCCTTGTGCCATGCTTAAAGGCTCTCCCTGGTTTATCTTCTTTAATTTTAAATGTGCATCCAAGAAGAAGACCCATTGTCAGTAAAATTGCATTCAGATTCAGTTGGAAAGAAATGGAAGATGACTTCATATTGCAATTATGTAGAAAGGTCAATATATAATGCCAAAATTTTCCTAGTTATCTTTTCCATTTTTCTTATGAAGGAAAATTATATGAAATTGTATGGCAACGAGGATCAACTTGACAACTCTGTCATTGAGAAAATCAGATAGCGCTCTAAAACGACACAGACCTGTACTTGTTCGAAGCTTTAAATATATCTCATCACGACTCTTGCTTGAGATTTTGCTTAGTCTGTCCTGTAATGAATGCCGAAGAGCACCTATGATGGGGCAAAAAGAAAAGAACAAACTCATTTGGAATCATAAGACTGAAAGATACTAGATTTCTTCTAATTTTCGTATTATATAGAACTCTACTCTTGGTTTGTAGTTTAGGAAGAAGCCTCACTTGCTGAAACTTGTTGAGATTTACTATCAATCTGCAAAATAATTGATTTGCTGCTGAGCGAGCTATCCCTCATCAAATCAATACAAATTGGAGCACGAGTGGCCCCACCTTCACCAGTTGGCTGCACCATAAAAATTAGACTCAAATATCAATGCCCATTCGGTAGTTAGTGAAAATAACAATTTCAAATAGGATATAAGCACCAAACAGAAAATACTTACCTACAAAAATAGGTTATAAGCACCAAACAGAAAATACTTACCAATGTAGGATGCCCAATTAGACTATTCAATACAGCAGATTTACCTGCACCCTGAACAATCCATCCACATAAAAAAGATGCCCATCATTGTCATGATAAAAGAAGACAATACAGTATCAAATCTATATATCATCTATTACTTAACCAATAAAAATTTACAGGCTAAATAGTGAGATATTAATTTGTCAACAAAGTAATCATAGGTGTATTCCTCATGCCAATTTATAAGGTAACCATTCCCTTGCTTCATGTCATCTATATAAGGACTGTACAATCTCTCTAAAAGCAAATAAGAAGGATGCAGATTTTTTCTAGTCAGAATATCCTAGAAAAGATAATCTGCGCTATATGTCATTGAGCTATAGTTTTACCTTCATTTCGTTTGTAATTCTGCTTTCTTTTACTAACCAAAAATTAGGTTGAGATATCATAGTCAAGAATATCCATATACAGCCAAACCCCTTGTGGACAATTAACTTAAAGACATCCAAAATCGGAATTTTCAAAACTTTTCATCAATCTTTCCATTTGTGACCTTCTTGTTTGCAGAGGGTTCCACTCTCTTGTCTCTTGGTGGACAAGAGGTCTCCAGCTTTTATTCAAAATATAGATCTATAAGATAGCTGGTAATCTACATCCCAAGACTCAAATTTTCTCATATTTGTACCTAAATTAAGCAATTAGCATGTGAAAACCTCAGAAGTTTCTTAAACATTACCAAAACAAAAGATACAATGTTATCAACAGGCTGATCTACTGCTTGCAGCTCATGTCACTTGCTATTAAGTTTTACTGCTTTCTCACAACATATTTCACTTACCATTTTCATCTTCGTGCAAGAATATATATATATATATATATATATATATATATATATATATATAACTGTAATGGTATAAAATTGATTGAATATAGTGTTATTCGAAACTTTTATTTGTTTTGAAGATCATTTGAATAGTTTCTAGGATTTAAAAAGTTATCTACTGCTTGTCTGATTTTTCTACAAGGAGAGCTAGCTCAAATGTGAGTCTGCAATCAACTCATTTGAAAAATTAAATCCATGCTTGTTTTTCATTTAGCTGGAGTTCACTGATAACTGTTAGCATCAAAATAGAAAACTTAAGCGACAATGTTGAGACGCACTTGATTATTTTTCAAGGGAAACGCAATACCCAAGTACTTTACAATCTCAGAGAAGCACAATGTGCACACTATTCTGGTGCTTTATGATGTAATCACTACATATTTCTATGGTATGGAAAAAATATCATTCTATTCTATCCAAGACAATTATAAAGTTTCTGATCTATTTCATCATCACTTGACCAACCGAGACAGAAACAATCAAAAACCACTGTCAACTTATAATACATCACACCAAATAACCAATTACCAAATAAACCCAAAGAAACAATTTTAGACGCATCACACAAAGAAAAAGGCAAATTTAATTCCAAAGAGATCAAAATTATCAGATCCAAAAATTCAGTTAGGTCCAGAGATCCAATCAAACAAACCCCAAAAAAAAAAAAAAAAAAAAAAATAATAATAATAATAATAATAACGGAAATCCCATCTATCACAATACTCGAACAAGTTAAATAAAGAAATGACGTACAGTGTTTCCAAGAGCAACAACATTGAGAAAAGTGGAGGGGCGTCTAGACGACGGCGTTTCATCAACATCTTCGTCGGCAAGCAACGCTGCCGCTTGCCGCATGGAATTGGCGAGCTGTGACAATTCCTCGATCGCTTCCATCGATTTCTGTTCAATCCTCTCTCTACTCCCAGATCAACGGCTCAGATCAATAGACAATACGGTAGTACCAAAAACCACCAGATCAGTGCACAAACCGCAGCAGATCCAATAGTATCCGAGGAGATAAAGAGATTGTATGTATATGTATATAGATTATATATAAAAATTAAGGTTCGTACGAGAGAACTGGAGAATTGAAATTGAAAGTTTGAACTTTTGAAAATGGGTAAAACAGAGGAAACGAGTAGAGAGAGAGAGAGAGAGAGGGATGTGTGTGATGAAATGTGGTGAAGAGGAGTAATTTTAAATATTTTTCTTTTCTCAATAATAAAAAGAAAAAAATTATTTTTAATTGCAATTTTATATGATCATAATTTATTTATAATTTCAAAAAGCTCGTTCACAATAAGAAATTAGACTTATGAGCTTGTTTTGGGAGAGATTTTCGAAAAAGAAAAATAATTGTTTTGGAGTGTGTGTGGATATGTAATTAAAAATAATTGTGGAAGAACATGATTTTTTGAATAATCATTTCCAAACAAGTTCTAAGTCCGAAAAACTCGAACTATAACTATTTTTATATACAATAATTTTATTAATATAATCTAACGAGGAAAATGTAATTCTTGTTTGGGAAGAATTTATGAACTGCATAATTTATAAATGGATATAAATAAATAAACATACTAATTTTTTCTCCCAAACTTATTTTTAACCATATTTAGAAAAAATTCTTTTTCATAAATTCAAATTTTTTTGCTACATTTTAACCAAGTATTCTTAAAAAAAAATCGATTTTTAAAAACCTCATTTTCAACAATTTGAGAATAATATAAGGTTTAATTTACAAAACTGATTTTATGGACGGCATATCTGACCAAGACGGTTTGAATCATGGAAAGTTCGAACGACCTTTTATGTCTGAGAAATGAAAAACTTCTATTGCTTAAGATGCAAGTTGTTTCAGCTTGCTTCCTGCTTCAAAATTTTCACATGAGGTGCAACTAATAACTATTTAACTACTTAAATAATATAATAATGCATATAATTTTCTATTAAGTCCCTGATTAATAAAAAAATTATTTATAAACAAAGAATGTGATGTTTTAAGGTAAAATATATAATTGTAAAGTGATTTGAATAAATGAGTGTGATTAAAAATTATTGTGAAAAAATATTTTATTTATAAACATGTTTATAACAGGTTTATCAAGCAGAGACTTCCATTTGGTAGTGGTGCCAATGCTCGGGCAAGATGAACCACAATGGATACTGAAATTGGATCAAAATAACTCGACTCCATTGGGTAAAAGTTTGTTAATAAATTTTGTTTATATTTCATTAGATCTTTTTTTTTTTTTAGAAAAATCAATAATTTAGATTAATGAAAAAATTTCGCCCACTATTTTATATTTTTAAAAAATGGACCAACAAAAATATTGTTATGTCGTTATTTATAAACAAATGTTTATATATGATTTGTCAAACAAAGTCTTATCTCTGGTCAATTAACTAATTGACCATTATAAATAAGCAAGTCGTCTCGATCATATCCCTATATATTATAAGAGTAGGTTTTAAAATACTATTCATAAGCCACATAAGCCAGAAATAAGCCACTTTTGTGCTACTAGCCAAACAAGACTCATTACATAGGCTGCAGCTGCCAATTTTTTGGCCCAACTTCAGATCACTTGTTTTACTCCCTTCACAATCCACATTTTCGAGCCGAGCTAATTTTTGAGCTGTAACTCATTGCCATTTTAACACGCAACCAAACATTTCGCCTTTCTCCAATTCTCACGTCATCGTCCATACTCTGCAATTCCCTCTGCTTTCCTAAACACCTAGCCCCTGCTCAAGCCCCGGTCACAAAGTCACCACCGCCGAAGTGGAGTTCCATTTTCCTGTCGATTGTAGTTCGATTCATTCCGTTCAAATTGCACCGATCGTGCAGGTATGTACGATCTAAACCAAGTGTTTGTTCTAAAAAAAATCTGCTCACTGTGTTTTTTGGTGTTTATCTAGAATGTCCACTCAACCGACTTTCTCTGTTTTCTTTGCTGTATCGGTGTACTGAAGAATGAGCATCGATCTATCTACCGTTTACGAATGCTGCTTTAGAGGTAGGGTTCTTAAAATAATCAGTTTTATATGTCATTACGTCATAATTTTTTAGTTAATTTTCGTGTTAAGTCATTTTTGTATTGGATTTATTTTTACTGTGATTTGAGCATTTTTTTTCGTTTTCTTTCACATAATTCATTTCTACTTAGTAGCTTTTTGATGGGATTCTAATCGCTTTTATTTCAGCATAGTCGCCTTGCAGTTCATTTAATTTCTTTCTTTCTTTTTTTTTTTTTTTTTTTTTTTGTCTTTAACTTCATTATCGTGTTTTCAAAATCACACTTGACAAGAGAGCATTAGTGTTCTTCCTCTGTCATGAAGCACATAAAAGCCCCTGATGACATTGTAATTATCTGATGACTACTCACCTCCCTCGCTCTCTTTTACGCACAGTTTTTTTCATGGATAAGTGAATGATGGTGATGATTATCTTTCCTGTTCTTGAAAAAGTTCAGACACAAATGGATTGGATTTTTAGTTTATTTTTCTTGTTCTTTTGGTGATGTCTTAGTATAATTTTCAATAACCTCTTCTTCAAGTGCGTGAATCTAGCAAGATACCCACGAGAATGATCAAAGGTTAATAATAAAAAAAAGAACCTTGAATCAGCAGATTTTGTAGAGGTTGATCCAACTTGAATATATGGTTGGGTTATTTAATTTCTTCCCCTTACATTTTTCTCTTTAGTCAATGAGTTTTTTGAATTGTATTTGGACTTGAAATTTAGGATTTAATCTCTATTTGTTATTTTGTAGTGCAATTAGATTCTTGGTTAAATAGTTTCATAGGCAATGTGTGAAATTTCTTCTAAAATATAGGTTATTCTTTGTCTTCCTTTTTTTGTCAAAGATCAATATTTCCTTTTTTAGTGGGATTTTTTAGATTGGAGTGTAGAAAATTTCTGATTTGAATTTTACTGATTTATGCAGATATAAAGCATCTGATGAGTATGAAGGGATTGAAGTTGCTTAAAATCAAATTTTCTCTATTTGAATGGTATGTATCTCTTTGTTGATTAATAAAAATAAAAAAAATATTGCAACATGTTGTCAGTTTATGACTTTTAAAACATTTAGTGAAGGCACCTGTTTTTCATTATTTTAGCCTCTAGAGATACTCAATTGATTGTTCACGTTAAAGCTTTAGGTGATAGGACAACATGAATCCAAACTGCTTTTTCAAAGGTAAGCCAATCTCACAACTCTTCAGACAATTTCTTCAGACAATTATTGAGATGCAGTGAGGACTACTTGAGAGATAATTCCTCTCATTTTAAATCTGGTAACTATAATATTTAAAATCGCATTATCAATCTTCCTAAACGTCCCTAGCTTTGCATTTCAAAAAAAAAATTTCACGCTCAGCTCCTGCTCAAGCCCCGGCCACATAATCACCACCGCCAACCCAGGAGGTTCCGAACTCCCGACCATGAATCCCGAGCCTATTTTTGGTGGCGATTTTGAGGTAGGTATTGTAACTTTTAATAGTTTAATCGTGTAAATTTATCAAGCTTCTTACCTGATTTTGCTCTTTCATTTTAATTTTTGGATTTGGATCGTCGTCTTGTTGCTTATATAAAACTAGGCATTGAAGAATTCAAGCCTCCAAATTTTACGTTATTTCTCGTAAATTTTCCCTGTCTTCAATTCAGAAAAGCATGTTTTTCCGGTGTCCCTAATTCAATGCTGAACAATTAGCACGATTTCATCGGCTTCCTTTGGTAAGCATCACTTTCCATTCTGGGTTATATATATCTGAGTCTGTATGAGTAATTTAAAAATTATTATTTCCTAAAATTCAATACTTCTACTATATATTACACAAGACAGGGCAGAACTATTGTTGCTGGAAAATGTACAATCGTTGTATTATTTGTTATACCTTGGCAATTTGGATGATTGGGAGGGAATTGAAAATCCTAACACGTTCATTCTTTCTCCGTATTCTCACTTCTTTTTCAGTTTACTTTTGTTTTAGGCATTTTGTTAAACTACAATTCCTTTTTATTTTCTTGTAATTATTTTTCTTTGTTGATGTGTTATTTCTATGACTTTGTAGTTTATTGTGAGAATGATGTTCAGCACAGTCTGATTGTAAAAAATTAATTGACTAACTTCTTTTGTTGGTGGATAGTAATTTCATCATCCCCGTTGATAACGAGACTATCATTTTTTTCCTTAGCTGTACTGCAACTTATAAAATTGAAGAGGATTAGAGAGATATTGCCAAAATATGACTATATATACTTTATTTTGAATTATTGATGCTTTTATCTAAGGGAATTTTTTTCTTTTTAATCGAACTATGAACCTAGGATATAAGCATAATGAGAAGTGAAATGATTCGCTTCTATTATTAACTGCATTATGCTTTCATTCGATGGTCCTACCTTTTAAATGGTTTGTATTGTGAGGTTCATCTTTTGTTATTATAAAGAGAGCATTTTACTTGTAGATATTAAAATCCATGCTCATCTAGAAATATGTTATGGTTAGACGATGGTATTTGATATATCAACTTATAGGTGTATCTTTCAACCCTTTCTACCAAGTTCTTCCTCTTTGTTTTTCGTTTTTCCATTGTTTTTAAGTAAAAATTATATTGTTTCATTTAAAGAACATTTTAATTGAACATATATTCATGCGTTTAATATTTTATGCATTCACATATTTTTCAGAAGTGAAGTTGAAGCCAGTGCTTGATTTGGTGAATCCCAGCATAGGTTAGTGCTAAGGTTTAAAAACATAGCATGAGTTTGTGACCTTGAAAGCTTTATTTTTGTTTAGTACAATTATTTATATTGTTTCATAATTATTAGTTGCCATGAAGAGTTATGTGGACTTATATCTCCGCACTATTTATGGGCACAAATTTGTAAGTTAACTGTACCAAAAAAAAAAAAAAAAAAAAAAATCATCAAAGTCCCCATCATCGAGGCTGGAAAGTGAAAACAACATTCAAGCGGCCATCATAAGGCATGTAAGGATCAATGTGAAGTAGTCCACTGTTTCGCAAAATCGTAGTGTGTCGTGGATTAAACAACTTTGTAGCTGGTGCATGGTGTATTCAATATAGGATGGTGGAGTTCAATACTAGAAAAGTAAATTGGATGTTTCATTTTCTTACATTTTTAGAGAAGGGAACATAGTAGCTTATTAGCTTGCTAATAATGGGTACGAAGATAAATCCTTCAAAATGATATAAGCAATGTACTTCAATTGAACACCTATAGGCTTACTAGGCTGGATAAATAGAGAGTTCCAAATTTTCATTTTCAATTGTAAACCACAAATTTAGATTTTGTAATATGTGTCTATGTAATTCCTTGGAGCTAAAGTTGTTCAATGTTCCTCTCCATGTAAAAATGTTCATATCAATGTACTAGGGTAGAGGGAAATGCCAAACTATTTATTCCACGTTAGATGAGTGGCATAAAACTTGAATGGCCTTTACCAAAAAAAAAAAAAAAGGAAAAAAAAAACATTGGTATCCAATATTAGAAAAGTATAGTGCATCAATTTAATACCATGTATATTAGCACAAAACCAACAAGCTATATTAACCAAAAATCTTGCAATTATTACAAATTATGATAAATGAAAATAATGTTCATGAAAGTGAGAGGTGAAGCTGATACTGATCTTAGTGGAAGAACTAGACCGAGACAGAAACAAGAAGCATTTAAACTACTCTGTATATGGCATGAATAGCGAATTATGTTACCTTCACTTTTCATCTGAATAGCAAATTACCCCAAAATAATACCGTAGTCAAATTTTGATGGAGATAAAAGTGTTTAATTGAACAACTTTTTGCTCGTTTTATTTCGCTTTGTAACTGGCATTTTTGCTTTCGTTATTTTTTTTCGTATTTCACTGCATATGGACCCATTGTGTGTAACATTTTTTTTTTCCTTTTTTTGTAGGAAATCTCAAGACTTTCCATTGCCATCTACCGCACGGTCTAGCATGGTAAAATGTATTCTATTTTTATGAATTAGCATCAACCTAAAATTTTCGAGCTTTATTATTCACTTATTACTTAATAGTTTTAAGAAATTTTACACTTTGGTTAAAACTTCATTTCTTGTAGGTTATATGTGTTGTTCAATTACTGTGTGTTATGAACATTGAATTTTTTTTTTTTTTTTTTTTTTTGAATTGAACGTTATGAAGGGAATATCTAATAGAAATAATGGAAATATGTGTATTTATTTACAAGCAGAAATTTTTTTATCGTGATTGTTTGCATCCTTAAGCATACTATTTAAGTCCTATTTATTTATTTATTTTTGGTTAGTGACTTTGTTGAATGAAAAAAATCAATCATCTCCTGCCTATTAATACAAGTGTGTATTGGGATTACCTGTTATCCTATTATCGTGATTGTTTGCATTCTTAAGCATACTATTTACAACCTATTTATTTATTCATTTTTTTAACCCTATTTATATCTAATTATAAACACTATTGATTCATCTTTGTCTATTGCTGCAGGCTTGTATATTTGGTACTGGTTTGGGTTTTACTTTGAATAAGGTAGATAGTGTCTATATATTTCTTTTATAGAACTTTGGAAAAAGAAATGTGTACTTTTTTTTTTTTTGTTTGCAAGATATAATATAAATTTACGTATCATTAAATATACTTGTAACTGGGAACTAAAAAAAAAGGCTATTTCATGTACCTCGTCTTTATGTTATTTTATGCTTTTTACATATGGAGACATTTGCGCAGTGTTACGTTTATGGTCTTGTGATATCTAATACGCAATCTATTTACTGTGTTTTACAATGGAGAAAAATATTGGTATGAAAATTATTTAAATACATAAATTATATAATGTTACATACATAATCTAACTTTCAAATTAGATTTTGTCTTTGTAAAATCAATCTCAAGAATTATTACTTGGACATTAAAATTTTGCAGATAAGAAATTACAGTATGTTTGCAGTTGAAGACATTAGTGGACAAAAAGTCAATGAGCTTCAATGAAGGTGAATTTTATGTTCTTATTGTGTTCTTTGTTTTTATTTTGTTTTGAAACACTAGCATAATTTTTTTTTCTCATCTACATTTGTACAAGACTAGCAATCTAAAATGAAATAAAAAAAAGGTTATGCATCTGTCAATATATTAAGAGCATGTTCATAGATTGAGTAATTAATTAGTAATTGATAGGTTTTACCTTGATGATATGTGAGACATCTAGAACTCCACGATATCTGTATAATCACAACACTAGCACAGAACACTTTTTTTTCTCAGTTAAAGAGTGTACATTTTAAAAATTTACTCGCTTAGTATTCTTCATTATTTATGTAAATACTAAGTTTCAAATACAACATTCACCAAGCATTTACATTCTTATATACCCTACAAAAATATATACTATGTTTACACGCTATTACATACTTAACAGTTATACAGCACGTGCATTGCACGTGCGTCTAACTAGTTATTAACAAAAGGCTTCGTTCGGCTACCAATTATAATTCAAATTATAATTGACACAATTTTTATACCACTTTTTAATCACACACATTTTCTCTTTTCAATTTTTAACTACATATCTTACTTAGAAAATCTAAATAATATACATTATAATTTAAATTCTATTTATTTCAGCAGTCAAACGGAGCCTTACTTAACAGTATATTAATTTCTTATCAAATTAAATTTAATAGTATTAAATTTTAAAAGAAAAAAAGATATAGATGACAACAAGTTGTGTTTGCTCGATCGAGGTCAACCTGCAATCTTGGCAAGCCCACTTGGCAACCGATTTCACCTATTTAAAAGAGAATTTAGACCTAGCTTGAATTGTATTTTTACCTGGAACTATGCTTGAAAGAAAGTCAAATCGAGATGAATAGTTCTAAAAAGCCTGGGCACAAATATGTCAGGGACACATTGATTCAGCCTCTGTTCGAATAAAAGTAGGTGATTATAATTTGATTTATTTGTATTTTCTGGGTAAGATCTGTGATTGAAAAAATGAATAGAGAAAAAATGTGAGGTTAAAAAGTAATTTGAAAAATTGTATAAATTATAAATTGGTTAATAAACCAAATAAATAATTGCCTTTACCGAACAGAGACATTATTTTATAACTTTATTTGTATATTGGCCTTTGCCCATGTAATGCACGGGTTGTGTTATTATTAAGTCAATGTTGGAGTGTTGAAATTAGCATTTAAAATTAAATTTGATGACAATTCTCTAGAAAATTATTATAAAATTATAAAAATATTTTACACACTACAAAAACAAGGAATTTATTCAACACCTTCCATCTCATGTAATAATCTTGAAGCACTCATCATCCGTCATGATTGCAGCTGCCCTCATCGTTGAAGCGGTTGCCATTTCAAGCATAACATCAACTATTGCATCACTTGTGAATTTTACAACTTCTCTTGTAACTACATGAATTTGGTTATGAAGTTTATGGTGTACATTCTCTGTTTTTGCACCCTCTCAAGAAGCATCATCAACTACAAAAGTAGAATTAGGAGGCTTTTACATGTAAACAACAAATGGCATTATAATTTCAACTTTGCATAAGATTAAAGACACAATCCAATACAAAGAAGTGAATGTACTAGTTGCCAAGGATATATGGCATAACTATTCTGCAAAGCCCAAATGACTCAATGATCTTATCACCTAATTCAAGTTGAAACTCTTTAAAAAATAAATCTCTCGAATAGCAATTTCAAATATCCTCTGGGAAATAGTTAATTGTTTCTAATTTGTGACTCATTCAAAACTTATCAAATCCTTATATTAGCTAGTCATCCTCGCATTTTATGTTGGAGATGTTACCAGTTCTATAGGCCTTGGCTTATGTAAATAAAAAATGATGTATGTAGAAAGGCTTACCTTGAAGGAAAAAAGGATAATAACAATTGGGGGAAACGTCAATAATAATAATAATAATAATAATAACAATAACAACAATTGAAGCTCTGTTATTTATGTTCCTCGTGACATTCTTTTGTCCTGATTTATATAAAAATACAGTTGTAGCTTCTTCTTTTTCTGCATCCAAGTTTTTAGTTCCTTGTGCATAGTTTGAGACTGGTTTAAAGCAACTAATTCATATTATGTGGTATGGCTAAGTATAGGATTGTGCTGGACGGGTTGGGAAGATGATTTTCGCTCGCACAGGGAAAGAAATTTGACTACGATCTAAAGTAGGTATTCTATTCCTTAGTTTGGGTGTCAAACTCGAAGGATGATTTACGATTAGCTAATGTATTCATTGTTACTAGAAATACTACAAATAAACACGAATTTTCTGATGATATCACATAACTCAACTCAGCTTTGGATTGCTGGTGATCTTTTGATGGAGTTGGGAGTTGGGGTAGAGTTAGCGACTGTAGCTGTTCCATATATATTTCTTCCATTAGCCTGTGCTACCAACATGGCCAAGGTTTTGCCTATTATTATCATTCTCATTTCTCAATTTCTTGCAATGGAAAACTTCCTTCACACATTCTTCTTCATGTGAGGAAATGTGCTGATAAGGTGACAAGATGTACAGTCCATCTACTTCATTTACAAGTTTTCTGTCAATGCAGAGATGAATCATATCGTAGGTGGAAGTAGTGACAACGAGATGGTGTTTAAGCAAGAGAAATTGTCTAATGTTCACCTAAATTCAATAATTTGTTGACATTATAACAAGTCTGAAAAAATTTAATAGTTATTGTAATATAATATTATTTTTTATGCATTGTATTTGTGTTGTTTATGTATATAAGCATTAAATTTTTACAAATACTTATCGATTCTATTGTGAGAAATGTGACATTTATGTTGTCAAGGGAATTCCAAAGTAATATGATGATATTATATTTATTGTGATTTTGGCTTTGATATTATGTTTCATTAATTTTATAGGAGATGTGAAATTTGACTTTTAAATTATAGATATAAACTTCAAGTACATGTGCAAATTGTGCAAAACTAACTAATTATACAAATTGTACAAAATGAACTAATTATTGGTTTATGGTACATAGGACTCGATGTCGGACAATTGAGTGGATACTCCAAACAACAAAAAATCGTAAAAGATCAAGAACATTAGTTGTTCGAGGGTTCCTAATCATGAGTAGAAGTTAAATGTTGGAGTCTCAGTTATGATATTGAGAAATATTGATTATTCAGTTGTACTTTGTAATGCAACTAGATTGGTAATCATGTCTTGAGGTGTAGGTAATTTTAGAAGTAATGCTGGACATATGCTATGACTACTAACAATAGTCATAAGTAATCTCTTTCGTATGTTGGACTTTATTTGAAAATGCCAGTGTTCAATAATGGACAACTATACGTTGCATTGTCTCGAATTACTAATCATGTTAGATTGGAGATACTAATTTCTAATGATGAGCATTCCACTATAAATGTTGTTTTTAAAGAAATTTTCCAGAACTTAGTTTGATTTTGACAACCTACTAAATTTGAATATTATCAATATCCAATTTAATTTTTTTAAGTTCATAACTTTATTATGTCAATTTGTTCATTAACATTTTCTATTTGCAAAGAAACATAACAATAATGTCATTCGTGTATCGCACGCGTATATAAGAGTAGTTTATAGAACCAGACCAATGACCAATGTACCAATTATCTCATATTCTTGTCATGTGTGCATAGAGAAGTCATACCTCCAGTTTTCATCACAACATGCACAAACCCAAAGTCTCAAACAAAAATAAAATCTAAATGACATTCACATTAGTAAAATAAACATACAATTTTTTAATAGAACACTAAACCATTAAAGTCCCGGGATCTCAAAAAGTACATATTGATATTAGTAGAATTACGGGCACCGATTCTCTAGCGTGAAGCATCCACAAGCTCATAAATGATTCAAGTCAGAAAAATGCAAATCCAACTAGATAAAAAAATATGTAAAAGAAAGCAAGGCAAATACTAAGGCAAAAATTGTCATGAAAAATATTTTCTATCTTATCTTGATTTCCGTGATTTGCTTTGAAAACAAGAAAAATATTTTCTCTGAGTTTAGTTGATTAAAATAAAGTTTAAATATATGAAATAAAATTTTCAAGTATAAATGTATGAAACAAAGTTTGATTAAAATAATTAAATTTTGCTTTATTTATCATAAAAAATATCAATTAAATAACAAAACTTGAAAAATTCTCCACTTTTTCTGCCTAGATATTTAATCCAATCAAACACTCCATATTATATTTTCCATGAAAATATAATTTTCAAACAAATCAATTCCAGAAAAATATTTTCCTTCCACCCATTTTTCACCTTCACAATCAAACACAACCTAAATGTTAAAATTAGCATTTCCAACACTTCCAACAATAGGCATCTTCAAGAGTACAAACAAGCATTTTAAAAGTGACCAATGTATGGCAAATTGTACCTAAGAATTGAGATTTTAAGTAGAATGTTTATAGGTAGAATATTAATAAAAAATCAATGGTCCAAGAACGTAGAAGGTCATATATGTTTAACAAAGATCTCTGCTCAAATATTACCAAAAAGTAAAATAAACCACTACGCCTCTGTTTCTTAAAAGATTTTTTGTCAAAAAACATTTTTTTTTTTTTTTAAAGGTAAAATGTGATTGAAAAATAGAGAGACAATGTTTTTGGTTAAAAAGTAATTTGGAGAATTGTATAGAAAAAAATATGTTTAAAAACATGTTTCTCAAACGGAGACGTAGATACCTAACACACAAATAGGATCGATAAATTGTTTTCGATCAAAACTATTAATGCCTAATTGAAGAAATAATGTGAAGTTGAGTTCCTAAGGCAATCACCTATCTTTAACAACACTAGATAACATGTACCGAGAATTTTTTACACAATTCATAATCTCTCTGCAAGATCCTAAACAAACAACTCACAATTCAAGTTAAAAGAAGAGAGAAATGAGATCTTGAACGTAAAGATCAATAACCTCTCCGCCACTGCCCCTTGATTTAGTGCTTGCAATTTTCACCAGCAGGAAATAGTAAAGCTCAGCACAAGATGATTATAGAAGATATTGCAATCATTGCGACCTGCAACTTTGAGCCGAAATGTACTATATACGGTGGATGTTAAAGAAGATTTTCGTGACCTGCAAATAATAAGAGTAAATCAATAATACACTATCAGAGAGAGAGACAGAGAGAGAGTTCTATATTTATGCATGAGGCTAAGGGCACCACAATAGAGTTCATTATCAGGTATAGGCATTTCTGTTTTGTTACCATCGTCTTTGGGATTGACAATTCTCGTGTATGTTTCCTGATAGAGGTACCACACGTCGAGGTTCTCTATTCTAAGGTTCCAGACACCAACGTTGTCAAGAGACGCAAAAACTGTATTCCATCTTTCAACAAAAACCTACCAACAAACAGTATATTTTGAGATCAAAACACGGTGAGAATATCCTCCAACGGAATCCATGGCCACAAAAGAAAGGGTGAAATAAGGATATGAAAAAAATTAATAGAAAGTGAAAATGGACATTTTTAGTTTAGCACATGACTGTTCGGAAAGCAAAACAATCTAAACTTAACAGCCTAACTTCCTTCTATATTGTAAACTCAAGCGAAAAATAATTCACAAGGTTAAAAAGCATTCAAAATTAATAAGAAACAAATTAGTCTTGTTGAAAAAGGCAACGATTAATTTAAAGAAAATAACTCCACACTGGCTAACAACATATTACCAATGTCCTAATGTTTCTTTGTGCAAGTTAATCAACAAAAGAAGATTCAATATAGAACATAAATGAGTAGTAGAGCGAGATATTGTACCCCACCTATTATATGAGCCTGTGTTATTTTCAGTCCATTCACATTAACCCATCATGCAGATCATTAATCATGAAATAATTAGATTGACATGAACAAAAAAATAAACTTCAGATGCAACTAACCCAACCACAAAGAACGAATAACCATCCATGTGAAAACTTTGTACATATCATTGTTCTCAAAGATGATTACTATGAAACCCTTGTATGTAGCATTGATAGCATATCTATCCATCTTGGGTGGCTTTTCTAGGGGCTTATTTGGAAAATCAGCCTGGTAAGCGCCCTTCCATCTACAAACTTTATTGGTGTATCAGGATTGTCAAATGGAATCCCATTAAATGTAGATCAGAGTTTCTCGTCAATCAACGTTGGTGGCACTCTCGAGGTCATAAACATCAGTTACGCTGATTGAACCATAATGGAAGGAACCCTGCAGATTCGGACGAGTGTGTGAATGGGGGAAGTCACATATTACAAAGAAACGTAGCGTTGCTGGTCCAGAACATGCATTGGCGTAAAAAATACCCAGAAGAAAAGAGAAGCGACATGAGGGATGAATTTCATAACATCCAAAAATTACAGCTAAAGTTGTAAATTGAAACAGTAGTTTCCAAGTTTCACGCGCCCGACACTTAGACACACAACTTCAGCTATCAAAAATGAAATTTTAAAAATAACATTTGCAAGATAATTGCTCGCTTTTGCAAGTTCACAATACGAGGAGAACCTCAGCAAACACATTTCGTAGAAAATCATTGAATTTCCAAATGAAGATATGAAAGTGAAAAAGTTGAACCTGGGGAGGAGTTAAAGGCCAGGATGATAAAGCGACTGCTTCTGAAGAAGTGCCCACTGCATCATTGCCAGTTGTTTCAGCCTCTGGTTCTCCATTTTCAAATGATCATGATTTTACTCAATCGAGATCAGGCATATTATAACTTGATGTTTATCGACACACTCAAATCATAAAATGAACTAATAGACATCTAATGAAAGGGCTATAAAACCTCTATTTTGAGTTCTGAAAACCAACAAAATTCCAATAAATCATAAGAAATACCTGAAGAAGCCAGCAGATGGGGATTGAAATCTCCATATTTCTGATTCATCGGAAGAGAGGAATTGAGAGAGTAAAAATGGCGCTAAGGCCCAAAACGGTGGTTTTGGTTGAGAAGATGAATAGTAAAATCTCCACCACTCTTATATTTTAGCTAGGATTTTAAAATTTTGTGTACCATTTTGTATGATTAACTTCAGCGATTCACTAATCCATAAAATGCAGTAATATAATATACAATAATTTCATCAGCTATCACTGTCTAAAACAATTTCAATACTGAGAATCACCCATTACAATATGCTAATACCTTATTCACTTAAACCAATTGTCCACCATTTACTGTGCAGATACCATGTAAATCATTATAGAGGTTTCTTAACACTTAAACAACCCAGAGAATATTACCTGATAGCATGCTGGTATATATACCTAACATTTTACTTTCTCTTTTATACCATTTAAGAATAATTTCACAGCATTTGCACGCATTTAGGTGCTCAGAGAATTAGTGCCACGATACATTAATTAACAATCAAAATCTAGAACTTAAACCTGACATAATAAAAGTCGAAAAAATTATGTACAAATTCAAAAACCTAGCATTCATAAAAGTTATTCACTGAAACTGACAAAACAAAACAAAAACCAAGAGCAACAGCCTCATAATTGTACAAAATCCAGTGCTCTGATGATGAAATTGGGAAAAATATGAAACATACCTTGATTGAAATACATTCTTAGTGGTCAAAGGATCATCATTGTACAACACAACACAACTCAACATGGCCCGTCGAAAAGAAAAACCAGATAGCTGCCATTGCACAAGACCATTGTGATCCGAACTCTAGTAAGAATCCAACCTAGACCCGCGCTCCCACACTTTGCTTTGTCGAAAAGCGCCAAAAAAAAAAAAAAAAAAAAGCATCAAGATGCTTTTTAAAAAGTGCGCATAGGCTCTCTTTTTTCTTTTTTTTTTTTCACGTTCCATTTGGTAAACTTGTTTATAAACAAGTTTATAAACACATTTCTCCAAACCACTTTTTAACCACACACATTTCCCAAAATCACTTATCAACCACATTTTACCTCAAAAACATCACATTCTTTGTTTATAAACAATTTTTTTTTTTTACCAAACAAAGGCTAAATCTAGTATGTGGAATTGAAAAATGTTTTTTAACGCTTGTAAAACTTGATTCTCGGATTCCACGCTTTAAGCCTTTTAGAACAGTGACCTAGAGTCACTTTTAATCCTAACAAATATGAGCATTCTACTTGTTAAGCCTTTAAACTAGAAATAAAAATCTATCGTGCCTTGAGTCAACCCGATAAAAAATATACATGGATATAAAATCCTTTCCAACTTAACACCTTGAAATTTTAAACCATATGATCCATTCATATAATTGAAATACAAGATTATGAAATAAAGGTATTAATGGATACCACAGCCCAGAAAAGCACTGTTCTCATTTTCCTACAACTCCACTCATCTCTTTCTACATCACCAATGGCTGCTGCACTGCTGGATTAGTAACCTTTGCACTTAGGTGGTGGAAAAAGAATATGTCTGAAACAAATACAATATAATCTTCTTGTAATCTCCAATTTGTGTACCAGTGTTGGGATCAACAAGGTAAGGAACCTGCAGAATACACCCCTTTTCAACTTTAATCACGGAACTTGTTAATTTTCATACATACAGCAACAACAAAGTAGTTCCCTATTAATTTCGATTCAGCAACACATACTTTTTCTCCACTCCATTCGGCTCATTTCTAGATGTGCTGCAAAATGTAAAAAAACTAGATTCCACAAACTATGATAGGTCTTGTTTATTGGGATTCATGTCATAGGATTTGATAAACTTTTACGCTAAATAGTTAACCTACGGCGAAAATATTTGTATGTAATTAGAAGGCAACTGTCTGGTTAACAGTTGGAGTTGATAATGGCAACGGCAACGGGTAACTAATAGCTACAGGCACAAGAATAAGATAATAAGGAAAAATTGTAGTCTCAAAATTTGCCAATATTAAATAAAAGATCGTGAGACTACCATACTGAATTTAGATGTATACGAGGCAAGAATCTCATAGCTATTGATGTAGGACAATTGGCGTTGGAGTTTGAAGAAGAATTGGATCTAAAATTTGCAAAAGGAGCTTTTTCGAAAAAAAAAGGGGCATAACTTTTTTTGTACCAGTGTCAGAATCTTTATTATAATATGTTTTCGGAAACTTCTCACAGCGCTGTACAACGTCCCGACCCAGGTTTACCCGATTGAGGTCGATTTCATCATCAAATTTGTAGTTTAAGGCAGTCTACCAGGCTATTGAAGTTTTTCCATTTTTTAGTGTTTTTAATTATTTAATTAAGCGGATATCTATTTTTGTATTTTTGCTTAAATTAGGGCTTTTCGAGGCTATTTAAAGGCCTTTTTGTTTTCCTGAATGATTCATTCCCTTTTTTGAGCGAATTTCTTGAGTTTTATAGTTTTTCATTGTTTGGGGCTTACGTTGGTAAGCCCTAATACTTCTGTTATGCTGTGTCAGCTATAGTCAAGAGGTTCTTTTGATCTCAAAAGTTAGTCAATTCACAAAGGTTTCACATTATTTACCAAGGCGTGTGTGGCAGCTTGCAACAAAGTTTTTGTAAAATCGAAGACAAACTTTTAACTTTTTCTTCTAAATTTTAATTGTCAATCTATAAATCATTAAAAACTGACCTGTTTTGATCCACACATATCAAGAAGTTGCTTTGTGCGTCCCGAACCTTCACCTACACTTTGAAGTATATATGGAAGCTCCAATTCACAAAGTGCTTCACGCACTATTCTGGCATGCTGTAAAAGTAAGTGAAAGCAAAATTAACTTTATGATTTTAGTGTAATGAATAATAAAAGTATACAGCTTCTCAATTTATAGTACAACTATGGTGAGGGAAAGGGAAAGGAATCTCTTAAATTAGGAGAGGAGAAAAACAACCTAATTACTTCTAACTAACAATTGAAAAAATCAAAATATAAATCTGAATATAGTAAAATGAGAAATCAATCATAACCATAATTACAATCCTATAGATTTTACCCTCCCCCTCAATTTGGATGGTAAATGTTGACCGTATCCAAGTACCCATCTTGCAAGTGAAATCCTCGAAGCATTGCCGAGGTAATCCTCTGGTAAATATGTCCGCGGTTTGTTCTTTTGTAAGCACATAGGTCATGCAAACAATTTCGTCTTTTCTACTCTTTGATGAAGTGTGTGTCCACTTCAACATGTTTTGTTTGATCATATTGAACCGCATTAACAGAAATGTTGATGGCTACCTTGTTATCACAGTAGAGCTTGATTGGAAGCTTCACTGTAACTTGTAGTTCTTCCAAGAGTTTCTTTAACCATAGTCCTTTGCGTATCCCTTGAGTTATTGCTCTAAACTCCGTTTCAACACCACTTCTTGCCACTACATGTTTTTTGCTTTTCCAAGTCACTAAGTTTCCCCACACAAAAGTACAATAACTAGTGGTTCATCTTCTATCATCTATTGAGCTTACCCAATATGCATCCGTGAATACTTCTATTTTCTTGTTCTCATTCTTCTCGAAGAGTAATCCTTTTCTAGATGAGCCTTTAGGACATCTGAGAATTCTTTACATTGCTTCCATATGAATTTCCTTTGGAGCATGGATGCTTACTGTGAAAACAATGTTTGTTTTAGTATGAGATAGGTAGATCAATTTCCTAACTAGCCGTTGATATCTATCCTTTTCAACTGGAATTCCCATATCTTCTATTCTCCTTCCCGTGTCAATATGTGTGCCACTTGGTTTACATCCAAGCAAGCTAGTTTTTGCCAGGAGGTCAATAATATATTTTTCGTTGTGAAACACTGATACCCCTTTTTGATCTTGCCACTTCCATTGCTGTGAAGTACATCATTTGTCCCAGGTCTATTACTTCGAATTCAGTTGCTAAACTTCTCGAGTCTTTCCATCCCAATTATATTCTCTCGTTAGGATTATATCATTCACATATACAATTAAGATGGTATTAGTCCTAAATCTTGAACTTGAGGCTATCACCGGGGTATTACCACTACTCTTCGCAATTGAGGTCGAGTTCCAACTAGAGGGAGGTCATTTCGAGTTTTTAGATTTCCATTTCAAGAGAACCGCATCGTTTGGTTTCTTTGCTTCTCCTATCAAGTAACCTAGCTTTCCTTTGCCATCGATTACCAATTTTACAGACTGAGCCCATACCCTAAAGTTTTTTCCCTGTGAGTTGAAATGATGCATTTATCCCATTATAGAAGTGATCTCTCCGTCGTTATGAGAGGATTCAGAGGTTATGGAGCCTTTACTATTGTTTGTTTAAGAGAACCAAGCTCTCATACCATGAAAGCAGAATTAAATTTATGATTTTATTGTAATGAATAATAAAGTATACAGCTTCTTAATTTATAGTACAACTATGGTTAGGGAGAAGGAAAGGAATCTCCTAAATTAGAAGATGAGAAAATCAATATAATTACTTATAACTATGGGGAAAGTCTAAATACGGTACAATGAGAAATCAATCATAATCATAATTACAATCCTACTGATTTTTGTGGCAAGTTAAGTAAAAAGAAAATGCATCAAATTTTCAATAATATCTCATTTTATGGCGCAATGCTGCAGTTACAATTATTCAAGTTTACTATTTACATTAAGTTCTGTATTCCAATGATATAATTAGAATAAAGCTCATGAATTTGATTTATAGTGACTTTAATTTAAACAATCTGGAAAAAAAGGAACACTCAACAATAGCTATCAATTTCACTATTTCATGTAACCATGCAAGTAATTTTACTTGAAATTGCGGCTGAAATTATTTATTACATAATCAATCAATCCTATAGACACAATGTCTCACCAATAACTTGCGTAATTTCAATGACACAAATGTAGTTGCTACATTCAACTCTTATTTGTCTAATTACGTTTGATGTAGGACAAAACCATGTTTGCTGGGATTAGTTTCCTATTTCATAAATTATTAGTTTCCTATTTTAAGTCTCTTTGTTTTTATCCATTTTATACTTGTAATAAGTTTTATATCTTTTCTTTTAGATTTTAAAATAGAAATTCTAATCTTTATAGATTAGAATAGGATTCTTCTTTGTTTCCTTATTTTAGTTTCCTTATGTGTGTAGGATTAATAAATAATTTTTACTATAAATACAAAGGCAATGTGTACTTTTTCAATCAATTCATTAATCAATATAAGAGATTATTCCTTACAAAAATCTTAACTTTTTAAAGCTTTATTCTTGTTTCAAGAATTCCAATATTGCTTTCGCACCAAAGTTGGTACGAGAGCAATATTTTTCCTTGGTTGATGGCTACTTATGATGGTTGTGGTATGCTTCTTCAAAACAATGATAGGGGGTTTGCAAAACAAAACATTGATCCATTATTTGGAACAAATGATAGATGCATTTAAAGACGTAGCTAGCAAAAATTTGCAAACTTTAACTTCTATGAATGTTGTTTGTTTCAAGAAGCATAGAACAAAGCAACATGTGGCTAGAGAGTTTCCTCGAGTTCCAGCTAAGTTTGAACACACACAAGTTATGGAGGAATCTGCGATGGTCTATCAAGATGATTACAAGTTGAGTTTTGACCCGAATATTCATGGAATTGCGGAGAATAAAGAGATAAAATATTTGGTCAATATGTGACATGATAGAAATTTTTTAATATTTTCGTCCCGATTGATTGATTTTATTTGCTTCAACAAAACTCAAGGACGAGTTTTTTTCAAGTGGAGGAGATTGATGTAGGACAAAAACATATTTGTTGGGATTAGTTTCCTATTTCGTAAAGTATTAGTTTCCTAATTTAAGTCTATTTGCTTTATTTATTTTAGTTGTGATAAGTCTTTTTTAAGATTTTAGAATAGGATTCTTCTTTGTTTTAGATTAGAATTTTAGTTTGTTTCCTTATTTTAGTTTCCTATTATTAGTAGGATTAAAGAATAATTTTGCGTATGAACACAAAGGCATTGCACTTTTTCAATACAAGAGATTATTCATTACAAATCTCTTAACTTTTTAAAGCTTTATTCTTATTTAAGAATTCTAATATCGCTTCCGCACCAATGTTCTCCCTAACAAATTCTAAACAAAATCCTTGTATTGGAAATCATTTACTATATAAAACCCAACTTTGGCTTTTCTGAGCTTAATCACTTAACCAAAGATCCTAATTCAAATACCATAAAATTGAAAGAATTTATGTTTTGAGAATTAGAAACTCCAATTATATTCCATCTAGAGTAATCAATTAGCAGAAATATATATATATATATATATATAGAGAGAGAGAGAGAGAGAGAGAGAGAGAGAGATTCATCTCAATGTGATACTATATTCTCTTCCATGGCTACAGTAATTCACTAGGGTGAAAAATAAATTCACCAGAGAAAATCGTACATCTATCTCCTCTAACATCTCTCTTTTAGATAGTGATTAAAAAGCCTAATGACAACACCCTATTTGTAAGATAAATTAGGAAAATATCGAAATTTACAAGGGCGCAAATTCCTAAATAGCAAAGCACAACAATTAGACTCCACAACTTAACATATCCACATAGAAGAAGAATGAATTGTTTCCTAGCCCAATTAGTCTGAATTAAGCACTCGGACTAGCTTCCTCTCTTGAAATTAATCAGGATTCACCATTTGGCTTTTCAACCCCTTTCAAGTGATGGCTAAATCCCATTCTTGAACATGGGAGCAAGATCCCGAATTGTTTCTCACATTTCTAGCTTTTCAAAGATTAGTCCAAACCTCAACCTTACTTGGATGAGGATAATGAGGCATCTTGTTCTCAAACTGGTGGCTACTCTCTTAGGACAAGAAAATCAAAGAAACAAAGCAGGTACAAGAGAAATGAAAAGGCAGGGTCATTGATTTTTTCGAAGTTGATTTGTAATTAATTTCCTGTTTTCTATATTTAGTTATGCCGGTAACGGCTCAAATATGCTTCGGCCCTCTAGTAGGTTTCCTGTGGTTTATAACCGTGTACTTGGGCTCCTTTTGTAGAGCCCTGAGTTCAGGTTCTGCTCCCCTGCCCCTCGAGATATTCATTTATTTCTACTAAAGATAGGTCAGCCAAGCCCCCTATCTCACGTGCTTTGATTAAAAAAAGAAAGTTTCAAATCATTTCATGCTAACCAACTTTTGACAATACTCCCCTCTAAGAAGTAAAATTTCCCCCTCATTTTTTATCAACAACTTGAGTTTGCATTCTTGCTTTGATGATATCATACATAGATTAATCCTTCAAAATCCTAGTTTTAGACTGTGGTCTGCATGTGTTTTAAACATATCACTGCTATAAAGGAGATAGATCACCATATCTGTTTTTTTTTTTTTTTTTCTTTTTTTTTGAAAAATAGAGAAAAAGGGCAGAAACAATCTCATGTTAAGGAGAGAATCATTTCCCTGTGGTTCTGTATTCAGGGAATATGGGTAAAGATGTACTTAAATTAGTTACTACAGCTTTTCAAGAAGGAAAAGAGTTTACCTCACCGCATAAATGTCCAGTAAAGGAACTGAGTAAAGAAATCTGAAAGGATTTAGCTCATGTATTCTCCATGTTACAAGGATTACAAATAAGTTAATAACAAACAGCGCCCTACTTAAATATAGCACATCGTCAATTACTTGGCACTCTTTCATGCTTAAGTTAATAACAAACAGTGCCCTAATTTAGTATAGCATGTCATCGATTACTTGGCATTCTTTCATGAATCCTTTCAGCAATTTTGTTGGAGATTTTCAACCTTTAGTTTTTGTTGATGCAGTTCCTATTTGCAAGAATATGTAAAAAAAAAAAAAAAAAAAAAAAAAAATATATATATATATATAAAAAAATCAGAAACAAACAACATTTAAATCAGTATCTTACAGGATTGTTTTCGAATGAGAAAAGTTCCAATTTTCTTGGAGGTGGTTCTGTGGTGGAATTTTCCCAAAATATCATTCCTCTTCCTGCTCGAAGTAGAGTTGGCACCCATCCTGTGACCAACGTGCTGCATAACCAAAAATGATTTAGTTACGAGAATATAATGTAAAAGGTGCATGAAGGCTATGTTGCTTACATAGTAAGTAGTATTAGACAAGACAGGACATTACAATAAATAAATGTTTAGTTTCTTTCTCTTCCTATCGACTAGCGTCATCAAGTCCACTGTAGCAAAAATGCCAGAAATGTGTATCGAGTTGTAGACCAAATGACAATTTAGATGTAAATGCACTATGCTATAAACTAGCAGTAATCACAAACATAAAATTCACAAGCTGGAGGCTGGCCCAAGATGAAAGTTACATTGAAGATCACTCTCTCTTTTGATATAGAAATAAACTTTAGTGAAAGCACTCCCTACTTCCAAATGCACTAATTTCAATTCAGAAACTGGCGAATGGACCATCTAGATGATTCGGGCCTTGAAATCTCCACCTTTCCAAAGCCCTATCATCCTTGTTAGGCATCACATATGGCAGCACTATTGGTATCAAGAAGTGATTTGAAGCAAATCACAAGTGGCATGTTTGGCCAAGCTTAAGAAAAAGTAAAAGTTCTAAAACATGCTTGGATGTGTTACTTTTTACTTACTTTTAAGTAAAAACAATTCTTTTTCCTAAGAGCAACTCTTATATCACTGTCAAATACAGTAAAACGCTTATTTCTAATACAAAATTATTTACATAAAACTTAAGCATTTATTTATAGAGAACTTTTTAAGCTCAGCCAAGCATGCTGTTAGTCCCATAGTATACTTAGAAATGGGGAATGAATAGCAGAATAATATATATTCATAGTAGATTAAGAGAGAGAGTTCGATTTAGATTAGCTTATTTTAGTTTATTACAGTTTCTAGTTTGACATATATTAGGGTTTTCTTTTATGAATTTAGTTGTTTTCCTAATTAGTGAGGTTGATTTAAACTTGTATAAAGAGGATCTTTATTTAGACTTGATTAATGAATAAACTCATATTATCTCTCCTTCTAATTTCTCTTTATTCTCTCCCTTTCTCTCCTTCTCTTTCCCCTTCTTCTACAAGTCTCATTCTTGTTCATTGTGTTCCGTGTCACTTTGTTTTCTGCATCTTTACAAGCCTCTCCAAAACAAAACAAAATTTTGTCAGTGATTATCAAAAAATGGCATCAAGACCAACAATGGTCCTTTCAAGAGTCAATTCTTTTAGAGTTTCTTTACATGGCACTTCACATTGAGCCATAGGTTGCACATCGGCAAAAAGGATTAAAAAGTATTTACATGCAAACGTTTCTGTTAATTTGCCTATAAATGAAAATCACTTTGAAACTCTTCCTAGACAGAAATGATGTCAATGGTACACACAGAAAAACCAACAGGAACCACTTGATTTCTTGAGTTCTCCCAAAAACTCGTTGAGTGTGCATACAGTGAAATCGCGATTAAGATAAGTTCGAGTTTCAAAATTTTGACTGGAAAGTCTTACAATTATTGATATTGAATCAGCTCACTGACAACACAAATTTTTCAACCAGCATTTAACTCTTGAATATGAAATAGCATCTTGCTGATTTGTAGTGTGAGCATGCTCATTGTGACATTTTTAATAACAATCATTTCAGAAGTACTTTCTAGGAGTGAGAAGTGAAAGGTTTCAGGCAATCAAATCTAATTATATGAATTTCTCATTTGTAAATACATCCCTTTGCTTCTGAAATTGCAGAATACATTGAAACCTAAACAAGCTTAGAAATAAAATACCTTTCTAACAAACCAAATGAAGGAGTCCTTTCTTCACCATATTGTTGAAATAAGTATTTTACAATGTCACCTATGAAAGATATTCACATTGTCAAACAATGCATGTCAAGAATAGAGACTGTGCTAGTTTGGGGAAATTACAATTACAATGGGATTATAATGAAGAGGAGTAATAGGTCCCATGAAATGTGTGGATAATGAGTGGGTAGTAATTGTGAATGTATGGTTAAACTTAAAGTTTGACTTTGACTTCAAATTTTGAGGAGATAATAATTTCTCCTAAAGTAATAAAGTCCATGTTTGAGTTTAGATAAAATAACAATTTTTTAGTGGATTTTGATAAAAGTTGGTGAAAAATGTGGTTGAAAAGTTGATAAAAGTTGTGGACACATGAAATGTGTGGTTGAAAATCCGAACTTGGGGGGAAATGAGTTTTTAAAAATGGGGGCCAAACAGGGTCAAAGTACATTGCAAAGAATATCCTCAATATTCAGAAACTTGTTGCTTGGGGATCTAAGCATCTGCCTTTATATGAAACTTAAACAACTGAAACACAAGAGATAGATGTCTCTTTTGGGAGCTCCTGAACGTTATTATTTGTTTAATTCCATAGAGATTAAGGAAAAGTTCATATTTGGGACATGTTAGATACACTAATTGTTGGAAGGGAAGACTAGCTTCTTACTTACTGCTTTCATAAATAGAAATTCCAGTATTGGGATCAACAAGGAAAGGAAACCTGCAAAAGATCACAAAGTGACTTAATGAAAGGAATATCAAAGTGTGAAGTGCGATTTCACAAATAGATAACTGTATTAATGAAATTCTAAGATAACATTACTTACTGTTCTCTGCCACCTAATTTCCTAACCATTTCCCTGTGTCTTAGCGAACCCTTTGGGCATGGATAGATCTGCACACCATATAGAAATTTGAATCAGATAACAAAAAAATTACAGATATTAATAAAGTTGAAAACTAATAAAAAAGTGTTCGTCGCTAAACACAAATTTTATAGTATTTTGAAGACAATATAGAATTGTATTTTGTTGAAACAATTTGAGGTCACAACTTAATTAGGTTATCACTGCAGGAATTAGTGATGATCCACATCAGGCCAAGCATGAAACTCCAATTATGGAGGAACTCTATGGTGAATGATTGATCAGCTCATACGACTAATAGATGAAATTACATCAGTAAAAACTTAATTATGACAGAAGTCTGATGCAGAAACCCTAAAATGGCTCAATGAAATTTGTTCGAGTAAATGGGTTAATTTATAAATATATAAAAATAAGTGATGGATAAGTGGATAATATTTGTGGGTCTATTAGAATTTGTGGTTGAAAATGAAATTTGATCATTTAAATGATATAGTTAGCCAAACGAATAGATCAACTTTAAGGATATGCAACCAAGCAAGTAGATTGAAGTCCTATTCTAACAAAGCCACGAGAATAAGTTTGTACAAACTTCCCATTTTGTGTACGTAGGTCTCAATAATATAATTATACCAGTTGAGAATACTACTAAGGCTGTGTTCGGCAGCCGGTCAAACATAATTAGAATTATAATTTTGATTTATTTGGGTTTTCTAGGTAAAATGTGTGGTTAAAAATTGGAGAGAGAAAATATGTGTGATTAAAATGTGGTTTGGGAAATTGTTTAAATTAAAATATGCAATCATTTCCAAATTAAATCAACAGCCAACACAGCCTAAGCTATCCTCAAGTAAAAAATCTCATATTTTAAAGATCAGGCATTTATTCAAAGATTAAATTACAAAGATTAATTAGACTAGTTTAACTGAAATTTTGATTATCATAAATCAAGGAATTAATCTTCTACACTGTTGCTATTCAGGCACAAGCTTTTCTAGTTATCCCTTCTATGATAGCTTGAGAAGTTGTAAGATAGTGATCTTAACGATTTAATGTGAATTTTATGATCCCATCCACGTGAGAAAAACTGTGTGGAACTGCAAACTGGCAGCTAAAGTCAGATTTTAACTTATTTAATTGCTTGTTTATAAATATTGGGATGGGACGTATAAAACCATATATTTTTATTTCACTTCTCTGACACTTTGAAGCTCTAAATGTATCTGATAGCTGAAACAAATGTGGGAATGAGCATATCAGATCTGATATAGATCCAATGCATCCCTTGAGGTTACATTAATTCATATGGATCAAAATCTGTCATCAATTCTAGGAAGAAATATGGATCCTTCAACTTGATTATCTAACCTCTAGCTAAGCGTTCCAAGCGAAACCTAAAATATTCTGCGGGCTACTTGCATTACAGGGCATTAGTTAATAGCTAGTACAATCATCTAGTTCACGACAGACATCAGCAACCAACCATCATCTACCACAAGAATGATGGCACTGATGGGTTCCCAAGATTATAAATTTATATGTATCGTCAATCACTTTTTCTTTCTCCAACAATTTCCTGCAACTTACAGAGTAGACTGCACTAGCATTTCAAATTCATATGTAACATGATATTCTTAAACGGTAAAATAAGAAGTCACATAATCTTTTTTTTTTTTCCTCCTTTAATTATTCTAAGAATTCGCATCCAAAGTTAAATATTCTTCTGAGCCAATTTACAACGACTAAGACTGAAGCTCTAGAACCTGATGACAAGTAAGAGTAATTGTTCACCAGACCCAGTTTGCAGAAGCGCTTTTGCGAGGCTCAAGTTCAACTGAAGCAAAGGGGACAAATTTCTGTTTACATTTCTCTTTCAGTTGATTATATTGAGATAAATATGCAAGTCTCACCCTAAATGTTGATTGGAGCCTGGGTTCTCATACTTTATTAACAACTACCATACATATTGTTTACACCTCTCTACCTATTGTTTACACCTCTCTACCTCTCTAAGACTAACATCTTAAGCAGAAAAAGTTATACTCAAATTTGGCAACCTCCGTGACAAACCCCTATGCAAGGGATCCAATAATAAGCTATATATATGGTCCACAAATAAGGGTGCATGTTGAACGAGTAAATCAACTGAAATATATACTATAATTTGCTGAAGTTGAGAGATGTCTAAAAAGTATTTATGAAAAATAAAGAAAGATGCTATGCCAACGTAGACGTAACACACCTCTACGGAAAGATCAAGCTCGGTTATGGCTTCTCGAACCCTCCTGCAAAACGGGCATGCCTCTGTTGACAATCCCTACAATCTTTAACGCCAAGATCACAGCAATAATGGCTGAAAGACAACATTTATTCCAGTTTCCATGTGACAATTTATCTTTTCCATTTACTGTGATCTAAGTCATAAGTGACTCAACGCTCACTAATTATTCTCAGCAATATGATCTACGTATTTAGCATGTATATGATATTCTTATAAAATGAGAAGGGGAAGAATATTGAACAAATGACATTTGTGAGCAGAAGGGTATTATCTTAGTTACATAATGAAGGACTCACCAAATTCAAAGAGTTGCAAACGTAGTGGAGGATCGACTTTCTGTTGGCTGCTTAAACCATCAAACTGCGATCTTGATCCCCAAGGAAGCCTTGCCAAAGTGGATAACGACGATGTAGCTTCCTGTTTTCAACAAAAAAGTCTCAGGCATACGGAAAACATATAATCTAAAATGAAAAGAAACAGAAGTCTCTAAAGTGCATGGAATTAAACTGCTGAAATCATTGAAAGTCTAAAACAATTGGACAGGAGAGTGACTGGATAGTTTTTTTTCCTCAGCAATGAACAAGAAATGTTGCAGACTCTTTTAGTCAAGTTGGCTAAGCATGTAAAAGAAGATTTTAATGATCAAAATGGCAACAAGATGTTGAACTAAGGGCATTCCATCTAAATACTTTGTACACTACTCATCTAAATATCACATGAGACGGATGTAACTGAAGTAGTCCTTTCTCAGTGCATCCTAAGTCCCAAGTACTAAAAAATCGTTCTAGCAATAAAATGTGTAATAGTGGGTGATTAGAAAATCGAAATCCGGTTCGAACAGGAAAAAGCAACGGGGCGTCTAAACACGGAAACATGTTTGAATCGGAAAAAGCAACGGAAAAAGTTCAGAAGGTCCAACCGGGTCGAACTATTTTCAATTAAAAATTAAAAATTATTCCAAAAATCATAAAATTTTCTAAATAACAAGATATTTTATAAATAAACCAACATTTACTCATTTAGAAAACAAAATCACACAAAAGTAGATTAAAACAATTGGAGGGGAAAAAAGAACAAAAAAAAAAAGAAAATCGAAAAACCGGCCTTATCCCGATTTTCACTGTTGAACGGGTAAAAAAACGGGTTTTTTGGCTGATTTTTTAGCCGGGCCAATTTTTCGACCGGTTCACGATTTTTCCGATCAAACCGACCACTCTGGTCTTCTAATTACTGGTTATAGTGACTAAGCCACAACATAGGAGAAACAAGACTCCTTGGAAGTTGAACCATCTCATTCATAAACGAATCCAGGAGATCTCGAGTGAGCACAAGTGGTTGTTGAACATCAATGACTATAATAAAAATCAAAATAGGTTTCGAGGTCAATAAAAATGTTAATAATTTTTCATGTACTCACTCTGGGAATTGAAATTAGTAAATATTATCACCTTATTAGTAAATATTATCGCATTTTTTTTTTTCATCTTAACGTTCATTATGATACGAGGGAAGAAATTTTAATTCATTGGGATAAATTTACGAAGAATAGATTGTATAACATTGCATTAGATATAATTTGATAGAAAAATAACTCCATATAATTTTATCATTAATTTATTGATTTTGTATTTCAAATTCACAAAATGACATAGTGGTCAAGCTTTCCATAATTTTGAAGAAGGGCATAGGTTTGATTCTTTCCCATTACATTGATTTTGTAATTATGCTTCAAAATTGTGGAAAATATTGAACTAAAATAAATGTATAAAGTTGATATCATATGGATATGAACTCAAGACATCTTTCTTAAAGAATAGATACTCTAACCAACTAAGCAACAAGAGTTGTTTGAGAACAAATGAAATTAAAGATATATATATCCAAAATAATATATTAAAAAAAAATTCTCGACAGATCCAGCACAAGCAGTCGACTATCCTCGCCGCATGCTAGATCCATCCATGATCTCATTCAAAGCATAAGGTGGCAGAGAAAGGAGATATTTATTTATATAAAATTTGTTTTAATTCTCCCACTCAATTGCATGCCAGTTTCATTTTCTTGGCATGCACAATTTTTAAATAATGGGCAGCGACAAAGACTCGATCACAATATCTTTGTCTGAAGGCTTAAGTTTATATTATTTATTTAAATTTTGTCTCCACACAGCATCTTCAATAAATAAAAATACTTGTACCATATTGACTATATTAGGAGCATGAAAACAATTGAGTAGTGCACAATTAGTTAAAAAAGCTTTTCTTATCCCCTTATTTACAGTTGAACACACTTGAAGGTATAATTCAAATTAGCTTCAAATTGACAACCTTCTTTAGCTCTGAAAACTAGAATTATGTGTAGTTTCCATGGATACTATGTTTCATAACTTCTCCCCCCACCCTTATTTTTCTCTTTTGTCATGAGAATAAATGAATAGCACTTTTTACCCCCACTTACCAGACAGTGATTAAATAAGTGTTGATAACAAGTGTGCAATACCTCCAGTAAGTAGTTCCGTTCCAGAGAGGGATCTCCGGCCTGCAAGAAGACACAAAACATAAAATGGCAGAAGATATACTAAAAAACAACATTACATTTGTGACCTTAAATTTCATGTAATGGAGATTTGCAACAATGTGCTATACAATAGGTTGCCCAAAAACTTCTAAGACTAGCATTTAATTTGATCGAAAATCGAAACTTTTGACCAAAATACTCCTTCATCCCACGAAGATAGTCCCCTACTCATTTTCAAATTAAAAAATATCAATTAATGTTGTTGAAAATATAAATTTTACGATCACTTTCCTAATATATCCCTAATAAATTTAGGTAATTTTCAACAAAATTGAAAGAGTATAAATTTAACACGATAAATAAGGGCAAAATGAGACATAAAAAAAAAGTGATTTTCGAATAGTGGAGTCATCTTTTGTGGGAGTATAAGAAACTGTGATTAAGATAGCACATCATTAAGGACTTTAATTAAGAAATAACTTAATTGATGCTACAACTAAAAATTATAATAATTTCAGGCTTTAGTACTCATACTTAAAGCTATAAAAATAAAATACTTACAGAAAAGAGTTTTAGCAAAGGGCATAGAAAAGTCAAGAAACTGGTTGATGAATTGCTGCCGTCATCGCCAAGAACAGCATCAATTTTCTTGGAAGCAAATTGTGCTCCATTTTCATCCTGAGAAATCTTTTCCTTCTTTTCTTGGTTTAAAGAACATCTTGCCCTGAATCTGCTTCTTGTGCAAGAACCCAAATTCCTATTTTTCTTGGAATTATTATAATTATTTATATTACTGTAATATTTTTCGAGGGATATTAATGGCGGGTTTGGAGGAGAAAATGTATAGGAATACATTGTGAATGATACGAGTGGTTACTGGTTATGCGGACTGAAAAGCCACGAAAAATTGGATAATCTAAAGAGGAGAAAAAAGTAACAAATGGATCCCCCGGTTTACGCAAAACAAAATAGTTATTAGGCATTCCAATTTTTTTTGTTACTTATATGTGGAAAATACTCCATTTTTTTACATATAAAATATAAATCATTTAGACACATTAAACTTATAATTTGTAGAAAAATAAGTTCTCAAGAATTCAATTATCTAAAATTCATTTTCTTTTCACTCAAATTCCACTTTCGTTATCAAATGGACCATTATAACATTTCTCAATAAACAATTTTCATCTATCTTAGACATTTAAAAGTCATTTGACATTGCCTTGTTTGATTTACATTATAAAAATAAAATACATTTTCCTCTTTTTTTTTTCTTTCAATCACACGTTTATCAATAAAATAATATAACATATAAATATAAAAAAGATTTCCTACTTTTTAACTACTCATTCTCTTAAAACTCACTATTCATTTCAAATAAACTCTTTATAAACAACATCAAACAATGACTACAGATATTAAAAAAAAAAAAAAAAAAGAGCTCATTTGACAATTGGGTAAATACTTGTAGTGAGTTTGGTAAACATGTTTATAAATTAGTTTAAATATCACATTTTCTTAAAATATTTTTTAAGCATGCATATTTTCGAATCATTTTTTAACCATACATTTTACCTCAAAAAACTCAAATTCCTTATTTGTAAACAAAAATCAGCCGCCCAATAGACACTTGATTATAGTGAAAAATATGTAAAGAAGATAGAGGAAGAAAAATAAAGAAAAATGCAAAAAGAAAGAATATAGAAATTGTTATAAATTGGAGAGAAAAGGAGAGAAGAATATAGATGTCAATAAACTTATGTGTTCTATTATTAACCAGAGTCCATATATATAGGGGGAATAAGGAGTACATAAGGTAATAATATCTAGGGTTAAAGGGGTACAACTGTCAATCGCAATATTACAATATAATTTTTACAACACTCTTCTTGAACTACATATTACAAAATATCTGTCTTGTTAAAACCTTATTTGATAAAAACTTAATGGGGACAAAAATATCAAATGAAGGAAAAAAATGTACAGTTAATTTAGAGTATTAAAGTAAATACCGCCTCATTAAAACCTCGCCAGGAAAACCAAATGGGACAAAACCTAGATTAAGGAAAAAAAGTACAACTACCCCCCTGATGTTGATCACCGTAAATTATTGAGTTATCGCATCTCAATCTTGTGAACCAATTATTTAATGTAGATGTTGGCAATGCTTTTGTGGATAAATCAGCTACATTGTCACTTTAGTAAATTTGTTGAACATCGATGTCATCGGTCTTCTGAAATATATATATGTATTAAAGACCTTCTTCATCAATACGTCATAACAACTATCTTATTAAAAACTTTGTTAGGAAAATCATGTGAGACAAAACCTCAATTAAGGGGAAAACAATGCAGTGCGTATTAACTCTTCCACATGGAAACATTACAATTATATTGATATTGCATATAATTATTTCAATTGTTAATAGGTGCAATATTGAATCTATTCACCAAGCATATGTAAATGACACAATTTATATTATTTTTTCTTCGAATATAAATTCAATTCTTCTTTTGAACTTAAAGAACTATATCATATTTTCAATCATTTAAACATGCTGCATCAAGCCATTTTCTATAATTAATATTCATCAATGAATTTAAATCAGTTCTCAAATCCAACTTATTCTCTTTAGTGAACAATTAACTTGTTCACTTTCACGTGAATAATTAACCATGAATTTGCATTTTGAAAATCAACTTCCATAGTTTTCAAATATTATTCACAACAATAATGGTACATCCCAATTTCAACATTTTGTCATATAGAGTCATTTGTACCATTCTTCATATAATCTAATTTTATGATTAATCACATTTCATTACAAAATGATTCTATTTTATGCATATTAAATATTCATATCACAAAGCATCTGTATACTTTGATCAAACAAGTTTCTTAAAAACTTAAACTAAATATTTTGGTCATATTTAATCCTTCAAGGATTATACTACATACTTCAGGCATTGTATATGTTTCACGTTGCAATTTTTAAATTACTACCACCAAATTTAGTCATGAAACTTTAAATTTGTAACGATTCCTATATTTCAAATATATTTTCTCTAGTCATTTCATCGCAATCCTAAAGTACCTAAGTATTGATTACCCTTTTTAATATCCACTCATTAGTACTTTAAAGAATACTCCCAACATACTGATTTGATGATCATACATTTTCATATCACTCATTGGTACATCAAAGAGCACAAGCTAGTAATTAGAGTCAATTATCTTGCAATATTTACAATTCTAATAATCATATATTTGTTGACACTTATTATACATTATCAAACAAATAAAAATATTACATTTACTGCATATCGTTTCATATGTAGTACCAGATCTTTAAAACATTCATTGTGCAACAAGTTGTGTATTGCGACTATACAATTTTGTTTTCTATTTGTAAATACTTATAGATATTTTACTGGCTTTACCTTTTAAATGTTTGGCTTTCAGGTTCCAAAACTTCAGATTTTGTAGTAAGTTCAATTTAGCATGGATGCATACTTTGGCCAGCTACTTTTATGTTGATTTTATTTGACATATTTTCTTTTATTATCCTTGTTGTCATTCATATTATGAAGCGATTTCTTGTAAAAAATTTTGAGCTTGAAGATTTCAAGCACCATGCGGCTAGCTTTGCATTTTGCTTTTATACAAGTGCTTTATAAAGTGTGTCAGACACATTTATTTCAATTCGATTTCTTTCCCCACAACGACACAACTATAGAAATCTTATAATTTTCAATATTTCAAGTGCTTGAACCTCTTCTGAAGATTTACAATTAGCTTTGTCAATATATAATTACTCATGAGTATATACCTCATTAATGAGACCATCTTTGTTAATTGCTCCATTTTTCATTTGGATATTAGAATCGAATATCATTACACTTCAAGCGTACCATAAAAAATCATATTAACTAATTGTCCTTTAGGACATTAATTCAAGATGGAGCATTTGAAGCTGACGTGTGAGATATTATTGATCCTTTTGATCAATAAATGCATCCAAATAAATAATCTTTTGAACTTCTGGTTTAAGTTTAGATAATGATACATTTGTACATTATTTTCACCTTCCTAATTCGCTCTCCAATGTTAAGAGAATTGTCCAATCATATTGACAATCATTTTATTCAGTGCTATAAAATATCACTCATTTGGAATATGGGTTCAAACTACGCATTTATTCTCAATATTCTTTATGTTCCATCTCAGTGCATTGTGATGGATCAATTTTACATATACGACACTATTAAAAAAATTAAATGGAAAATTAGACTCTAACCATAAGCCAATTATAATGGGAAGAACTATGATGTTGTTATGGTGTGTAATAGAATTCTCTAAACAAAAAAGGAAAATAATTTGTTCTCAATTAATTAATTGAAGGTGTTTAACAAGAAATAATGTTAATCAATTTATCGACATCCCAACTAACACTTATTAAAATGTTGAGATTGAATTGAAGAATCTTTTGATTTTTCATTGAGTATCCATTTTAATTTCTCATCATAATTGATCCAGTGATTGTCTATTTGGTCATGCCAAATAATAAAATCAAATTAAACTTCTAATTCAATATAAAATATAATTAAATGATTAAACATTATATAATCATATATCATTCAAGTAGTCAAAATAATCAATACCCTTATTATATTAGTTATATGTTTTTTTCTGGGATAAATATGAACTCAAAATAATATATTTTTCAAAACACGTGCTACTTCGAAAGGACGATATTATTGTTCATTCAAAATCAATATGTCAATATTCTTCTAGAATATTGAAATATTAATATCACACTCTACGTGAGCAAGTAAATATATTCTTCTAAAATATTAATAATATTTTGTTACTCCTAGAGCAACAACAAATTATTTTAAAGTATTGAATATTATAGATTTGTTCTTCTAAAACAAATAATAATTTTTATAATATTCATATACATTGTGCTTCTCCAGGAAAAACAAATAATAAAATATTGAACATAAGTAATGACTTGCTATTCGGGAGCAATAAAATAATAAATCTTTCAAAATTATGCCATTCGGGAGCAATTAATATTATATAATATTATAATAAAGGTTATGCTACTTCATGAGCAATCACAAATTATTCTTATGAAATAATTACATTCTAAAATTGTGATTTTTCAAGAACAATAAGTCAATATTCTTCTGGAATATTGAAAATTATGATTCGATATATGATTAGAATATCCGTATATCAGAAATAATTCACATATCAAAATTGTGATATGTTGTACATACTGAATCATCGACTACTCAACAAAAAATTCGTATTGTAATTACCAATAATAATCATGATATCTCATAGGTACCGTATCATTGACAGAAAACTATACCAATGCGATTCAATGCATGACAATGATGGCTCCATACAGTTTTTAGATCGTACCACAAAGCTTAATAATTCAATTCAATTCAATTCAATATCGATAGAGTTGTCACAATTAATCAATCAATAAGATTAAATCCTTTGACCTTGACCACATTAAGGTTAATTTTCAATTACACCAATTCTCACACATCTCGAGATCAATGAGATTGCTTCCGGTGTCCAATTTATCGATATTTTCAATAAAAATAACAATGCCAATGAGCAACCATAGTCAATAATGTACATGAGATGTTTACAATCAGTTAATAACTCAATTATCTTATGTCTCAATTATCTCAAGCAATTACACGTTATAAAACTCATTTAGTCACATTTCAATTGTATCAATATCAATCTCATTTAAGACATACACAATCCATTTGTCTTAATTCCATCTATTAATTATGTAAGATAACTAAACGTATTCTATTCACGATATTAATCGATCAAGCATATTTCACTCACATTATCACTTAATGTGCCAAATAAGCATATCATGCTCCTGCTTCAATTAAGCTTATTATACTTAACTAAACATTCAATTAAATCATACGTATAAACTTATTCATTTTACGATGTTAATCAAATAATTCATATAGGAAAAATAACAATTTTTTGAAACATTCCAACATGCATATGGTAGGGGTTGATTCCTAGGGTCTTGGGGTTGACCTTGCTGAAAAACGTTAGCTATGAGGTGTCGACCCCATGGGTATCGACCTCTCTACTGGGGGTTGACCCTGTGATTTAAATTTGTATAATCTTGTTGTGAACTTTCATTGTTCCATCATTTGCCAAATTTAACTTTCACATGCCAACTTTTAGATGTACTATCATGATCATAATATTCATAATTATTAACTTACCATTAAAAAAATATTACATTTTCCTTTAATTCTTGATAACTTTAGCATAACTTGTCAAAGTCATTTTCCACTTAAACGTGGGCTACAAAATAAGTAACGTATTGATGTATTTTAACTTAGATGTTTGTCTCAATATATCATCAACATAATTGGTAAAATAGTTACCTTACTTGGTCCATAATCAATTTCATGATACATCCTTAATTAATAAACATAAGTCCTAACTACATATTCATATCTTATAAGTCAATTAAGCAATCACTAACATGTTATCAATCAAACTACTCACGTATTAACTAGAGTATATTCTAATCAAGTAAATATATTCTATTCATATCTCAAGAAACCATATAATTCCATTAAGCATATTCTAATGAAATAAATCAAATAAACATACTCTAAACATATTATCAATTAAATGATTCATATAACATATTTCACTCACCTCAATTAATGGATAAAAGACTCCTAGAATAGCTTCCTACTGAAACGGGTGCTTTTCAACGAGCTTCATATGGGGCATGTTGAGAAATCAGTGTATAAATCCTAATACAAAGATCTTCATGGGTCCTATAATATATCATTTGAAAGATCATCGAATGAAGAGTTCAATGCGCTTTACCGACCTCAATTCAAAGTTGTAATGCAAAATTTATGGCTGAACAAAGTTGGTTGCCAAATTGTATGCCAAAAGGGGGGACAACCCCCAAAGCGCTAGAGAGCCAATTTTGCCTAGGGGTTGACCCCTACGTGCCTTCAACAAAAAATCCATGCTTCCAACCTCCATTTTTGACCTTTTTAAAGCTCCCAAACATTCCAAACATCACAATTGATTAGAGGGGAGGACTTTCAAGGAATATCATACTTTTTTCAGGATATTACAATTAAGGTCAACCATAGGTCAATAGGATTTTATAGGAAAATTTGGATGTTTTAATTAAAAACTAAAGATGAAATTTTTAATGTTTTCAATGATTGAAAAACTCAAATTGAAAATCAAGTTGATCTTAAGATAAAATCTTAAGGACATATAATGATCTAGAATTTTGCAATTATGAATTCAATAATATCTATAAATTGAATGGCATTTTAAGGTATAGAACTGTGACATATACCCCTCAAAAAATAAATGGCTGGAAAAATGAATATGACTCTATTGAATAAAGTGAGATGTATGCTACACAAAAAGCTGTTGAATATTCTCACTTAAAAATACATGGTTGTCTTGCATATGTTCACTAAAATATCGGAAAACTTGTACCTAGATCTCTTAAATGTGTTTTCTTTTGTTATGGGAAGAATGTAAAAGAGTATATGTTGAACTCCGGTTAACTTAACCTTATTATTTTGATCATAACAAACAAGATTATCTTGTGTTTTTAACAAGCATGCTTCAAGTGTTTCAAGTAATGATGTTCTTCAAAGCATTCAAAATACAAATTGTCTCTAGAAGATAAAATATCAAAGCTACGTGATCAAATACACAAGATGTGAAGATCAAAACAAAGTCATTCAAGAACAAGATAGAAGTGAGGATATTCAAGATCAAGGTTCAAGTTTGAAAGTATGACGTGAAGATCAAGAATTCAAGCATCAAATATTAGAGTTCAAGTTTAAGTTGATTTGACCTATGTAAAGATATAATGTTTTTTATCTTTAGCGATGAATTTCAACGAGCTCAAAAATGATTTTGTGCATCAAACACATTTCATCACTTGCGTAAAATATTTTTATCGAGTCAATATTGCTTTCAAAATGCTCTACATCATTCATCAATTGCAGAGGTATTTTTGGCTTCAAAATTTGAAAAGAGTTTTAACAAAGGACAAATGTTGACATAAATAAAATTTTCCAAAATTTGTATATTTCGGTCAACCGAAAGTTTCAGGTTGACCGAAGTTGGTCAACCGAAATTCCAACGGTTTGAATTGTATAACGGCTATATGCATCTTTTGGTTGACCAAACTTTCGGTTGACCAAACTTCCTGAATTGATCAACCGAAAGTTGCTAAATTTCATTTTCTTGATCTATAAATAACCATCTCTTTGACTTTCAATTTTAACAACTAAGAAGAGATTTTAAAGAAAGCTTTCTTATGAAAATTCATTGTTCTTGATTTATATTCATCTATCTCTATTAGAAAATTTTGATTGATCTAAACTTAGTTTTATCAAATTCATCAAAGTTTTTGAAATAAAGTTTTGTTGAAGATTCTTGGTTTTATATTGTTTAAACTTCTTCAACATCTTCACATTATATTGGAATTGAAGTGTAAGTCTCTCTTTGTTCTGAACTTATTTTAATCTTTTGAAAGAGAGAATTTCTATTGAAGAACTTTGATTATTTGTGTTATAATTTTCATTTTCATTATCATTTAATTCATCAAAGTTCTATTACCTAAACACTTTGAGCTTAACTTGATCCAATCATTTAACAAGAAATTATATTCTTTGAAAAACTTTGTTTGATTGCATTGTACTTTTCACTATCATTTGCATCAAATTTCTTCTCTAACACTCGAGCTTAATTCATTGCTATCTATTAAAGTGTTAGACTAACTCTCTTGAAACTTAATTTAAGCATATCATTTGTCAAGAAAATTATTTCAATTGTAATTCAATTCATCATATTTGGTGGTTTCGAGAGCCTTGTGAAAACTCAATTTTTGTTAAGGATATGTTCTCCTTGTTGTAAGTCACCTAAGGATAAATGCTCATTATTGTAAGTTACTTAAGGATAAGTGTTCCTTATTGTAAGTCACTTAAGGATATTTACTCCTTCTTGTAAGTCACCTAAGGATAAGTCTTCCTTGTTGTAAGTCACTTAAGGATATGTGTTCCTTGTTGTAAGCCACCTAAGGATTTGGTACTCCTTGTTGTAAGTTACCATTATAGTGTATTTGACCTTACTCATGATGGAGAGCTTGGTAATGGAGAACGTAGATCAAGTTGTTTGATTGAACCTCCTTAAATATCGTTTGCATCCTCTTATCCATTTTACTTACTTATACTGTACTACTATATTTTATCAATCTATATTGTACTATACTATCTCTAAGTATTATACATGCTTTATCAATTAAGTTCACATCTTTATAGTACTCTACATTGATAGTTAAGTTACTCTTACAACTCTAAGGCCATGTGGAAGAGTTAATACGCACTGCATTATTTTCCCCTTAATTGAGGTTTTGTCTCACATGATTTTCCTAACAAAGTTTTTAATAAGATAGTTGTTATGACGTATTGATGAAGAAGGACTTTAATACATATATATTTCAGAAGACTGATGACATCGATGTTCAACAAATTTACTAAAGTGACAATGTAGCTGATTTATCCACAAAAGCATTGCCAACATCTACATTAAAGAATTGGTTCACAAGATTGAGATGCGATAACTCAATAATTTACGGTGATCAACATCAGGGGGGTAGTTGTACTTTTATTCCTTAGTCTAGGTTTTGTCCCATTTGGTTTTCCAGGCGAGGTTTTAATGAGCCGGTATTTACTTTAATACTCTAAATTAACTGTACATTTTTTTCCTTCATTTGATATTTTTGTCCCCATTAAGTTTTTATCAAATAAGGTTTTAACAAGACAGATATTTTGTAATATGTCGTTCAAGAAGAGTGGTCAAAGAAACATGGTCAACAATACAACAATTGCGATATATGTAATATCAAAGAAACATGGTCAACAATACAACAATTGCAATATATAAGCTCCGCAAAACAAATACAGCGTAGGATTATCTTGTTGCATGCTTCAATTGACTTGCTTCTTCTCCCATTTTCAGAAAGCAGACAACCACTTTAAGATGCAACAAATTCTTCAAGCATTTCAATAGAAAGATGGAAACATAAAATGTTTAAATATACAGATCTCCACAAGTCATATAGAATACTGTGGTTTTACTGATAACAATCTTGGAAGTTGAATGTGCAGGCAATACACATGGAAATCAGACAAAATATCATCTGTAAAAAAAAAAGAATAATAATAAAATAAACACAACTTACAAAAGAAATAATGGACATATCATTTAATACTCTAAAATGAAATTACTATGATATATTGACACAATGAACATTCTAACTTAAAAAAAAAAAAAAATACATATGTATTATGTATTTCATGCTAATAAAAGCTGTTTTTGTGAGTAAGAAATACGTAAAATTTCGTATAAGCTATAATAAAACTATTTATCACATAAGAACAATATATATATATATATATATATATATATATATATATATATATATATATATATATATATATATATATTCAATATTTAGTGAGGGAATATATTAAGTTTACATTTTTCATCAATCATTAAATGAATAAAGAAAGAAATATGTTAAAAATTCTTACAAGCTTCACTACAATCATCAGATTCTGTAGACTCCACTGTTTCAGCCAATGGATGCACATTTTGCTCAAAGAATCTTTGGCGGCGTTTTCTATGACTACTAATTGTATTTTTATTGCCTAAACCTGTATGTTCAGAAGGCAACAAATACAGAATTAAAAATATACTTCTTAAGGAAATCAACAAATGACGTAATGAAAAAAAAATAATAAAAAATGGAATAAAAAAATGCAATAACAACAGCAAAGAAGTATTTATCTTCAATAAAATATAATAACTAACCATTAGTAATGTCAAATGATTGAACTGGAGAGCTTTCTTCATTCATCATGAAAAACTTTTTTCAACCAGAGGAAGAACCGATAGATGAACCACAAACATCTAACCCAAAAATCCATTCCACGTCTCTTCAAAGTTGGTCTAAACCCAAAAAGAAAAAGGTGGGAAAAAAAATAAAAAATGGAAAATGGAAAAGAGGGGAGGGGAAGTGGTGGGGTGGGGTGGGGTGGGGTGCGGATTAGAACAATTAGCTATTTTAAAGTTGTATACAAATTGATGAATTAATTAACTACAACCATAACAACCACACAATTACCATCTCATTAAAGTAAAAGAAGGGAGAAAAAAAAAAACAAAAAAAAAAAGGAAAAAAAAAAGGAAAAAAGAGGAAAAAAGGGGGAAATATTTTAATAAGCAAACAATAAAATTTTTACTGACAAACTTTATCAAGTTTTCAAGCATGAATATCGTCCATACTCCAAACAAAACTACATCTAGCTACCATTAAAAATTTTTAAAAAATAATAAGTAAATAAAAAGGCATATCTATCACATAAATAAACTATTTTTTATTTCACCAACAAAATAAATAAAACAATAAACACAATGACTAATAATCAACATACTATAACTACATTCATATCATTTCACATGCTTCCACTTTCTATGCCTTGATATTCAAAACTTACATATTAACCTAAGAACATCTTCATTTTAGAGAATAGGAAAACCTATTTTTCAAAACAAATCAATAATATACAGACAAGTGCTTAAATTAAAAGATTTAATCCATCAGGAAACGAGACAAGTCCATTCCATGTCAGATGTCACCATTAAGAAAAGGCCACACTGCCGCACATGCCAGAGAAACAAAGAAACCAATTTCCTTCCACTGACCTTGCCAATGCAACTGGATCCCATGACGATGGGACTGCTTGTTTCACGTGATCATGTAGAGCTACCTGGGACTTCTCTAATGCAATACTGTAGAGGGTAATAGAGACTCCATCAAAAGCAAGGGATTTTGTGAAAGCAGCATCTTTCTGCCAGGAACCTGTAAACTCAAAAGCTGTATTGAAGTGGCCTGTTGGGATTTTACCTGAAAGTGATAATTCCTGGTTGAACTGTGTCGACATCTAGAAAGGAGAAGGAAAAAGGAAAACAGATTACCATAATATTTGGAAGCAGCCTATAAATCTAGAAACCAGTTACTTCCTAAAACAGTTTGCAGTCTTCAAATTCTTTTCATTGCCATCTTTTATTTCTTTATTTATCTCAACTGGTGCGGAATAATTAGCCTCCTTTTGGTAAACTATTCATAAACAAATTTATTAACAAACACATTTCCTCAAATCACTTTTTAACCACATACATTTCTTCAAACCACTTTTCAACTACACATTTTATCTCGAAAACATCATATTCTTTGTTTATAAACAAAAAACTTTTACCAAACAAAAGCTTAGTAATTTCTAACCCATAACTTTATCATGTCCCATTAATATCACACCCGTATGTACATCCAGAAAATGCTCTTACCTTAAAGTGATACAATAAGCTGACAACATATAGTAGCTTATTTTCATTCTCAAGAATCTCAACATTCATTTCATAAATTCCCTCTTAGGAAAACAAATAAGATATAAAAATTGATAGAAGTTGATGGAAAAAACTATCCATTACAAAATATGTGCCAGAAGTTAATAATCTTTTGCACCTTCTCCCTCATATTTTCTTTTCAGCCCCTTAAATCTCAGCAACCTCAGCCATCGAACATAAATTTTCACTTTTATCTATATCCATGACAGTATTTGCGACCAAGATGTTAGCATTTTCAATCCGTTTTGGTTGGCCGACACCAATTTTCTTGTCTAAAATAAATCTGAATGAAAAGAAAATACTGATTGAAAAATCAACTGCACGGGCAAAATGATTGGTAATGACAAGAAAATTCAAGAAACGTTGAAAAGCCTAGTTAGGTAATTAGGATTCAAAAGGAAAGGAACAATAAAAGAATTAGGCAAACCCAATTGTGGTCTTTAAGAATTCGATAAAATGCCTTTTAGGGAAAATGGGCTTGTATAATTTTGAATTAGATCAAAGACCACAAGCAATTCAAGTTTATTTAAGGTAAACTACAAACATGCTACTGTGAACCTAAAATAAATATATTTAAATAATTTCTTGGCCTAAATACTTCAAGAAATATCTAATTGTTGAACCAGAATTTTGAGGGTGATTCCAATTAAGTTGCCCAGAATCATTGCATATCAATAGTTGCACAAGCACACATTTATTTATGCTAGAGCAACCTTTTACTACTGTCAATACTTTCTTCAAGCATTGCATCAAAACCTAGAAGTTTGAAGCTCAAACAAACAGCTAGAGAATATTGACACAACACGTCATAATTTCAGTTAGGTCAACTGGTTCCCTCTTTGTCGTGTATAAAACACAATTAAGGTTTATCGACTCAAAAAATAAAAAAATAAAAAAAATCACAACTTATTAACCTTATTCGTGTTGTTATCATGCATTTGCAAGAATGAAGCAACATATAATCAAAGGATTTTTCTATAATAAATTAATTAATTTCAGCAATTAAGAGCAGATCCTCCCCGTTCTCATTCTATGAATAATGAGAAAGAGAATTCACACAAGAAAATAAGGTACGCATGGCTAGATAGCATAAAAATGGTAAACAAAATCACATGTTAATAATCTGAATGGACTCTAGACTTGTATTGCCCTGTTATTTCCAACCAACCAATTAGATAAACTATAGAGAACTTCAAATTTTGAACTCACAAAGTCGTCCAACAGTCATCAGAAAATGCAGCTAAAACATTTTCATCGATTTTCGAAGTTGCCAACCATTTTTAATAGCTAAATTACTATTACTAGGAGACAACAATTGACAGGTATGACGAAACTGCCTATGTAGCACACTCAAGACATCAAATTCACAAGTAACTAAGTGTAAAAGACTTTACTTTCAGCCTCAAAATTGCATCGACAGCTAGTGTTGCATAATGTTCTTTGACCTGAGAGAATTTCGGAACTCAAAGTGGTTATTGCATCGACAGCTAGTGTTGCAAATGTTCTTTGTCCTGAGAGAGAATTTCGGAACTCAAAGTGGTTATTGCTATCTTTAACAAGTCTTCTTTGAATTTCTCCGCAAAATCACCAAGTTTGTGCATTAGACATGTTAATGCCATCATATCAAAATTCAACCGAAGAAACAGGTGGACTAAATCATACATTAAAGTTAAATCCAGAGTTGATTAAACTTGTTGTCTTTTCATTTTATATAAATTATTTTCTTAAAGAATAGTAGATCATTTTCCACCTTTACAAACGCGACAAAATTTGGTTCTATCTACTCTTGATTTACATGTGAATCTAGTTGGCAAATATAAATGGTGATAGCATAACACCAAGAATCGAAAAGTTCTACATAGGACAAATGAAGAATTATTCTAATAAAACAAAAATATGATTATCAAACAGATTAATTTATATAAAGGAGCAAGAGGCAATCAGAATTGATGAATAAATCAGCAAACAAAATACATATTATGAAGAGTAAATAACAAATTCAAAAATCAGAATAAGAAGTAGATACTAATTACCTGCATCCTATTTATTATCCACAACGTTTTCCAGCAACGCGTTCTTAGCAGCTTCAGCTGCCATACGATATCCTGAAAAAGCGTATATGGTAATTATTTAAAAAAACTTATAATAATTCCAATAAAATGTATCTTCATTGGATCTAAGAAATATATGACATCATATTTACATCACATAAATAAGCATATTAGCTGTTATCAAAGTATCAACTATCCCTAATGTTGTGCAGAAAAAACTGTTGTTGACTCCATGAAACTGACTAATTCTGTCATTGACTCATTGGAAAGATTAAGAGATGGATATAATGCAGTCGAAAAGGGGACAAGGGCAATTAAACTGTGATTATCATATCAATATTAAACTTTTGATGGGTTTCATCTCTCTTATTGAAGAGTTTATAAAACATGAAGTGCTTGCAACCACTATGGAAATAGCACACGAAATAATGAATAAGAAGAATTAAATCTGAAATAAGATCATTAATAAAAAGTTAAAACATAGAACTTACCTGCAATTATTTTCATCTGAAATATATACAAATATGCAACTCATTTGCTAAAAAAAATAATAATAACATTCAAAGAATGAACACACACAATATAAACAGCACAACTGTATAAAAAATGATCTTGAAGAATCAAGAGAAGAAAGAGGAACTATGAAATGAGTTCAAAGATTTACTGTCAGATCATCAATTGATATAAATGCTATAACATCATTGGAAGCCATTGTAGTCAGAGATAAAACAAAGAAAATCTAAAAAAAATATAATACAAAAGGAAAAGATCACAGGACAACTAAAGATTGCTTCACAATGTCTTAAAAATTTCTCTAGTGTTACGAAGATGCCAATCGCTTACAAAGAAAATGGAAATACGTTGTATCACTTAACAGTAAGCATGAAACCTGAAAGCTCTTACTTCCTAGTGAATTCTTACAAAACTTTAACTGATGACTGCATACTCAAGGACTAAGGTTCTGACTCAATCAAACTCTAAAGGGCCAAACGCATATTCAACCTAGAAGATTTTGCTTAGCGTTGCATAATGGATCTGCTTTCTCCAAATTAGGAATGTGAATAAAGCAACAGGTAAAGTATTTATGTTCTCTTCTGCTTAAAAATCCTTACGGCTTGAGTTTTGACGGCTTCTTGTGCAGGACCTGGTCAGGTCCTCTTTTGCTTCCAGTATTCTTTTTTTTTTTTTTTCACAATAGAAACATTTACAGCAATTGTTGGTTTCTTACTCACAATAACATTATAGCTAGTGTATTCTACAATAAACTGTAGAAAATAATATATGAACACAACACATACAACATTGATTTGTTAAAATATAAAATATATTTTATTTTCCAATCACTAAAACTATAAATCGTACTCTCATTAATTAGACAGCTTGAACCATTTTTATTACAGGCAGCTTTAAATTTAGAAACCGTATTATTTCAGTTGTATTCATATAGATCTATTACCATTCCACTTCATTGCATTTTACAAATTAGAATCATATCAGATTATACTCCAGGAAAAAAGGGTTGGTGATCATAGGCTCTATTACTTATATCTTTTACATCTAGGATACAGGGAAATTTGAAAGCAAAAAAAGGCGAAGAAGGGGTATGAGATTCTTTAGTAGCAAGATGACATTATCACCTCTGTCATAATTTCTAAAGTATAAATAAAGGGGAACGAATTAATGCAATCAAAGAGGTTCTGACCACAAGAAAACAAGTGAATCACTGTGGACCAAAAAAATAAGTTTTCTCAACAAATATTGAGATAATTTTGAAAGAACCTAAACCAAAAAAAATCTTTATACATGCAAATTATAATACAATAAAAAAATCGAGAACATGTTAACCAAAATATAAGACCCCGTTCTCTTTGCTGTTTTCAGTCCGTTTTGAGTTTTCTATTTTTGGAAATATCGAAAACGCGTTCACTTTGTCCATTTTCAGAAACGCGTTTTCCAAAACACCAAAAAAAATACAAAGGAAACTCAAACCGAGTTTATTGCGTTTTGGATATTTTGTGTTAAAAAGTCCAAAACGACAAAAACGCGCGTTTTGGATTTTTTTTTTGGTAAATGTGAGACACTTCCTTCACTTGAAATTCTTATATTATTTTGTCATTATATATAGATCAATGTTAAGATATTTTTTTTGTAGTTTATTTATTTATTTATTATTATTATTTTTTAAATGTGAGACACATCTCTCATTTGAAATTCTTATGTTATTTTGTCATTATATATAGATCCATGTTAAGATTTGTTTTTTGTAAATTATTTTTATTTTTATTTTTTGTAAAAGTGAGACACTTCATTCACTTGAAATTCTTATGTTATTTTGTCATTATATATAGATCCATGTTAAGATTTTTTTATTTTTATTTTTTTTGTAATTTTTTTTTGTAAAAGTGAGACACTTCATCCATTTGAAGTTTTTATGTTATTTTTCCATTATATATAAATCAATTTTAAGATTTTTTTTTTGTAATTTTATTATTATTATTATTATTATTATTATTATTATTATTATTATTATTATTATTATTATTATTGTAAAAGTAAGACACTTCCTTCACTTGAAGTTCTTATGTTATTTTGTCATTATATAAATCAATGTTAAGTTTTTTTTATTTTTTTTGTAATTTTTTATTTTATTATTAATTTTTTTTTGGGTAAATGTGAGACACTTCCTTCACTTGAAATTCTTATGTTATTTTGCCATTATATATAGATCCATGTTAAGATTTTGTTGGTATGAGGTTAAATTTTTGCTTAACTGAAACAATATTAATGATGAATTTATTGATATAGAGAACAAACTGATTTATTAACATTAAAATTAATGTAATTCAAGAAATCAACCATTTTTTATATATAAAATATTACAAAATAAATATATCAAAAAATTACAAAGTAAACGCATTTTTCAGTTTTCTATTTTTGAAAACGGTTTTCCAAAATTATAAAGAGAACATATTTTCAACAATTCCAAAATAAACAACCAAAATTCAAAATTCAAAACAAAATCCAAAACTCAAAATCCAAAATCGAAACACAAAGAGAACGACCCCTAAGTAAAGTTCATAATACATATTTACTTCACCAATTCAATTTCCAAACCACAAATTTGATATATCTGTACAAAACTTGTTATAACCAGTACATATATACAAGGGCCCAATTTTTCATTTTATTATTTATAAATTAAGTTGACCAAGCAAACAATATGGAGAATCTCTCTCTATAGTGTCCTGTAAATAAACCAAAATGGAAGGAGAATTAAAAAGCATATTTTGGGAGCTGCTATTTAAAAAAGTTTCTATCTATCCATCAAATTTTATTCTATCTGGTAAAGAAATAGTGAAACAACAATTGTACAACTTGATATTAGTGGCATTAATATTGTGGTAGATACTGAGTACACTATTTCACATACAAAATCTCCAAAATCAAAGGGCACGAGGAGAATTATAAAAACTGAGTTATGGAAACTATATATAAGCAAATCCTTTACTCATCATAACTAATTTTTTCCTTTGGTGTATACCTTGAGGGATGGTCCTAACTCCTAAAAGTAGTGGATAAAATGACAACGCTAATTCTAGCACGTTGATTTCAAATTTGGGTAGCATGAATGAGTAATCAATTTCTAAGAAATCAAAGTAGTATGTGAAAATTATAAAGGAGACTTAATCAAAAAACACTTTATAAAACAGCTCAGAATCTCAAGCATAAGAAGCTATTTTTTCAAACTCTTGTTTGATATTTAATATTACAAATATTTAAACATTTATTAAAGAATGAAGCTAAAAGTTCTGATGAACCTTATAATTATTCCACATCAACATTTTTTTATGATCGAAAACAATCAATCTAATGGCACCGGTGACCAACAAAAATAATGACATTAGCAGACCAAACAGAGATGAAAAATAAACATGATGGAAGATATTTGGAACTACTAACACTAAACTGAATTTTCTGAAAGATAAACCTATTGGTAGGAATATTTGGATGAAAAATCTTGAAAACAGCCTAAAATGAAAACAGATCAAATAAAAATTATTATCTATCATTCACGGACGAGAAGAAAAAATAAAAGACTCAAAGTAAAATCAGTAATTAAAATACTCCAAGAGATGAAAACTTTTCATTTCTAACAAACCCCATTATATAAATTTGAAATCATCTCAATCTAATAGGATAATCTATCAAGTATAGAAGTTCATGAACCTTTTGGTTGGGATTGTGGAAAATCTTGAGATAGCATCAACTTCATTTGGAAAATACCACTTCCGTGAGGATACCCAGCTGCAGGTTTAGAGATGAACAATCATTAAAATCAGGAAAGTCCTAAAACAAATATAATCACTTCCACTATCCAACACAAATTAACTTACTCAACTTGATTAAAAAATAAAGTAAAGAAAAATTCTAAATCTGAACAAACTAAGACAAATGCAATAGTGGCCACCAAATAAACAACAACCACAATCTCAATCTTTTTTACCTGCTTCAAAATTCAGTCCACAATACAAGCAAGAAAGTCCAGACACAAATATACAAAATACCACATCAATATCACTTCCAATATTAAATATAGAATTACTTACTCAAATTGATTAAAAAATGGAGAAAAAGAAATTTTAGAAATTTGAACAAAATAAGACAAATGCAATATTATTAACCTGTAATACTGGAGGAAAAATCTGGGAACCCACTGGAAAATCATCAATCATAACCTCAATATATTTTACCTTATTTGAGCTTTAGTCCATAAACGAAGCACAAAAAACGTGAGACAAATAAAAAGAATATCACATAAACATTACATTTGTTGTTCAACGTAAAATTTCTCACTTGACTTGATTTAAGATTGAAAAGGAAAATCTACAAAAATCTGAAAGAAAAAGTGCGGGGAAAAAAAACCGCAAAACTAAATTTTATTATTATTAAAAATACAATGTAGCATCTTTCAGAGCAGACTAAATTTTCTAATTATGTGATACCTCCAATTAACTAACCAAATCAGAAAAAAAAAATTCCAAGGTTGAACTTGCAATCAAAGATGCGAATCACGATAACACTCAATACACCAAAAGATTATTTTTCTATATATAAACCTGCAAAAAGTAGAATACTCACATTTTTTTTTTGGGAACATCCACTTATGAATGAACACAAGACTTCCATAGCTCTGTACAAAAAAATCTTCTACCAAGCCCTAAAGGTTCACAAGAAACAAGTATCAAGAACTTAATTTTTTTTTAAAAAAAAGGGCACAATAGAAAAGAAAATAAATGTCTTTGCTTTGTTACCGATATTACCTTTCAAACTCCAAAGGAACAAGTCTACTTATTCTATCATCTGTACATCTATGTCAAAATCTGGAAGACCACATTTTGGGGATTTAAAGTGGATTTCTAACCAAAAAAAACTACAAACCTAAACAGAACAGGGAACATAAGATTCGTGAAAAAGTGGCAAAAAAATGAAGCAAACATAGATACCTTTCGAGATCGACTTATTGGTAGCTCACAACCCAGAACGACTTGTACGCACCTCAACAAAAAATAGAAACCAATAAAAAATCATAAAAAATAGAAACCATATGCTGAAAATCATGGGAAAAGAAAAATAAAAACAAAAAATGCACCTTACTCTTGTCTCACTACACATGCACTCAGGCAACTACAATCCTCCATGGATAGCTACACTCTTGTCAGAGATCACAAAATGAAGCTACTCGATGATAAATTGGATTTCGAACAAAAAAATTCCAAATCACAATTCTTGATTTATTCCCCACAAATCACGATGTATTCCCCCGTATCTACAGGAGATTGAGGACGAACATGGAAGCGAAAACCCTAAACAAAGAAGATGGCAGAGATGGAAAGCTGAAGAGGAGAGGACAGAGGAAACGAAAGACGAATGAAGATTCTGGAAGTGGAACCACCATTTTTTTCCTGATTATATTATTGTAGGGATAGGACGAAAAAATCGCTATTAACTGAGGAAGAGAAAGAAGAGACGTGTTTCATTTCAACTAAAAGTGTTGTTTTTGGTCCAATGAATAGTAATTTTGGAAGTTGATTTTATATATAGTAGGGATATGTTACATGTATCACGATCTGAGACTTACACACACATATATACATAGTAATGATGTCCTAAATACCGTGCTTATCTTATCCTAAACACCGTGCTTAGGTGGCAATTAAATGGCATACACCACTTATTGCCACCTAAGCACGGTGCTTAGGAGATGAAAACTGTATATATACGTATATCATGAGTGTTTTTTCAGTTTGAAAATTATTGCTTGTAGATTAATAAACTATCTAACTACGACAAAGTAGAAGACTTCCATAAATTTATACATATAGTTCTAAAAAGAAAATATTATGTTTTAGTTAGTAATAGCATGAATCGGATCGGATCGACTTGATCAAAATTCAATCCGCAGGATTTTTAATCGGATCGAATCAGATCAAACAATAAAAAAATTTCATTATATATTTTCGTTAAGGGCAAACAAGTCAATACATAATTCATAAAAGTTGGACGTTGTTCGGTTTGGTTCTGGTTCCAAAAGAACCAAACCAAATTATGAATCGATGGTTTTTTTTCCTAATGGAATCAATTGATTTTTATAAAGATATGAAACCAAGCCGTTCGATTTTGATTTGGTCTAGTTTGGTTTAGTTCTGTTGGGAAAAATCCACTTGCTCACCCACATATCTTTGATACCAATTTTGGGACAATTAATCAATTTCCCAATCATACTACACAACGAAAACACAAACACATAATAATGAGAACAATAGAGAAAACAAAAATTTAACGTGGCTCAGCAGACTGCTGACAACCATGGGAGAAGAATACCTTTTATTGATAATGAAAAAAACTCACTCGTATAATTTTTCTCTCATTCTCACAACTTCTCCCACCTACCCAAAATTAGAAAGAACAACGTACACAGTACCTCCACTTGTACTGTTTTCTTCTAATTTACTGCGTCAACAATTTATCCCTTCGACAATGAATTCACCACAACAGTCAATTTTCAATTACTGCCCTGTGTAATCCATCTCGAGAATACAAAACATGCACCCTGATAGTCTCTTTGATCTCTCTATCTGATGTGATCCAGACCACGGATACAAGCCCGCACAAAGATCCGTTGAAGATCAAAGGAGGGCCGATGACTCGATTGCAAGCAAAGAGGGCCAAGGAAGCAATGGGCAAGTTAGTTCAAGAAACAATGGCCAAAACAATGTTCGTGTCATCGAAAGAAGCAAGTTTCATGTTGGGGCCGAGCCAAAACGACGAGTGGATCAACCTCATCCAAGCCGTCGAAGAAGATTGCCAAAATTCGAGAATTACGGCCGTAATTCAAAAATCCTCACGGCCGTAATCAACCTTCTGCTTAAAACGGAATTTTGAAGAAATTGCAGTTTACGGCCGTAAAGATTATATCACGGCCGTAATGGAGTTGCTGCTTAAAAATTGAAGTTTGGACGTTTTGGACTTACGGCCGTAAGTCATATGTCACGGCCGTAAGAGTGAGTCAGAAACAAGTTTACGACCGTAAGGAAAGTAGTCACGGCCGTAAACATGTATACGCGGAATTTTAGGTTATTTTTATTTCCTTATTTTTAGGTAGTTGTTTCCTTATTTAATTAGAACTCTTTAACCTAGTTTTGACCCTATATATAGGGATGTAATTTTCATTATTCACAGACAACTTTGATATTATTATTGAGAGGCAATTTGCTTTCATACTTTATTCTTTATTGAATAAAATCCGAACTTGCGAGTTAATTCTTGTTTGTTCAAATCTTGGGTGAGATTTATCTTCTTTGTGATCAAGAGGTCAACATATCAATTGATTGTGTTGGTTGCTTGGTTCAATTAATTTGAATCAATCTCTAAATCGTGGTTTATTGGCGTTCTTGGGTCGATTCCAATAATTTGTGGGTTGCGTAGCTACAATTGCTACGTGGTTTGCATCATCTGGTATCGTTATTTCCTTCGTTTGTTATCCAAATTAAATTTCGTTTGTTGCGTCTTTCTCGTAGTTGAATTTTCGAGAAATTAAAAAAAAAACGAAAATTCTCAGTTCAATTAAAATATTTGATATTTGATTTCAAGAATTATTTTCTTGAAACAATCCTAGTTTCCATAAAAAGTGTCAAGTTCTATATAAAGTCAAATTTAATTCTCTAAAGGTCTTCTTTGAGTTTTCCAACAAATTCATTACTTCTCACTCATATTCGATTTGAAGCAATCGGGTTTAAACTTGTTTGAGTTCGGATTCGTTCTTTGAAGCAATCGGGGTGAAAGCTATTGAGTGGAAAAAGGCAGAGAGGTGAGATCAATAGAGGGTAAAAGCCTAATTTGAGTGATACACGAGCGAAATACACGTGAGGCATATAATAATTAGTGTTAGGATGTCTGAACAATCTTCTACTGCAAAAAACAACGATCGAGCCAACATGACGGAAGAGATGGTACAACGTTTTGAGCGGTTGTTTGGGGATGTGTTAGGTAGGTTAGAAAGGCTTGAACAACCTCGGGAAGTGCCTAATGTCCGTAGGCAAGGTGGGCAAGGTCGTAGAGTAGAGGGGGTCGATGAGAATGAAGAAGGTAGTGATTTTGACGATGGGGCAATTGTGGATAGAGTAGTTAGGCATGGAAGAAGGGATAGAGATCTTGGTGGCGATAGAATGGATGGTAGTATGAACAACATCAAGATGACAATTCCGTCATTCAAAGGAAGGAGTGATCCGGAAGCATACTTAGAATGGGAGAAGAAGATGGAATTAATTTTTAATTGCTACACTTACTCGGAAGAGAAAAAGGTTAAAGTAGCTGTACTTGAATTCTCCGATTACGCTATTACTTGGTGGGATCAATTGGTGACTTCTAGGAGAAGGAATCGCGAGAGACCCGTTAGTACTTGGGATGAATTAAAGGCTATCATGAGAAAGAGGTTCGTTCCTAGTCATTACCATCGGGAGCTTCATCAAAAATTACAAAGTCTATACCAAGGATCAAAGAGTGTGGAGGATTATCACAAGGAGATGGAGATATTGATGATTAGAGCTAATGTAGATGAGGATAGGGAGGCTACGATGGCTCGATTTTTGAATGGGTTGAATAAGGATATAGCTAATGTGGTTGAACTACAACATTACTTGGAGATGGAGGATATGTTGCACATGGCTATAAAGGTTGAGAAGCAATTGAAGAAAAAGGGGACAGCAAGGTATCAATCGGGTACTAATTCTTCTTGGAAGCCGAAGTGGGAAGGTAAAGGAGAAGGGGTTGTTTCTAAAGGAAAGTTTGAAGCATCAAAAGGGAAGTTTGAGGCACCAAAAGGGAAGGAGGAACAAGCTAATAAATTCGTACCTAAAGGGGAACCTCAACCATCTAGGAGTAGAGACATTCAATGCTTCAAATGTTTGGGAAGAGGGCATGTGGCATCTCAATGTCCTAATAGGCGAGTGGTACTGTTGCGAAAGGATGGAACTATGGAGAGTGATAGTGAGGAAGAGGATTATAGCGATATGCCAGCGTTGGAGGAAATATGTGAGGATGAAGATGTGTTATCCGGGGAGCATGGCGAGTTATTAGTGGCAAGGCGAGCTCTTAGTGCCCAAATCCACACGGATGATTTGGAACAACAACGGGAGAACATATTTCATACTCGATGTCGCATTAATAACAAGGTATGTAGTATGATTATTGATGGCGGTAATTGCACTAACGTCGCTAGTACTATACTTGTTGAAAAATTAGGATTACCTTTGTTAAAACATCCTAAACCTTATAGGCTTCAATGGTTAAATGATAGTGGAGAAATTAAGGTGAATAGGAGGGTGTTGGTGAATTTTTCTATTGGTAGCTATGTGGATGAAGTTATGTGTGATGTGGTACCTATGCATGCCGGGCACATTTTGTTGGGTAGACCTTGGCAGTATGATAGGAAGGTCACGCATGATGGGTATAAAAATAGGTATAGCTTTACCAAAGGGGGAAAAACCATTACACTTGCACCATTGACACCGTCACAAGTGTATGAAGATCAAATAAAACTGAAAAATGATGAAGAAAAAAGAGTAAAGGAAAATGAGAGAAAGAGAGTTGAGGCCACGACCTCAGAAAAAGGAGAGGAAAAGAGAGTTGGAGCCACGACTCCAGAAAAAGGAGAGGCGAGAGAAAAAAAGAGTGTTGGGGTACATACCTCAGAAAAAGGAGAGGGAGCGAAGAGTGCCAGAAAAGAAAGAAAAATGAGTTTCTACGCAAAAAGGAGTGAAATCAAAAAAGCATTTATGGAAAAACGACCAATGGTCCTTTTATTGTACAAGGATTCATTCCTTGCCTTTGATGAAACTAACAAATCCCTCCCTAGTTTGGCTATTTCTTTATTGCAGGAATTCGAGGATGTGTTTTCAGATGATATACCTAGTGGGTTGCCACCCATTCGAGGTATTGAACATCAAATTGATTTTATACCTGGAGCAGTCATTCCAAACCGCCCCGCTTATAGGAGCAATCCCGAGGAGATGAAGGAGCTTCAAAAGCAAGTTGAGGAATTAATGAGTAAAGGGTACATAAGGGAGAGCATGAGCCCATGTGCCGTCCCCGTGTTACTTGTGCCGAAGAAGGACGGAACGTGGAGGATGTGTGTTGATTGTAGGGCCATCAACAACATAACAGTAAAGTATCGTCATCCTATTCCTAGGTTAGATGATATGTTGGATGAATTGTATGGCTCTAGCATATTTAGTAAAATTGACCTTAAGAGTGGTTATCATCAAATTCGAATGAAAGAAGGAGATGAGTGGAAAACTGCTTTTAAAACTAAGTATGGCTTGTATGAATGGTTAGTAATGCCTTTTGGACTTACTAATGCACCTAGCACATTTATGCGTTTAATGAATCATGTTTTACGTGCATTTATAGGTAAATTCGTTGTAGTTTACTTCGATGATATCTTGATATATAGTAAAACTTTGAATGAGCATGTGGAGCATGTTAGGTGTGTGCTTGTGGTTTTAAGACAAGAGCAACTTTTTGCTAACTTTAAAAAGTGTGATTTTTGCATGGAAAAAGTTGTATTTCTTGGTTATGTGGTTAGTGCTAGAGGGATAGAAGTAGATGAAGAGAAAATCAAAGCTATTAAAGAGTGGCCAACACCTAAAAGCATAACTGAGGTTAGGAGTTTTCATGGCTTGGCTAGTTTTTATAGGCGCTTTATTAAAAATTTTAGCACGATTGCCACACCACTCACAGAAATTGTCAAAAAAAGTGTAGGATTTAAATGGGGAGTAGAACAGGAGCATGCATTTGAAACAATCAAAAATATGTTGTGTAAAGCACCGGTTTTATCACTTCCTAACTTTGACAAAGCTTTTGAGATTGAATGTGACGCCTTAGGGCTAGGCATTGGAGCTGTTTTAATGCAGGATCAAAGGCCAATCGCCTATTTTAGTGAAAAACTAAAAGGGGCTGCACTTAATTATCCCACATATGACAAGGAGTTATACTCACTTGTGCGCGCTTTGGAAACATGGCAACATTACTTGTGGCCACGGGAGTTCGTGATACACACCGATCATGAGTCCTTGAAGCATTTGAGGGGTCAAGCTAAACTGAGTAAGAGACATGCAAGGTGGGTAGAGTTCATCAAAACATTTCCCTATGTCATCCGGTACAAACAAGGTAAGGAAAATGTGGTGGCTGACGCATTGTCTCGAAGGTATGTTCTTTTAAATTCTTTGCATTCGAAATTGCTTGGATTTGAATACATTAAGGACATGTATGCTAATGACCTGGACTTTTCTAATATTTATGAGTCATGTTGTAAAGGGGCTGTGGATAGGTTCTTTAAACATGATGATTATTTATTTCGAGAAAATAAATTGTGTGTCCCTAGGTGTTCAATGAGGGAGTTACTTGTGAGAGAGGCCCATAGTGGAGGTTTAATGGGTCATTTTGGGGTTAAAAAGACCATTGAAATCCTAAGTGAACATTTCTATTGGCCTAAAATGAAAATTGATGTGGTTCGGGTTTGTAATAGATGCATTACTTGTAAAAAGGCTAAATCTAGGATTAAACCCCATGGATTATATATGCCTTTACCCGTCCCTAGTGAACCTTGGGTCGATATCTCTATGGATTTTGTTTTGGGATTGCCTAGGACTAAGAAGGGTCGAGATTCGATTTTTGTGGTAGTAGATCGCTTTAGTAAAATGGCACATTTCATACCATGCCACAAAACTGACGATGCTACAAACATAGCTGAAATTTTCTTTAGGGAAGTCGTGCGCTTACATGGAGTGCCTAAAAGTATTGTCTCGGATAGGGATGTTAAATTCCTTAGTCATTTTTGGAGAGTCTTGTGGAATAAATTAGGAACAAAATTGCTTTTTTCTACAACTTGTCACCCACAGACCGATGGACAGACCGAGGTAGTAAATAGGACAATGATTCAATTATTGCGCACCATAATCAATAAAAATTTGAAAAATTGGGAAGAGTGTTTGCCATTTATTGAATTTGCATATAATAGGGCTATACATTCTACTACTTCGTGTTCACCATTTGAAATTGTTTATGGTTTTAATCCGCTAACACCATTGGATTTATTTCCTTTACCTGTGAATGAACGTAGTAGTTTAGATGACAAGAAAAAGGCTGAGATGGTTAAAGCACTCCACGACAAGGTGAGGTTGGCGATTGAAAAGAAAAATGAACATTATGCTTCGCAGGCTAACAAAGGAAGAAAGGGCATCATTTTTGAACCTGGTGATTGGGTTTGGTTACATTTGAGGAAGGAGCGGTTTCCAGAACAGCGCAAGTCAAAGTTACAACCGCGAGGAGATGGTCCATTCCAAGTGATCGAAAGGATCAACAATAATGCCTATAGACTCGATCTTCCTGGTGAGTATAATGTTTCGGCTTCATTTAATGTTTCTGATCTATCTCCGTTTGATGCAGGTACAGATTCGAGGTCGAATCCTTTCGAAGAGGGAGGGGATGATGTGATCCAGACCACGGATACAAGCCCGCACAAAGATCCGTTGAAGATCAAAGGAGGGCCGATGACTCGATTGCAAGCAAAGAGGGCCAAGGAAGCAATGGGCAAGTTAGTTCAAGAAACAATGGCCAAAACAATGTTCGTGTCATCGAAAGAAGCAAGTTTCATGTTGGGGCCGAGCCAAAACGACGAGTGGATCAACCTCATCCAAGCCGTCGAAGAAGATTGCCAAAATTCGAGAATTACGGCCGTAATTCAAAAATCCTCACGGCCGTAATCAACCTTCTGCTTAAAACGGAATTTTGAAGAAATTGCAGTTTACGGCCGTAAAGATTATATCACGGCCGTAATGGAGTTGCTGCTTAAAAATTGAAGTTTGGACGTTTTGGACTTACGGCCGTAAGTCATATGTCACGGCCGTAAGAGTGAGTCAGAAACAAGTTTACGGCCGTAAGGAAAGTAGTCACGGCCGTAAACATGTATACGCGGAATTTTAGGTTATTTTTATTTCCTTATTTTTAGGTAGTTGTTTCCTTATTTAATTAGAACTCTTTAACCTAGTTTTGACCCTATATATAGGGATGTAATTTTCATTATTCACAAACAACTTTGATATTATTATTGAGAGGCAATTTGCTTTCATTCTTTATTCTTTATTGAATAAAATCCGAACTTGCGAGTTAATTCTTGTTTGTTCAAATCTTGGGTGAGATTTATCTTCTTTGTGATCAAGAGGTCAACATATCAATTGATTGTGTTGGTTGCTTGGTTCAATTAATTTGAATCAATCTCTAAATCGTGGTTTATTGGCGTTCTTGGGTCGATTCCAATAATTTGTGGGTTGCGTAGCTACAATTGCAAATCGAATAAGAAGAAGAAGAAGAAGAAACCCGCCTGAAGAAAGCTCGCTGACTCATTGAAACTTAGAGAATCAAACATAAAAGTCGTTTAGACTTATAGTTACATGTTATGAAGGTCTGACTTTGTCCATTCTATCATGAAGCTGTGTGAGTTAGGGATGGAATTTGTAATTTAGCCACTGTTCGGTGGCTTACAAAAAAAAAACATTTTTATTGTTGTTTTTCAAGTAGATGGATGGTTAAAAATTGGAGAGATAAAATGTGTAGGGTTAGAGATTGATTTGAGGAATTGTATAGTTTAAAAATTGGTTTGAAAACCAAAAAACCCCCCAAAAAAAGGGTTTACCGAACAAAGGCTTAAGTTTGTGTTGACTCCTGAGAATTGATGAATTGTGCTAAGGTTTATATATGGAAATTATATAGTGCCCATTGGGGCACGTGTCTCCAACTGTTGGGTGATGTCGGGGGGATTCATCGGGCGCCTCTTAACACCCAATGCCCACCCGTCACGTGGTAGGTGGGCATTTTTATGGTGCCCCTTAAATGCTCTGGGTTTATATATATATATATATATATATATATTAATGCTGTCGATGGTGACTAAGGAGCGCAATGAATACTGTGTTATAGAAGTGCAAATAAAGCAGTTTGAATGCGTGTCTATAATTGAAAAGAAGAGAAATGAATTAGAATTAGAATCTAGATTTAAGATTTAAAATCTTTGTTTAATAGGAAATGAGGTAAAATGTATGGTAAATAACATTTTTGTACATTTCACGTTTATAATTTCAGATTTGAGTTTTTGGGCGAGATGAATACTCATTGATTGTAAAAAAAATATAAATATAAAAAAATTGAGTTTGGTTCTTGATTCTGATTTTGTTTTTGGTTCTTGAATGAGAATCGGAACCAAAACCGAAATCAAATGGTTCTTAATTATAAGAACCAAACCATTAATTTTTTTATATAGAACCGAACCAAACCAAACCAAACCAAACCACCCTACATAAAACAAATAATATAATATACAATTCATACAACAAATCAATGCATAAATAGAGAATTAAATATTTTGTAACAAATTCAACAAAAGATTAAATATTTTAGATTTCATAGTTAAATTTTTATACAAAGTTTTTTATTTATTTATTTTTTAAAATAGGATCGCGGATTAGATCGAATCACCCCTGATCCAAATCCGATCCCTCAATTCACAGATCGAAATTTTGTCGGATCGAATCAAATCAATTTTGGCAATCAATTGTTAAAGAAAATAATCTAACATAATTGAAAAATGTCATATTTTCGTCAACTCTATCAAACTCTCTATGTTGTCATATAACCAAATATTAAAAATGAAGTCATGCTATGTTCTTATTTCGCGCGCGTTTTGTTCGTGCTAACAATTAAGAGTGAATTTAGACAATGTATAAAGAATGAAACCACTTGAGATAATGTCACAACAATGGGTGTTTAATTGGAAAGACTAACAATACACTTGCCTTCAAGGACCACAAGCACACGAAAGCTAAAACTAGGAAAAGTTAATGAAAAACGATAAAAAATTACATATTCTTCCCAGAGTTGTGTTCGTGATCCTTTGTTTGTCTTTATTATACTCTTTGTACACTTTGATAACCGCTTTCGCATAATTCTCTCTCCATAACCGTCCACTACTTCATACCACTTCTGTCATGCCTCGAATTTTTCAAGACTTATTTCTTTTTTTTAACATTTTTTTTTTTGAAAACACTTATAATAAAATTCATTTATTTAAAAGTAACTATATTATTTTTACAATTGATTTTCAAAATAAATTTTACTTAAGTCATTTCCTTTAAATTAAACAATATAAATTTCTAAAACAATAGATCTCGACTTTAAAATAATAAGTTCAATAAAAGTGTAGCGGTTCTAATGCAAAAGTTCTTTATTCGATGGTAAGTCCACAACTCACAAGTCGTCACCTAGCGTAGCACTCTCTGTCAAGCAATCTGAAGATCCCCGTCAATCCATCTTATATCAATAGCTATCTGAAAGCTTAGATAACGTAAGATGAGCATACATTTGTTCAGTGAGTAGAATATAGTGCACATGTGTTATTGCATATTGGGGGGTATACAAGTCAACGTCACATATTCAAGATAAATTCAAATGTAGAATGAGTAGTCGATGCACATGCATGTTCTTTTCAAAAATATGATTAATGGACCCCAATCATAAATTATCTCCTCTACCCCAAAGCACTTCACATTATCACAATGCGGATATCAATGAATGGCCATAAACATAAACAAAAGATTTCATATCCTTTAGGCATTCCACATCCCTGTCATTTTTCCCCCAACTCGACTCCAATAGGGTTACTAGATTACCATGTCGCTCGTCGGAGCCTTGGAATCGCAAGGTCCTCATGACAAAAATCGATATCCCAACAAGATACATTGATTACCAAGAGGGCTAGAGTTCAAATCTATAATCCATGTGCACAAAATTCTTCTTTATGCATAAACTTTCTTTCATGATTCATCATATATCAAATGTCATTGCATTTCCAAAATATGAGCCGAATATAATTTCATCATATCATGTTATCACATTGTATCACATAATAAGGTATATCGAATATTCAGTTCATTAATTTAATGATTCAAATAACCATATTCAACTCACACTATAATTGAGTCATAATTCACATAAACATATCCACTTACTTATAATCTAATTTACATATTGTTCAAATAATCCAAATAACATATCCCACTCACTTATAATCATATAATATAATTTACTTATTATTCAAATAATCCAAATAAACACATCTCACCCATAGTTTATTGGATGAATCTATCCATGAACCGCTCCTAGGATGACTTTCATTTGGAATGATGATCTTTCAACTAGTGATGCAAACCACGTAGCAATTGTAGTTACGCAACCTACAAAATATTGAAATCGACCCAAGAATGCCAGAAACCACGATTTATGGATCCAATTAAAATTAATTGAACCAAGCAACCAATACAATCACAAGGATATATTGACCTCTTGATATCAAGCAAAATTAATTCTCACCGAGATTTGAACGAACAAGAATAACTCGCAAGTTCGAATTTTATTCAATGAAGAATAAGGTTTTTGAAAGCAAAATAGCCTCTCAATAATAATATCAAAGTTGTGTGTCTAATAATGAAAATTCTATCCCTATAAATAGGGTCAAAACCTGACTAAAGAGTTTTAATTAAACTAGGTAAGAAATTCCTAAAAATAAGGAAAGAATTAAAATCCAAAAATTACACGTATTGATAATTACGGTCGTGACCAATTTATTTACGGCCGTAAGAAGCTCTCTGTTTAACAGTTACGGCCGTGAGACTTTAATTTCGGCCGTAAGTCATATTTTCTGAAAGCCATAATTTTACTCGAGGTATCATTACGGCCGTGATATATGTGAGTTACGGCCGTATACCCAATTCTTCGAAATTTCAGTTTTTTCGCAGTAGACTTGTTACAGCCGTGAGGATTATAGGTTACGGCCGTAATTCTTGAAATTTCACAATTTTCTTCGACGGCTTGAATGAGGTTGATCCACTCGTCGTTTTGGCTCGATCCCAACATGGAACTTACTTCTTTTGATGACACGAACATTGTTTTGGTCATTGTTTCTTGTACTAGCTTGTCCATTGCTTCATTTGCCCTCTTTGTTTGCAATCGAGTCATCGATCCTCCTTTGATAATCAACGGATCTTTGTGCGGACTTGTATTCGTAGTCTGGATCACATCAACTAGCTTTGAACGAAGTGTGTGAAGAAACAAGAACATAACTCCTAGTACACAAATCTCCATGAGTTTTACAATATATCAACGGAAAGATAATCGAATTAGGAGTTCAACGCACTTTACGGATTGCAATTGGAGTTGTCAATTAAAAGTTATGGCTGAATGAAGTCAGGCCGCCGGGCTGTCCGTTTGGTGTCGACACCAATGTGTCAGAACGCCATTTTTAAGATCAAATAAACATGGTATAGACACAAAATCAGTAGGTGTCGACACCAAGAATATGGATAATTGTGAGTGTTTTTGGATGTGATAATGCTAAAATATGTGTTGATTTTATTTATTTTAGGAAAAAACTCAAATTTAGATGTGTTTGGAGGCTAAACGGAGAAAATGGGATAAAGTCGTGCAAAAAAGACCAAATTGCAACAACTCGTAGATGCGACGGGCAATGAAATGAAGAACTAAAATGTCAAGGATTTAATTGTGCACTTGAAGAGACTCAAGGATCGACTTGAATTATTTGAGAAAATTGAGGGCTTAAATTAAAACCTATCTACTTGTGATTGGGCCTTAAAACCCAATTGAATGGAAGAAATTTATACATATATTTTCATTGTGCACGGCTGAATAAAGTAGGGAGGCTCAGAAGATTACATACTTGAGGAGGAAAAGTGGAGAGTCTTGGGGAGTTTTTGGTGGATTTAAGGGAAAAGCTAGATAATTGAGTGATATACATAAATTGAGGGCACTTCATTGCACACAATTAATAGGACGACTGAGTGGAGGAGAGACGTATATGTATGTGTGTGTGTGTGTGTGTATATATATATATATATATACACACACGTTGTGAATTGGGCAGTAACAATTGGAGAAAAGGTGCTGGTCAGCTGGATACATATATACATTACCAATTGGAGGGATTTTTTCTATCAATTAAAGGCGCCGACTGGGAATTTTGTTGAGTGCTGGTCGGCTGATGAATTAGACGAATTCACGGGTGGAATTAAGAAAGAAGTAAACGGGTGGCAGAAGCTTTGTTGCTTATCGTGCATTCAATCGGGTGATGTTTATCAATTCTTTTATCGATTATTCAACCATTAATATGCTAGGCTAATTTTCTTTATGTATTGAATGAAGACGAAACTTGTTATTTATTTGTTTCAATTCAAGAACGAGTAATTTAGATATTTCTTGTACTGTCTTGATTAATCTTGCATGCTGTATGGTTATTATTTGATTGATTGGTCATCAATTAAATATATTGTTATTTGTTGTAGTTTTGAAAAAATCACAATAGGTTTGAAAATTACATGATCAACACATGAACACTAGATGTTAGTAATAACACCATGACATCTGCAATCTAATGGATAACAATGTGATTTAATGCGGTCTAAACATACGTATTCGGACTACGAATAGATTTGTGTCATGTTTAGGATATATTTAATTGTCTTGAAAAAGAAAATTAATTGCATGTGAATTATCGATTTTCAAGCAACGCATGAATGATTTAAATTACAAAATTGTTGAATTGAGATAGATGGTAACAAGTAGATTCAAATTTCAATACATGCTCCCCATTCATATTTAACTCCTCAACATTTTTATTTATTTAATTTATTCATTCATTGCAATTTTTAGTTAGAATAGACGAACAAACCATTTTTTTATTTATTTTTTCACTTAATTGGATTGACGATAAACTGATAATTAAGACTAGGCTTTATTCCTCGTAGGAACGATACTCTAAAATCATCACAATTATTACTTGTCAACGATCTCGTGCGCTTACAAGATTCACACGAACACCTAGTTTTTGAAAGAGGGGAAGCGAATTCTGCAACATTTTGGATTCTAATATGTTTCTTCATTTAACTCCTCCCTATTTATAGAAGAAGAAGGATGCACGAATGGAAGGTTGGAACTTGGATGTAGAGGATTGGAGCCTTCCTTCAAGGTTAAGAAACAATATTTTAATGTCAAGCTTGAGGTGTCATGCTGCTCCCATGCAAGCTGGAGGTGTCCTAAGGATGTAGAAGATGACTTTCAAAGGTTAAAACCGGATATGGAAGTCTAGGCCAGCTCATGCTTCTTTCTTTTCAAAATTCCCAGTTTTGGCAGTTTCAGGGTACCGTGTTTGAGGTCAGATTTGAAGTAGCAAACGAACTCCAAATTGGTTGTTCTTGGTCTCATTTCAAGTAATCACAGAGTACTTTTATATGGAATTTGTTTCACAAGATTTTGTTAACCGGGGTGAGAGTTATGGCTTCTCAAAGTTGGCTTGGCGAAGCTATCTTTCTAGTCTAATAGGCGAGGAGTCAACTTTGAAAAATCGTCAAGAGCTGTATGTTAATCGAAATGATGAAAGGATTTCAGATTCTCGAATTTCATTTTTGAGAACTTATCCATACATATATCATATTAAAAGGAGGTCGAAAGTGGTCAAATGAGTTTCCTAAAGAGAGACGTTTAAATTTGTTTTTTCGTAACTTTCATTTAATTAAAAACTCCATTTTTATTTCTTTAACTTCCAAAATAATTAAATAAATTCTAGAACACGTTTATTACGTCATAATGGACAACTAATGACATTATAATTTTTCGGGTCGTTACAACTTCTTCCCATAACTCTCCACAAAGATAATCTTAATTGTTCTCATTTCAGTAACTACCAATAATAACCTTATTAACATTATTTTAAATCATGGATTGAGCGGGAAAATAGTTCCTTCAATCATGTGCTCGTCCAGTGTTGCATTCTCAAAAACGTTGCTTCATTTGTCAAATCGCCCAAGCTTTTTATATACACGAGCAATTATGAGTATTGTTATTTGACATTTGCCCTAATTTTCATGTTTGGGCCCCCCGTTTCTAGCATTTGTATTAGTCCTTTAAGGTGGGTATTTTTATGCATCAATAATTACCCCCAATATGGCTAAATTAATATTAATCATTAATTTTTCCATATTCAAAATTTGTGCTTTTCTGCAACCTTTGAGATCCCAAAAGACACGAAATCATTTGCACTCCCTCCAACCTGCAGCTCCAACGTATGTTTCTTCTTGGCGGTTAACATCTTATCATGTCGTCCATCAATATAAATCCCACGTTCAAAATTTTCCATATTCGCCTTTTGTATTTCCTATTCTTCTTCCAAGAAATCAAGAAAATACTTTCTTATTTTTTTTTCCTTTGTCTAAAATGGTTGCTCAATATACCTTTTCTTTTAATGATTTTCAAACCCTATTTTCTGATGTTTGTTTGTTACTGGCAGACAACTAAAATCAATATTTCTGCCTTGGCTCTGCGTTCAACACCCCTAATGGTGTTGGGCGTTCGCCTGTCTCCCAAATGTTCCCCACAACACAAAAAATACCTTTCCTCATGCCATTCCAATTAGCTCCAATCAGTTCTGGAATACGCGCATGGCCGAAATTAGATGCCAGCTTTCAATGTTGGTACAAACGCATGGCCCTACTAAAGAATTTTTCACCAAAGCTCGAATCTTGGACATGTTAGAGCTTACTTTGAATATTCCCACCTATGATCCTATCTTATTCTCCATTTCCTTTCATTTTTGGGTTTCAGATTATAACATTTCCATTTTCCTACTTGTCTCCATTGTCTATCACTTTTATGGACATCAGAGCCCTAACCAACCTTCATTCTCTGGGTGCCACCATTTTTCCTACCATGATTATTTCCAAGGCACCCCCTAATAGTTAGGAACTCCTTCAACACATGCAAGCATCTTCAAGAGCTTCGCAACAAATCTGAGGATGCCTTCTATCATTGAGCGTGTTGCTTTCATCCACTACTGTTTATGCAAATTTGTCATTTGTGCTTACAGTATTAAACTTGCGATTGGCTATTTTCCCATCTCTAACGAGCTTTCCCATGGAACACCACTGAATCTTTGTTCGTTCGTTTTGGAGGCTTTACATAGGTATGTCCACTCTTTAGGATTAGCTCAAATCCTTTGCCACCCTTGCTAGTTGTGGACCTCTTTGAAATATTTAATTATGGCTCAGGGCATATTTTCCTTTCTTTGGTGCTCATCATATGGACATTTGCCCAGTCAATTGTTATGGATGGTAATTGATCAGCTTAACCTTATAGTACAGTCCCTTAGGAACCTTTTTACTTACTTTTATAATCTCCAATCTTTAAACTCTTACTTCCATTTTTCTATGCATCAAGGCCCTCCATATGTCAAGCCTCCTCCAACTCTTAGAGAAGTAGAAGCCGTTTTATCTATTTGGACAAGAACTTTTTCATGACTTGATCACTAAGACCAATGCCAAAGAAGGGGTTGAATTAAAGCTCCCCAATTTTTTTCACGTCAGGTTGGACTTGACCAAATTCAACCGATCCCTCCATGTTTCTCCAAGAATTTTAGGGATTGTTTTCACAATATTTCAAAGGTCGATGCACAAGTCATTGAGGGCCACAATAATTCCATACTGACTGGTTTTTCTTAAGTCCCTTTCAATCTTACTTCATCAACCATCCTATTTTTGGTCAAGTGTTAAACATAGGTGTTTTTCTTCCCATGTTCATCAAATCTTCCACACTTTTGATTTTAGTCCTCTAGCCTCATCAAAACCTCCAAAGTTGTCCCCTCTATGGTCACATCTAGCTCTAAAAAGAGTGTGAAGTCTCTTGCAAAGTCTTCTACATCTCCCTTGATTCTAGTTGATCCAACAAGGGCTCCTAGCAAGAAGCGATAAATTATAGATCAGGCTGATGATTCTAATTAGGACGTTGCCCCCTTGTCAGAAAGAAGGTATTTTTGTTTATGTAGTTATTCTTTTGGGATACATATCTGGTGGATTAATTGGTTGGTTTACATTTTCAAAGGTCTTCTCTCTCTTCTTCTTCCATTGCAACCCAGTCATTCCTCTAGTAGAAAGTCCCCAAGTCCCAGAGTCTTCAGCCATTCCAATAGTTGAGAAACCACAATCTCATGATGAAGGCTTGGCTTTTGTGGTTTACAATCCTCAGCAAGATCCCAAACATGCTTGCTCAGAAGTGTTGGAACCAAGATTAATAGTTATTATAACATGCACACATGTACACACATGAACCTTACAAGGGATTCACCAGGAAGTTAGCTTTTTAATATCTAAGAGTAAAGAGCTAAAGGGAAAGAAGAGGGGTTTCATATAGGCTGTAACTGAAAAGAAATCTCTGAACCTTGAGATTGAGAGGGCTAAGTCCACTTTGAATGATCTATCCACTAAAGTCATGACTGAGGATTCTTTCCTGATGAGTATAGAGGCTGAAATGAGGGAGCTTCAGGCCAATAAATGATTGCAAGATGAGGTTGGAAGTCAAGAAGCTTATTGCTTTGCAGAAGGTTTAGAGAACTATGTCTCTAATGGCTATTTATTTAGAAGTTCTCGTTAACGATCTAGATATGATCATGGAAGAGTTGGCTGTTGTTGATACCCACTTGCGCTCTGATTGGTTGAAGCTTTGGGACCAGATGTGGTCTATTTTGGAGACGCTAGGATAGGATGATATCGCTCCATAGTTTGTATATTTGTAGAAAGAGTAGAATTGGACGATGAAGTCTTGAAGTGTATGCACATTGAAGATAATTCGATGTATTCTTGCTTATCTATGAAAAAAAATTATGATTTAATGTTTCAATGAATACTTTTACTCGCACATATTTCAATCACCTATTGTTCACTTTTCTATACTAAAGGGAACATATTTCTTTAAGTACTTTCCATTAATTGATCTCACGTGCCATGTTCCATTTTGTTAGCCCAAGAGTAAACTAACCAAGAGGGGGGTGAATTGGTTTATAAAACTTTTTCGATAAATAATCTCAAACTTAAAAATCAATGTGTACAAGTATGAGCACTTAGTGTTGTAAGTAATTTAACTATCAATGTAGTGTGCTATAAATGTGTAAACTTAATTGATGAAGCAAGTATAGCACTTAGATATAGTGTTGCACATTATAAATTGATAGAATAGAGTAAGTACAATGTAAGTAAGTAAAAGGGATAAAAGAATGCAAACGCGATTTATGGAGCTTCAATCAACCAACGTGATCTACGTCCCCCGTTACTGAGCTCTCCGTCATGAGCAAGGCCAAATCCACTATATTGGTAACTTACAACAAGGAGTACCAAATCCTTAGGCGACTTACAACAAGGAGCACCTACCCTTAACCAACAATCGAGTTTTCACAAGACTCTCGAAACCACAAGATATAATGAATTGAATTTACAATTGAAATAACTCTCTTGACAAATGATATACTCAAATTAAGTACCGAGAGAGTTATGCTAACACTTCAATAGATAGCAATGAATTAAGCTCGAGTGTTAGAGAAAAACTTTGACGCAAATGATAATGAAAAGTTCAATGCAATCAAACAAAGTTTTTCAAATAATCTCTTGTTAAAATATTGAATCAGATTAAGTATCAAGAGATGCCACACTTGAATAATTAACAATGAGTTAAGCTCAAAGTGTTTAGGCAATGGAACTTTGATGAATCAAATGATAATGAAAAATGTAGCACAAATAATCAAAGTTCTTTAATTGGAATCTCTCTCTTTTAAAATATTAAAACAAGTTTAGAATAAAGAGAGACTTACACTTCAATTCCAATATAGTGTGAAGATGTTGAAGAAGTTTAAACAATATAAAATTAATAATCTTCACAAAACTTTCTTCCAAAAACTTTGATGAATTGATAAAACAAAGTTTAGATCAATCAAAATTTTATAATAATAATAATAGATGAATATAAACCAAGTAAGAACAATGAATCTTCACAAGAAAGTTTCTATATTGTTAAAAATGAATGTAAATGAGATGGCTATTTATAGATCAAGATATTCAAATTCAGTAACTTTTGGTTGACCATTTCTGGAGTTTCGGTCGACCGAAACATGCATATAGCCGTTACACATTTTCAACCGTTGAACTTTCGGTTGACCAATTTCTGTTGACCAAAAGTTGACTTTCGGTTGACCGAAAATTGACTTTTGAAAAACATGAAAATGTACAATTTTTAGGTTTCTAACTTATTTTTCAAAGTGGTTTAACATAGTATAATCATGATTTAAGATCAAATAACACATGAAAAGCAATATTGACTTAGATAAAAATATTTTATGCAAGTGATGAATTCTCAAGTAAGTTTCTTGATGCATAAAAATCATTTTCGAGCTCGTTGAATTTCATCGCTAAAGATTGAGAGTGTTATACCTTTACATAGGTTAAATCAACTCTTGAACTTGAACTCTAATCTTGTATGCTTGAATTCTTGATCTTCATGTCATGCTTTTCAACTTCAATTTTGATCTTTAAATATCTTCAATTCTTTCATGATCTTCTTTGCGTCTCATGTGCTTGATCACATAGTTTTGATTTATATCTTTGAGAGACGATTTGAACATAGAGTGCCTTTTATATTTAATATTACTTGAAGCATACTTGTTAATAACACAATATATTCTTGTTTGTTATGATCAAAACAATAAGGTTAAGGTCAACACATTTAAGTCTTTTAAGTGATATGCTCCATTAGGCAACACACTCTCTATATGGTCCTTCCCAATTGGGTAATCATTTTCATCCAATTGGGTAATTATTTTTCATATTTTGGGTCTTTGCTATCAGAAGGAAGTATTGTCTTTCAGACTAATTCACCCAAATGGAAGGACTTTTCCATGACCTTTTTATTGTAATACTTAGCCATTTTTTTCTTTTGAACTTGTAACTTACTCAAAACGTCTATTTTTAGTTCGTCAAATTCTAGCAAATTACGGAATAAGGCTTCTGTATACATCTCACCCTTTAAATTATTTTTGCAAAGCCACCCTAATGGATTGCACATTGATTTGCCATGGGAAACACTGCATACCACTCATAGGTGAGTAGGAATTGAGTAACTATTGTACTTGAACGTGACAATGTCCTATAAGCCCACAAGACTTTTTTTAAACATTCGTCCTATTTTTTGGAATTTTCGTCTATCATCTTTCTTATGATATTTTTTAGGGCCTTATTTGAAGATTCGATTTGACCATTAGACTGAGCGTAGTAAGGTGTTGAGTTTACCAACTTAATATCGTATTCTGCCAGAAACTGCTTAACCCGCACTTCCATGGTCCATCATCAATTTTTGCGATATTCCAAACCTATAAATTATGTGATCTTGGATGAACCTCACAATGCTCTCTTGAGAGATCTCTTTTTGTGGGATTGCCTCTACCCATTTGGTGAAAAAGTCTGTGGCTACTATGATGAATGTGTGTTTTTTGGACGAAGGAGAATAAAAGGAGGGTAGATATTTCCTATCAGGTCTATTTCCCGACCTCTAAATGGCTAAAGTTTTGTGGTAGGTGTCATTTTCCTTCCTGGAACTCTTTGAATCAGCCCATGTATTTGGTAGGCTAGATGACTTTTAGCATATTGGATGCACAATTTGCCCATTTTTGCCAAAAATACCCAATTCTAATAATCAACCATCTCATTTTTTAGTCGTCTTGGTGAGCTCCACATATAATTTAAGGTGCGCCACTTCAACTTTCTCTTACACTTTTCATCGGGTTTTTCTGGAAACCTCTTTATTTACTCCCTCCAATCCATTAGATCCCCATTCTCAATGCAATGAATATTGAGTTCGTTTGCTTTGCGTCGCATTGCAGGTTCTATCATTCCGTACTTACTCACGGAATCCAGATTCAATATCTTGGAATAGCCTAAAGCCATTTGGGCCAATTCATTTGTCAAGTCATTATATATCCTATTGACATACTGAAACTCTATTTGGTCAAAATTGTCTAGTAGTTCTTAGGCAATTTCGTACAAGTTTACAACATAGTTGCTTTGGAATTTGAATGTCTGAGTCATTTGGTAAATCTCTAATTGTGAACCGCCTTTAATAATTACACTATTAACTCCCATTTCTAACAATAATTATAAACTCACAACGAGTGCCTCATATTCGGCTTAATTATTAATGCATAAGTTTTCCAACGTAAATAAGAATTGATAATCACCCTAAGTGGGTCAATCAATACTACACCAACCCCGACACTCTTGGAAATCTTTGAACCATCAAAGTATAATGTCCAAGGATTTATTTCCCATACGTTGATTTCCATCTCAACTTCCTTTGTAACATCAACACATGGGCAATTAGCCAAAAAATCAGCCAACGCCTAATTCTTAAAGACCTTTTGCGGTATATATTGGATATCAAATTATGATAACAACAATGACCAAAGACCAATTCTTTGATGCAAAATAGGGTGAAAAAATTATGTACTTGATTAAATTTACTTTTGACACTAAGTACACCGTTATGGGCCGAAGATAAGCCCTCAGTTTTGTACATGTGAAATAAAGAGCTAAACATAACTTTTCCACAAATGGATTGGTTGTCCTTGAATAGGTGGCACCAATACATGTGGATTTGATAATATACTTTCAAGCTATCAAAAGTCTTTTGGTGTTCTTTATTCTGGATGAATTCATCTTGGCCCTTGAGCTTTAGAAGAGGTGAAAAAAACTTTCATTTGCCCCGTACAATTAGAGACAACATGCCTTAAGAATTGACTTGTTCCAAAAACATTAGCAATTATTTTTTATTACTAGGTGGTTTAGTGATGCAAACCACGTAGCAATTGTAGTTACGCAACCCACAAAATATTGAAATCGACCCAAAAACGTCAAGAAATCACGATTTATGGATCCAATTAAAATTAATTGAACCAAGCAACCAATACAATCACTGGGATATATTGACCTCTTGATCACAAGCAATAATAATTCTCACCGGGATTTGAACAAACAAGAATAACTCGCAAGTTCGGATTTTATTCAATGAAGAATAAGATTGTGAAAGCAAAATAGCCTCGTAATTATAATATCAAAGTTGTGTGTTTAATAATGAAAATTACATCCCTATAAATAGGGTCAAAACCTAGCTTAAGAGTTTTAATTATACTAGGAAACAAATTGCTAAAAATAAGGAAAATAAACCCTAGTCGCTAATTAGGCTCAAAATAGAATTTTAATTAAAGTAAAATAGTTAAAATAACTAAAACTGGAAAAAGAGGAAATAAAATCCTAAAATTCGATCCGTTCCATACTTACGGCCGTGTGAGATAGGTTACGGCCGTAAGTCTAATTTTCCTGGAAATCTTATTTTTGACAGAGAGACAGTTACGGCAGTGATGGATGTTGGTTACAGCCGTAACTTTAAGCAGAATATAATTTACGGCCGTGAGGATTGTTTTTACGGCCGTAATGGCCTGACTGCAACATTTTCGTTATTCTTGGTCTCCAACTTGATTTTCGTACTTGAGCCCAACATGAAACTTGCCTCTTTAGTCGCCAAGAATGTGTTTTCATCCACTGTTGCTTGAAGAATTGTATTCGGGATCTGGATCACATCATTTAGCCTCTTATATGGCCTTTTCCTTATTTTTATCAAGCTCAATTCACTTTTTTTATGTACCAAGAAACCAAGAAAGTTTCCTACATTTACACCAAACACACATTTTAAAGGGTTCAATTTTAACTTACATTGCTGCATTTGCTCAAATGAGTGTTTTAATTAGTGAAAATGGTCTAATTCTTTGCACGATTTTACCACTATATCATCTATTTATACTTCAATGAATCCAAAAATCATATCATGAAAAATTATATTCATGGCCCTTTGATAAGTTGCTCCAGTGTTTTTCAGGCCAAAAGACATCACAACCCACTCATAAAACGCCAAAACAAGTGGGCACCTAAAGGCAGTTTTATGCACATCTTTTTCAACTATGTAAATCTGATTATACCTAAAACATCCATCCATAAAAGAATATAATGCGTTTCAAAATGTGGAATCTACATTTGACATTTGATACTCATCTTTAGGAGTTGGCAAATTTAGATTTCTAAAATCTATGCACACTCTCATTTGACCATTGACCAATTGACTAATAAAGGTTGGACGATCTTCTCCTTTATTAACAATATTTAAAGTGTCAAAGAGTCTTGTACTTGAGCGTATCCTAGCTTAGCTATTGGCAGCAAATTACCTCCCAGGCTGTAACGCCCCAAGTTCCGTAAACTCGAGATGCCACTTCGTCCTTTAAAATTAACTTTCAAATAATAATTTGTGCAAAAAATAACTGAGATTTTATTTAAATAGTTTCATTCAAGAATTTAAATATTAAACAAATTCAACGTTGAACATAAATTGGATAGAGTAAATAAGTTCTCAAAATTCTAAACAAAATCATATTTTAAAACTTGTTCAGTAGCCACCACCGCACACTCCGTCGTCAACTCCGGATCTGCAATTTGTAAGTTTAAAAAGAGGGGTGAGCATTTCGTAGAAATACTCAGTAGGTTCAGCGCAATTTAAATAAACATACTGTAAGTAACACATATAATCATACAACTTAAGTAATAAATTCTCATGCACTAAGCAAGTACTCTCATGCTCGAAGACATGTGGATCTGGGCCCGAAGGAGAGTGGGTCATGCCCGAAGACATGTGGATCTAGACTCGAAGGCAATTGGTCCATGTCCAAAGACATGTGGATCTTGGCCCGAAGGAAAATTGGTACATGCCCGAAGACATGTGGATCTAGGCCCAAAGGCAACTAGTTCTTATAAATTACGTAATCACATGCATAAATTTACAATACAGTTTACTTAATATAGTGCATTTAGAATGAAAGAGTCTTTGAAGTAATGAACCTTCCTTCAGATATTCTTGAATTTGTTGAAAAAAATGATTCTAATTTTCTTGAAAATATTGCGCCTCGTCTAGCCCTAAAATAGAAAATTTCTAATTAGAAACTTGAAATTGAAGTTTTGTAATAAATATAAATTTTGAGGGTTGAATTAAAAGAATTTAAAAATGTAAGGCTTCGTCTAAAATTATAATGGATAAAGATTTGGGATTGTATGCAAATAATTGAAATTAGAAACTGAATTGACAAAATCAGAAAGTTCCGGGCCAAATTGCATTTCAGCAGAAACTCCTGGGTCACATAAACTGATTTGAAAAACTTGGGGCTTAAAATAAAAATCATCTAAATCTGTAGACTAAAATAATAAACTTTAAAATCCTAGGGGACTAAAGGGATAAAACTTAAAATATAGTAACAATCCATTTCTCTCTCTCCCTCATTTTGTTTGATAGAGAAGAGAGGAGAGTCGGGCGAACGGCTCTTCTCCGCTCGTGGTTTGCTAGCGCTACTTCAACCAACGTTTCGCCGGCGGAGACGTCGCCATGTGTGACTGGGTGAGGGACAACGACGGGGGAGGAAAATAAGGTAGGATTGGGGATCGATTTCGTGCAAACCGAGGTGGAGGTGATAGCGGTTTCGGGATTGTGATTCTCCAGCTACGGGACCGTCAGTAGTTGAGGTAAGTGAGGGGCTTAGTCTAATATTTGGCTTTTGGTTGTTTGGTGTGATTTTATTTTTTGGAGAGGGAATTTGGAAGTGGCAGTAGGCAATTTGAGGTAGGTTTCGGTGGCTCGGTGGGTGGTCGGTAAAATTGTCGTGGTTGTTGGTGTGGGGATTTTGGAGTTTGGCAGTAGATGGTGGAGGGTGTGGTGTTTTCGATGGTGAAGGGCCGTGGTGATGTGTTTGATGTCTGAAATTTGTGCTTGGTTTGATCTCTGTGTTATGCTTACAGCTTACGGTTTGCAGATTGTGGGTGTATTGATGTTGGTGATGGAGGTACGATTGAGGCAGCCGGTTATGGACGGGTTTGAAGGTGAAATTCAATAGAGACAACCATGGTTTCAGTTGAGGAAGAGAATTCAAACCCAGAGAGTTGAGTCTGTAAGTGCGTGTGCATGTCCGATGATGGAGGGGAACCCAATAGATATACATTGGGTGAGAATTTAATTTTGGTAAACAGAGGGAATCAGTAATTGAGGGGAATTGCTGGAGAAAATTTGTGAATTGGTGTCGTTGGATGGGTAGTATTTTGGGGAAGATTATGTAATAGTGGAATCTGAATATTAAAAAAAAAAAAAAATGTGTGATTGAAAGTTGTTAATTTGAATGAATTTTTGCAAAATGGAATTTAGGGAAGTGGTTTAAATTGGATTTATTAAAATATAAAAATAATATTAATCTTTGATGTTTGGATTAAAATAAATAATGAAATTGAAATACTTTTAATAAAGTTGGAATTGGAATAAAATTTAAATAGATTTAAATTTACATAGTTTAAAGTAAATTAATATTGCTAGACGAGTGCGCTAATATTCAAAAATAATAATTGTTAAAATTGGAGGACGTAGCGACAAGTTTGTTAAAACGAATTTTTTAAATTTGAAAATTTCTCGATCGCTACATAGGCTCTTCATAGAAGCCTCTTTTTCTAAACAATCCACTTTGTTGATCTCGCTTTGCAGCCTTTGTTTGAGACCAAACATGACCATTCTTCTTTTCAATACTGTCAAGGACATCTCTTCCTTAGCTTTTCCTTCAATCTCTTCATTGTCAGCCATTAGTTTGGCTCTGAAAGCCATAATTTCGACCAAACTCTCTTCTTTTTGAATTTTCATCATATCTCCTCATGCCTTTTTTTTTTTTTTTGCCAATTACTGACTCCTCAAAGGGCACTATATCTGACCTCATTTGAGTGAATAAACTAGTCAGCGTCTCCACTAGAATGGCTCCTCGCTCTACACCATTATTTGTGTTTCTTCACCTTCTTGAACTACTCTAATTGGCTCGTAATTCCCTTCATACAAGAAACATTTGGTTGAATTAGCTTCTGCCATGAAGGGTGGACGATTGGCTTGCACGATTTTGGCCTCCTCTTTCTTGTTCCAAAACATCAAACATTGATGCAACGATGAGGAAATATGATGACTTCCATGTACCCAATCTCTCCCAACAACATATTTAGCTAGTAGGACCATCTATTACAAATAAGATGGTAGTCCTTGTTGTACTCCCCACTGATATGTCCAGGGAAATTACCCCTTTGACCGAAGTTGATCCTCTATTAAAGCTGGTTAAAATGACTTATGTTGGGATCAAGTCAGTTTCAGATTTTGTAAATTTCCTTAGAATCTTGTAGGAAATTGTGTTCATTGTTGCCACATTGTCGATCAATACCTTTTCTATTGGAACACCGTTGATCAATGCTTTTACGTATAAGGGCCTCAGGTGTTTGGTAAGCTTCAATGATGGTTTTTTGAATGTAACGACCCAAAAATCTTGACATCCTTCATTGTCCATTATGACATAATAAAAGTGTTTTATAATTTATTTAATTATTTTGAAAGTTAATGCGAGAAAAATGAAATTTTTAATAAAATCAAAAGTTAAGATAAAAACGTGTTTAAAGGTCTATCTTCCAAAAACTTGTTTGATCACTTCCGACTTTCTTTTATTATATTTGATATATGTATGAATAAGTTCTCGGAAGGATCTTCAAGAATGTGAAAATGCTTCTTTAGTTTGATCAATGGATAGTCCTCGACAAATTTTTAAAAGTTAGTACTTCATTGAACGACTAGGAAGAACAATTTTGAGTAGCCTACTTTGGTAGGACATAACTTCCTCCTCGATTATCCATTTCCTACATCGTAAAGTGCATATGAAAGTACATCGTGAGTACTTCAAAATAGTATCAAGAATTTAAGATTTTGACTTTGTTTGCTGACTCGAATTTAAGTTCAAAATAATTGCAATGAAATTGGAAATTCTTGGAAGAAGCAGTCGAGGTGTACATGGCCCCCTTTAGACTTATTCTCTGAACTCCTTTATTGGGCCTCATTTTTGCATGTCAACAATTACCCCCCCCCCAATATGGCCAAATTAATATCAATTATTAATCTTGTGCCATGTTCATCATTTTATACTTTTCCCGTGACTTTTGAAATCCAAAAGGTGAAAAATCTCAATCATTCCTTTTGTTTGGTGTTGGCATTCTATATCCCAAAAGGCACATCATCACGTCGCAACATTACGCAAACCCTCTATAGCCCAAAAGGCACACCACCATGTCGCACCATTTCATCCACATTTTGCTTTTGTCATGTCGCCCACGTCTTCCTTCCTCTATAAAGTACACTATCCACCTTCTTGTTTCATTACTCAAACATTCATACTCCCAAAATCTTTGAAAAAACTTACACTTTGCAAGAATTGGCGACTTCAAAGAACCTTTTAGACAACTCTATAAGTTTCGAAGCTCTCCAACAACTTCTGGTCAAACCCTATGTAGACCCAACTTGTCTTTTACTAGGCAAACCTGAACTTCATGAGTTTTATTTAGGTCCAGCGTTTATTGATGTGGACTCTATTGGGCGAGCAGTTGTGGCCCAATTGTCTCTTTGTACTCAAGAACCTTCTTTCTTGGACCCTTTCCCATTAAAGCCGATTCGCGACAAAGGAATTTGTATGATGAAACACAGCCCTACTAAAGCAAATTTTTAAGCTTTTAGAAATTGCTACATGTCCACCAATTTATGATCTTGTGCTTTTTCCAACAACCCTGAGATTTTGGTCCTTCGAATACAATACTTTCAGTTTTCCACTTGTCCTAATGTCCATCACTCTGAGGGATGTTGTAGCTTTAGTCAACCTTTCGCCTTTAAGTGACACCATCTTTCCTGCCATGTTGCTCGCTTCTGTTGCCTCCAAATATGATAAGAAATTCACTGACTCCTATTCGAGAATGCAAGAACTTTATAATAATTCTGGTGCAAAACCTACCACTCAGAGCGTGTGGCCTTTCTTCAGGTCTGGCTTTGTAAGTATGTCCTTTGTGTGCCTAGTCTCAAACCTTCTATGGCTTATTTACCCATTGCACATGTACTAGCACATGACATGTCTTTAAATCTTTGTTCATTATTTTTGCTTCATTTTATAGAGGTATGACTTACCTTTAATTCCAACTGAGGACCAATGCATCTCCTACTATCAGTAGACCTCTCTGGCTCGCTCAATTGTGGTTGAGAACATATTTTCCATAGTTTGATGTCCTCTCAGCTCCCCTCGGTCTGCTAGTTGTTACGGGCTGTTTATCAATTAGCTGAGCCTTGTTGATATGTCAAATAGAGATGTCTTTACCTTCTTTTATAATTTGAACACAATTCCCACATTTTTTCTTTCTTTCTAAGCCCATCAAATCCCAATCTATGTGTATCCTCCTCCCACCTTAAATGAGGTGAGTGTTGTTTTGCCCGTTTGGGCTTAGTATTTAGTTGGGCGAGAGTTGTTGATGAGAATCACGAGGGTCCAACTTCATTGCACGAAGCTGTTATCCACAATGTTGCAAGATCAAAGTTCAAGGAGTTTCACGACAGTGCATTCAAGCAAGATTCGAGGTCGAATCATTTTCAAGAGGGAGGGGATGATGAGAATCGGAAAAGTCAAACCTCAATGCACGTGCCCGTGGGACCCATGACGAGATCCGAAGTTGAAGAGGTTCAAGATTCGAGGCTAAACAATGTGAATAAATCAAGAAAAGAATCCGAGAATAAAGTTGGAGTCAAAAAGAAGAAGAAATTGGAATCAGCCAATTTCGGTCGACCGAAAATCATTCCGGTCGACCGAAACTCTGTAGAGGAATTTTGATCCAGCCTCAGTCACTTTCGGATGAGTGGCGGTCGACCGAAAGTCCAGTTTCGGTCGACCCAGAGATCGACCGAAACACCTCATTTTTCAAAAAAACGGGGTTTTCTTGCAATTTCCACAAAAACGGGGTTTTTCTTGTAAATACCGAAATTGCACATTTTCTCCATTTTGTACATTATATTCACATTTCTCTTCATTTGTAAAGGAACTTTGGATGTTAAGAAAATTGCTCTTGAGAGCTAGGTTTTGAAGACCCCCTTCTTGAGGTAAGGTTAAATCTCTTTGATCTTGTTATCTTCTTGGAATTTAATCAACTTTGCTTGAATATTATTATTCTTGTGTTGTTGTTTATTTCCGCCACCTTGGAATTTGTTTATTTCTTTCCATTGGGCTAGGGTTTGTTAATCCTTGAACTTTGGGTTAGATTTAAACTTGGGTTAAGGTGTTTATCCATTTATTTACCACTTTAGCTTTCTTGGGTTGGTATTAAAATTGTTATGGAAATTTTCGATCAACGCACCGAAGGGGTTCGCATCAGTTGTTCAATGATATTCTGAGAGCCCATTTGGTCCACGGAAAGTTTTTGATTTTTATGATTTTTTTTTGTTTTTTGTTTTTTTATGGATGTGTGGTTTAGATTGATTTGAAAAGTAAAAAATTGTTGGCTTGACTAAGGATGGATGCTTGAGATTGAGATTGAGTTTGAAATTTTTGGTAAAAATTCTTGATGGATCAAACGGGCTCTAAATGGAACAGTCGCCAAGGTAGGGCTTGAAATTTATGCTCCCTAGTTTTTTGCTCGTCAACTTGGTTTTGGCCATACTTGGCCTATCACTCTCTGCTATTCCAAAAGTCTCAAAGAGCATTTTCATAATATTAATAAGGTAGAGGCATAGGCCATTGATAGTCGAAATGCTTTTTTGACAAATAGTTTTTCTTTGGCTCCTTTTAATCCTACCTCTGCTGATCATACTCTTTTCAAGCAATTTTGACCGTATGTGAAACATAGGTTGTTTGCTACCAATGTCAACTACGTTTTTCACTTGCTTGAGAAGCCAGGAACTTCTAAAACCTCTATTTCCTCCATTTCTGGTCCTATTCTTGTCGTGTCTATATCTTCTAGACGTCCTACTTCTCCTACAAAGTCCCCACCTGCTCATGCTAAACGTTCTGCAGTGGCATCTCCTCTATCCAGTTCCCACTTTCTCAAATTGGATCTACCAAAGATGCTTCTAGCCGTAAACGGCAAGCTTCAGATCCATCAAAGCAATCTGACGACGACGACGTTGCTCCTCTCATCATCAGGAAGAAGGTATTTCAAGTATACAGTCTTTTGTTTACTCATCTGATAAGATTTTTATGAAAAATCCTAGTATGTTAATGTTTTACCTGTATTTTTTTACTTAACTAAATTTATTTTAGAAACCATACAGACAACTATAGGTCGCAAATAAGCCATCAGTTTTGTACATGTGAAATACAAAGCAAGACATAATTTCTCAATAGCAGAATAATTACATTCACATTTTGTTAATTGTCTGCTAAGTTATCATATCCCCCTATCTTCACCAAATTGGTATTCTTGAGTGACCATTCTAGCTATTGATTCTTGTTTAGCCGATATGTACACCTTCATTGGCCATCCTTGGAAAGGTTAAACTAGCACCGGTGGACTTGACAGATATGCCTTTAGGCTATCAAAAACCTTTTGATGTTTTTCATTCTAGACGAATTCGTCATGATTTTTTTACCTTTAAAAGATGCAAAAGTTTTGTTCGCCCTCTTTGCTAAGCATTTGGCTAATAGATGTTGGACGATCTTCTCCTTCATCACCAATGTTCACCTTTATTAAAGGATTTTGTGCTTGAGTATGCCCGGGTTTCGTATTCTTGTCACTTTGTCGTCTAGAATCTTTGCAGAGATCAAATCTTCTAAAAAATCCACCTTGTTAATTTCTCGTCCAATATTCTGCTCCAACTCGAACACTGCTAATATGTTCTTTAATGTCATCAATGCTTCTTCCTCTTTCATTTTTTCCTTACATTCTTTATTGTAAACTATTAATTTGGCTTTGAAGGTTTGAATATTGGTCAGATTCCTTTGCTGCGACAATTCATTAGAGTTACTTGATTATCTTTTTGCCAATTACCGGCTCTTCAAGGGCCACTGTGTTTGGCCTTATTTGATTGAATATTTCAGTAAGTGCATCTATTGAAAATGGCTCTTCGCTTTGTACGACGATCTGAGTTTCTTCTCCAACTTGAACTACTCTGACAGGTCCATAATTTCCTTCATACATGAATCTTTATATTGAGTTTGCTTCTGTAACAAAGGGTGCTTATTGGTGTGAATATCGCAAGTATACGATATCGCTAACAAGTAGTAAAAGTGGACTTTTGAGCCAAGGTTGTCGATCCCACGAGGACTATTTATTTGTTATCGATTTACTTTGATTCAATAGAATTTCTAAACTAAAACAAAAAAACTAACTAAGAAAATTAAATACCAAACAATCCAAAAACGACAATAAAATTGAGAATAAATGAAGTAAACAATGCAATTAAAATGAAAATAGAAAATTAACCTAAAAACAATAAATAAAAGCAAGAACAAATTGGTGGGATTTCTAGCAATTGAATGAATATCGGGACTAACGATTTCGAAATAACGTTCTAACTTAATTTCTCATCTCAAGTTGTTTTCTAAAATTGTATTTGGTCGAATTCACGCATATATCTAATTTACCTCTCTCGAGTTCAAATTAGACCTATTTAACTAAGTCAACCATGTATCTCTACAGCGGGTCAAAGTTCTCCTTAGCTAAATGCATTAAATTTCCTAAGAACTCATAATTGACCACATGCAACCACAAATTCATATCTCTATCTTTTTGTTGAAATTGTCGAATTTTATTACGTGATCTAATTGTTAACTCACCTCTCGAATTATGAAAACAACCATTAAATCATGAATTAGTGATCAAACAATTCAAGCATTAAACGCAATAATAAAATCAATACATGAAATTAAAGCACCAACTTGAGAATCAAAATTAAACTAAAAACATTAAATCTAAATCGTTAATCCCGATTATAAAATTTAGCTACTCATGTTCCTGAAATAAAAAGCAATAAATAATATAAACAAAATCCGGAGTTTGAAGAATTGAAGAATTAGCATCGCCTTGTTCTTACACCACCAAAATCTGCCGAGCTATGACCTTTACTGCCCAATCGTGCAGCCTCTTTCTGTTTGTAAATCTCCCAGCCATTTTTCCCAAAGCTGCTCCTTTAATTCCTCTAATTCAGCCCAATTAAACTCTCGCCCAGCAGGTTGTCTTTTCTCTACACAATCCGCCAACTTTCTTTTCTTTTTCTTGTTGTGCATAGTCGACCAACCACTTCTCCAAGCAGCCTCCTTTTATTTTTGTTGCCAGCTACCACAAACCAACCTCAATTCTTGTCTCCAAATAATACTCCCAAGCTGCGCAACTTTTCTTCGCACAGACCACCAACGGACCTCTCTATCCGTCCACTCAAGCACAAACCTAAGGAATTCTCTCCAATAATCTGTCCACCAGCTCCTCCTTTTTTCCACACTCGGCTGACCTAATTTTTTCCTACCACCAGCTGCTTCGTTTTTCTTTTCAGCAATAATGTATATATAAATATGGGAAAATTACATGCATCCCTACATTTTAAGATCACTTTGTAATAGTAAGTTGATGAATTTTACATTTTTAAAAATCAGGTGTCAATTAACCAAATTAAATATTTTATAATTAATTAACCACTAACTCTCTCTACCAACCAGACATCCCAATTCCCACCCGGCGCACCTCTCTCTCTCTCTCTCTCTAGTGCTCCAAGCATCTGCATAGTTCTGTGCGGTGGAAGTGATGGTGTTGAGATGGGAGACCGGTGATAGGTGATGGCGCTTGTAGGTAATGCCTTCGTGGTGGTGGTGAGGTGTTACAGTGGCGGCGAATTGGTGATGGATATAAGGCCATGTTTTCGATTGCATTAGTGAATCTTGGGTGGTGTTTAGTGGCGATGTGGTGGCTGTAGGTGGTTGTGGAAGTCATGGTGTTTAGACCGATGTAGGTGGTGATGTGCTTGAAGTAGCGGCGGGGCGGTGGTTATCAAAAATAACATCTATTCTTCCTCAAAAATAACTCTCCCATACACGACCATCGTCTCTCACTATCAAACTTAAAAAACTGGTGGCGGGAGGTGGTGATATTTGTGATCAATGGAGATGAAGTCACGAAACTGCGACACCTCCTGTGCATATCGCGCCTCTTCCGTGGTGGTCGAATAGGTGTGGCGATTTGCGGTCTTGCAGTTGTGGGCGTTCAGTGGTCGCTGCAGCTTCGATGGTGTGTATGCAGGTGCGGTGGTTATGCAGTTCAGGTCATGGTGAAGTGAGGTGGCCGGATGAGGAGGGGGGGGGGCGGCGGCGGCGGTGTGGCGGTAATTTAGCAAAACCCTAGCTTGAATCCGGTTTTGGGGACAAGGACTTGAGGTTGTAAATTAAGTGATTTCGGGGACTTAAGGTGCAATTTTTCCATATTTTTGTTTTTGCGCTTCATTGCCTCAAAGTTTATTAAGAAATTAAAGTTGATCTTGATATTATGAAACTCATAATTAAATTTCCTAAAATTATAAAATTTGATATGGGACTAAATTAGGTAAATGTGATTAAAATATTGACTAATTGTGATTTTGTGTGACTTGTGACGAGTATGGAATGTGACCAGTTATTAGGTAAATGTAACTAAAATATTGACTAATTGTGACTTTGTGCGACATGTGATGAGTGCGAAATGTGACCAAAAAATGAGTAAATTGCGACCAATAAATAAATAATCCATGATCAATTATGGATGATTGTAACAAAAATATTGACTAATCGTGACCAAGAAAATGAATAAGTTGTGATCAATAAATAAATAATATATGACCAATTATGGATGATTGTGACCAATTATATTAGAAATTGTGACAAACTGTGACTTTGTATGATCATGGAAATAGAACGTGATGTGGCCTACAATTGTGTTGACTATGACTATGTGTGACCAAATGATGACTTTGTATGAGCAAACTGTGACCCTTGTGTGACCGGACTGTAACATTGTGTGATCGAACTGTGACCTTACGTGACCAAACTGCGACTTTACATGATCGAACTGTGACCGTGTTTGACCAAACTATGACTTTATGTGACCAACTGTGACTTTGCGAATGAGGTGGGGTGGTTTGGAAGTGAATTTTGCAACTAAATTTGTAATTGTGATTGAAATGTGACTTTGTACAACAAATTGTGACTCGTTGGGGGGTGGGATTGGAGTGAAATCTGTAACTAAATTTGTAATTGTAACTGAATTGTGACTTTGTGTGACCAACTATGACTTTGCAAGTGGTGGGGGTGAGGTGGGTGAAATTTGTAACTAAAATTGTAATTATGACCAAATTGTGACTTTGTGTGACCAACCGTGACTTTACTAGTTAGTTGGTTGGGGTGGGGTGGGGCTGAGGTGGGATGAATTTTGCAACGAAATTTGTAATTGTGATTGAACTGTAACTTTGTGGGTCTGAGTGGGTTTGGGTGGGGTGGGATGGGATGGGGTGGGGGACGGGGCGAAATTTGTTACGAATTTTATAATTGTGACTTTGTGTAACTAACTGTGATTTTATGGAGGTTGGTTGGGGGTGGGGGTGGGGGTGGGGGCGGGGGTGAGGGTGAGGGTGATTGTGAGATTTGCGACCAAAGTTGTAATTGTGACTATAATTGATTCTGTGTGACCAACTGTGAATTTGTGGGTGAGATGTAGGCAGGGCGGGGCAAAATTTGTTACTAAGCCACTTTTTGTTTGGTTTAAAATTTAGTTAAAATCTCAAGTCAAAATCAATAATTAATTTTAGTCACACAATTATGGGTCCCAAGCTTTCCAACCACACATCTCATCCATTTTTATCAAAATCTACTAAAAAATCAGGTTTTATTCTATACCAAACAGAGGCTAAATTTGTAATTGTGACTTTGTTGGGGTGGGATGGATTGTGTGAGGGTGGAGAGTTAAGTTTGCAATTAAATTTGTATATGTGACCAAATTGAACTTTGTGATAACTGTGACTTTATGGGTTGGGTGGGGTGGGGTGGAGAGTTAAATTTGCAATTAAATTTGTATATGTAACCAAATTGTGACTTTGTGAGTGGGGTGGAATATGGAGTTGGGATGGAGGTCAGGGTGGGTGGGGTGTAGGGATGGGATGGAAATATTAAGTGTGGGTGGTGTTTAGGTAAAAAATTATATTACCAATATAATAGATCATCATCATCATCATCATCGTCATCATCATCAATACCTGATTTTTTTAAAAAAAAATCTCAAGTTTGATAACTTTAAAAACTGATAGTTATAGATTTATACTTTATAGTTATGTACTTTTCTCTAATTGTAACATAGCAACATGAGCCCCCACCCATATCACTAAGTAGAGATCAGCATTTGGTGCAAAACCATCAAAATTGTGCAAACCGAACTGTGACCCTGTGTAACCAAACTGCGACATTGTGTGATCAAAATGTGACTTTTGTGCGATCAAAATGTGACTTTATGGGGGTTTGTGGGGGTGGGGTGGGGTGGGGTGGGGTGATATATTGTGATCGATTATAGGTGATTGTGACTATTTTTTAGGTAAATGTCATCAAAATATTGACTAATTGTGACTTTGTGCGACTTGTGACGAGTAAGGGATGTGACCAATTATTAGGTAAATGTGACTAAAATATTGATTAATTGCGATCAATTGTGACTTTGTGTGACCATTTGATGATGATGTGATGTGACCTACAGTTGTGTTAAATATGACTTTGTGTGATCGAAATGTGACTTTTTGTGAGCGAATTGTAACCTCCCGCGATCGAAATTTGACTTTATATGATCTAACTGTGACCTTGTGTGATCGAATTGTAATCTCGTATGATCGAACTGTGGCCTTATGCAATCGAACTGTGACTTTATGTGACCCAACTGTGACCTCGTGTGATCGAACTGTGACCTTATGTGATCGAATTGTGACTTTATGTAAGCGAATTGTGACCTCGTGTGACTGGACTGCGACCTTGTGTGACCAAACTGTGACCTTGTGTGACCAATTGTGACCTAACTGTGACTTTGTGTGATGGAACCGTAACCTTGTGTGATCATCTGTGACTTTTTGTGACCAACTGTGACTTGGTGTGACCATTGGACGAGGACGTGATGTGACCTACAATTGTGTCAAATATGACTATGTGTGACCGAAGTGTGACTTTGTAAGAACGAAGTGTGACTTTATGTGATCAACCTGTGACCACGTGTGATCTAACCGTGACCTCGTTTGACCTAATTGTGACCTCCTGTGACCACGTTTGACCAAACTGCGACTTTGTGTGATCGAACTTTGACCTTATGTGACCAACTGTGACTTTGGAGGGGTGATATTTTACAACTAAATTTGTAATTGTGACTCTGTGTGACTTAACTGCGATCTCTTGTCAACTTACGTGACTGACTGTGATTTTGGGGGTGGGGATGGTGGGGTAGAGGTCGGGGTGAGGCTAGAAAAAGTAGAAGAAATCATTTTTTTGTGGTGAGGTAGGGTCGAAGTGGGTGGGTCGGTGGGGGGGGGGGGGATCGAGGTTGAAAAAGTAGAAGAAAAAAATCATTTTTTTGTGGGTGGGGGTAGGGTAGGGTGGGTCAGGGTGGGGAAAAGTAGAAGAAAAAAATCATTTTTTTGGAGTGGGGTGGGTGGGTGCGTGGGTGGGGTGGGGTGGGATGAGATGAGGTGGTTGGGGTGAAGTGTGAAAAAATAGAAGAAAAACAATTTTTTGATGGGGTATGGTGGGTGGCGGGGTGCGGTCCGGTGTGATGGGGTGGGGTGTGGCGGTTGGGGGGAAGTGTAAAAAAATAGAAGAAAAATTATTTTTGGATGGAGTGGAGGTGGTTGGGAGGGGTGTAAAAAATAAAAGAAAAATTATTTTTGGATGGGGGTATGGTGGGATAGGATGGGGCGGTTGAGGTGAAGTGTGAAAAAATAGAAGAAAAATCATTTTTGGGTGGGGTGGGGTGGGGTTGCTAGGGTGGGGTCTGGTGGGGTTGTTAGGGTGGGGTGTGAAAATATAGAAGAAAAATCATATTTTGGTGGGGTAGGATGTGGTGGGGGTGGGTAGGTGGGTGTCGAGGTAGGGTCGGGGCGGGGGTGGGGTGGGTAGGGAAGTGAAAAATTAGGAGAAAAAATTAATTTTGGGTGGGGTGGGGTTGGGGATTAGTGGAAAAGTAGTAAAAAAAAATCATTTTGGGTGATGTGGGTTGGGGTAGGGTCTGGGGTAAGGCTGATGGGGGAGTCGAAAATTAGTGCAAAAAAATTAAATTTGGGTGGGGTGGGTGGGGTTGGTGTAGGTGGCGGGGTAAGATATGGTAGGGTCTACGCGAGTTGTGGAAAAGTAGTAGAAAAAAATCATTTTGAGTGAGGTGCGGGTGGGATAGGGTGGGGTGGGACTAGGGGTGGGTGGGTTGGGTTTGGGACCAGTGGGGTGGGGTGGGATGGGACGGGTGGGTGGGTGGGTGTTTGAGATAAGAAACAAATAGAAGTAAAATTATTTTTGTGGTGTGGTTTGGTAGGGGTGGGTGGGTGAGTGGGGGTGGGGTGGACTGGGTTGGGATTGGGGAGGGGAGGGGTGGGGTGGGGTGGATAAGTTGGTGTCGGGGGTGGGGGTGAGTGTGAAAAAGTAGAAGGAAAAAATTCATTTATTGATTTGAGGTGGGGTGTGTGAGTGGGGGTTAGTGGGGTGGGGTTGGGGAGGGGTGCGATGGGGTGGGGTGGATAAGTTGGTGTCGGGGTTCGGGGGTGAGTGTGAAAAAGTAGAAGGAAAAAATTCATTTATTGAGTTGAGGTGAGGTGGGTGGGTCGTGGATGGGGTGGGTGGGATAGGGGTGGGGTGGGGTGGGGTGGGTTGACGGGGTGGGGTGAGGTGAGTGCGGGGTTGAGTTGGATTGGGTTGGGATAGAGTGGTGGGTGGGTGTGATGGGATGGGACTAGTGGGTGGGTGGGTGGGGGGAGAAAAAAAATAGAAGTAACATCATTCTTGTGGTGTGGTGTGGTGGGGTGGGGTGGGGTTGGTGGGTGAGTGAGTGGTGGCGGGGTCGTTGGGTGCGTGGGTGGGTGGGGTTGGGGAGGAGTGTTGTGTGGGGTGGGTAAGGTAGTGTTGGGGGTGGGGGTGAGTGTGGAAAAGTATAAGGAAAAAAGTTATTTTATGGGGTGGGGTGGGGTGGGGTGGGTGGAGGGTTAGATTGGGATGGAGTGGTTGTGGATTAGATATTGTTTTTATTTTATTATTTAATATTATACCTTTCTTTGTCAACTCATTATAATTATTATAATATCGTATTAATTAATTAACATATTAAGACCTGATTTTTACAAAAAAAAATTAAGTTTGTTATGTTTAAAAAGTGAAAGTTTTAATTGTATAGTTATGTACTTTTCCCTATAAATATACACACAATCAAACCCTAAGACCCAAATAAAATTTATTTTAAACCTCTCAATTCTTCCAAATTTGATAAGTTGGTCCTTGAGTCTTCAATTGTTCAATTAAGCCCTTGAATTTCAAAACGTCTTCAATTAGGTCCACTTTTCATCCAATTATTATGTATTTGCTTTAACTTCTCATTTTTCTTGATTTTGAAATAAAAATCTGAAATAATGAAAAATAATAACAACAAAGTAAAATTTATTCAAAAAAAACATTATAATATCCTAATTTGGACATATAAATAAATGTATAAAATACACTTATCAAACCCCCCCAAACTAGAATATTTGTTCGTCCTCAAACAAAAATAAAACTAAACTATAAAAATAAAACTAAAAATGCAAACATAAATTATTTTTGTTTTTGTCAATTTATTTACCATACACTTCAATAATCCAAAATGACGATTCACTTTAAAGAAGAAATATGAACAACAAAAATTATTTTCATTAATCCAATGCTCAACTTCATCGTGTGTGTGTGTGTGAATAGCCAAAAATCGAATCCAAACTCATGTAAAAATATACTTGGCACTGTGTGACTAGTCATGCAGAAATAAGTCCGAATCCCATGTGGTCAACAATGATTTTCTTTTTATTTTCCTTACACTCTCATGTATGATCACAACATTAATGCTTTTCTCTCATATCTCGAGGTTTTTCCTATTGATGTGGTTTCTAAACATGTATAAATTGCATTTTTTCCACACAAGACAGTTAGGTTTTGACAAGTATGCACGACAGACCAAGAATAATTCATCTCCAATCCCACACTCCAATAATAGGAATTTTAATCAACAAAGCTTATACCATTTGTATATCATTTTTTTTTATATGGACGACTTTTTCTTTTAATATCCTTGTTTTTTACCATCTTTGTGCAGAACTTTTCATACTGACTTTCTATATGACCCCCGTTGCGAGCTTTAGGTCGGCATCTCCCAACTCAGTTGAGTTTAGGGTACCAGGTTCAGAGAACCCCTCAGATTTAATTACCCGAGTCATAAAGGCTTAAACAGAAAAGTTGAAGATGTTTTAGTGTCTTATGTGTAAGTTCACTCTCCGTACTTGCTTTCTAGTTGACCCCTGTAGCGAGCTTTAGGTCGATGACTCCCAAGCCAGACGACTTTAGGGCACCAGGTTTGAAAGACCCCTCAAACTTACTTACTTGAGTCAAAAAGGCATTTGAAGAGCAGAATAAGACCTTCAGCATTTTTCTGTTTTTATGCTGGACATAGTTTATACCTGTTGATTAAAACCCCTTCCACTAAAGATGGATCATTAAAAACTTCAGACCCTCAATCTGTCAATGCCTACTTGTACTTGATCTTTCCACCCCCAAATTTCTTCTTGAGCAGTTTGGTTCTACATTTCAAGTCAGGATCTAATTTCTTAAGATTTGGGATTTTTCAATCAATTCCATATTCAAAGTGCACAAGTTTATCCCACAAGTATCAAGTATTTCCCTACACAAGTTATTATTCGAAAGTGGCTATGTGCTCAAGTTTGATTAATGTCTTACATGGATGAATGTCAAGAAAAATTTTAGTTCACATGTTGCCCAAATTTTCTAACTAAAGTACAAAAGTCAATTCAAATCATGTCATAAGTAATAAATAAATCAAAAAATAAATTTCAAAATTTTCACCCTTTTTTTTTTGAATCCCAAAAACAATCAACAAAGCCATCCGATCCTGTACTATCTATGTGATTTTATTTCTCAACAGAACATTAGGATCATATGGAGCACTTATAGGTTGGTTTACTGGCGGTATCACTTGAGGCCTAATATTTGGTCATGGATTTGTCGCAAAAGTACCACTATTTAAACCATTATTGCCATTAACGTGAACATTTCCCCCATTATTAACACGTGTGGAATTCTGTCCACTGTTTTGGACATTATCTCTTACATCGGGCTACCCCCTAGGTTTGACATTCTGTTACCATTACCCAAATTTTCCATTCCACAATTCCCTAATTTTGAAGTAGATGGTCCAAAAGGTAGTTCTATTACCTGATTTGGACTTAAGACTGGGAAGTTATACCCCACAATCGTTCTGGCTTGAAAGTGATTTCCTATACTGGAAAATTTGGTTGGCAGATCTGGCCCACTAACTTATTCATAAGTTCGTTTAAAGTACTTCGTTGTTTGGCCATGTTATCATAGTGTGTATTTTCATTTTTTAGTAAACTTTTCTATATTATGAACATTTTGCAGATATACCTATTCGAAAACATCTTGCGTGAGTTCACCAAGCAATGCACGCATGGTACGAGGACTCAATTCTGTCATTGGTTCATAACGAATTTGATTCTCTCCCTCTGTTCCTAGAGTTCTTTGCCGCTCCTTATATCGCTCGATTACATAATGGACTAATCATTGGTTTTCTGGTTCCTTATCAGAATTCTTATGAAGTATATTGTTTCACTTCCTGTATCTTCGAACACCAAATTTGCCCCACTGGACGTGCCAAATTGTTTCGCTCAGAAATGAACCATCACTAACAATTAAAAAGATTTAGACGATGTGTAAGAAATAATAACATTTTGAGACAAAGTCTCCAAAAGGAGTGTTTTATTTATGAAAATCACAACTCTAAAAACGAAATGCCTCCAAGTGGCATAAACACACTGAAATGCAAAGTAAACGAAACTTACAAGAAATTTAAAAGGAAATGAAATTACACGGTTCTCTGTTTTGAGAGTGATTGATCAGATATTTGTCTCTATGTTCTCTTTTCCCTTTTATACTCTGCTGGCAGTTTTCTTCAATTTCATCAAAAATTGTTCGTCACTCAGTAATTGCCCACTTTCTCCATAATTGATGACTTGTAAAAAAATTACTGAATCAACTGTTGGCATTACTTCCATTACTCAGTCGCTTGTAACCAGAATTCTTAGATCATGGGATGTGATAAGACTATCCATCAATTGTTTAACCAAAAAATTAACCAGAGAATTTTTTTTTTTCAAAATATCTCGTTTTTGACGCATAGGCCTCCATGAGATTACACTAAAATTGAACAATCAAGTACTCTATTGCTTAAAGAGGATTATGATGAATCTAATCAGGTATTTTCTGTTGTTCGACGTGATCAACAATTATGTTTGTTGACCTATGGTCAATTTGACCTTATTGTTTTGATCATAACAAACAAGGATTTATTGTGTTATTAACAAGTGTGCTTCAAGTGTTTCATGTAATGATAAATATTCAAAGCACTCCATGTTCAAATCGTCTCTCAAAGATATAAATCAAAATTATGTGATCGAGCACATGAGACGCAAAGAAGATCAATGAAAGAATTGAAGATATTCAAAGATCAAAATTGAAGTCGAAAAGCATGACATGAAGATCAAGAATTCGAGCATACAAGATTAGAGTTAATTTAACATATGTAAAGGTATAACACTCTCAATCTTTAGCGATGAAATTCAACGAGCTCGAAAATGATTTTTATGCATCAAGAAACATTTTCAAAACCATTAAAATATCATTTTCAAAATCAATCTTGATCAAAAAGCCTTGCAAAATAAAATCTCAAAAATCTGCATGAACCGGTCGACCGCAATATGAACCGGTCGACCGCATGGATGAACCGGTCGACCGCACTGCCGTTTTTGAACTCAACGGCTATTTTCTTGCAACGGCTATATTGAGGTCGATCGCATGGCTGAACAGGTCGACCGCAAAAGACAGAATGTGCGAAATTTGATCTATAAATAGCCTTCTCTCTTGCATTCATCAACAACAACTTAGATAAGATTTTATACAAACTTTCTTGTGAAAATTCATTGTTCTTACTTGGTTTTTCTTTTATTTTCATAAAACTTTGATTGATCTAAACTTTGTTTTATCAAATTCATCAAAGTTTTTGGAAGAAAGTTTTGTGAAGATTCTTGGTTTTACATTGTTTAAACTTCTTCAACATCTTCATACAATATTGGAATTGAAGTGTAAGTCTCTCTTTGTTCTAAACTTGTTTTAATCTTTTACAAGAGAGAAATTCCAATTGAAGAACTTTGATTATTTGTGCTACATTTTTCATCATCATTTGATTCATCAAAGTTCCATTGCCTAAACACTTTGAGCTTAACTTATTGTTAATTATTCAAGTGTGGCATCTCTTGGTACTTAATTTGATTCAATATTTTTAACAAGAGATTATTTGAAAAACTTTGTTTGATTGCATCGAACTTTTCATTATCATTTGCATCAAAGTTTTTCTCTAACACTCGAGCTTAATTCATTGCTATCTATTGAAGTGTTAGCCTAACTCTCTCGGTACTTAATTTGAGTATATCATTTGTCAAGAGAGTTATTTCAATTGTAAATTCAATTCATTATATCTTGTGGTTTCGAGAGCCTTGTGAAAACTCGATTGATTGTTGGTTTCGAGAGCCTTGTCAAAACTCGGTTGTTGGTTTCGAGAGCCTTGTCAAAACTCGGTTGTTGGTTTCGAGAGCTTTGTCAAAACTCGGTTGTTGGTTTCGAGAGCCTTGTCAAAACTCGGTTGTTGGTTTCGAGAGCCGTGTGAAAACTCGATTGTAAAGGATAGGCGCTCCTTGTTGTAAGTTACCAAAATAGTGGATTTGACCTTGCTCGTGACGGAGAGCTCGGTAACGGGGGACGTAGATCACGTTGGTTGATTGAACCTCCATAAATCGCGTTTGCACACTCTTATCTCTTTTACTTACTTACATCGCACTTATTATACTCTATCAATTTATATTGTGCAACACTATATCTAAGTGCTATTCTTGCTTTATCAATTAAGTTTACACATATATAGCACACTACATTGATAGTTTAGTTACTTGTAACACTAAGTGCTAATACTTGTACCTATTGGTTTTAAGTTTGAGATTATTTATCGAAAAAGTTTTATAAACCAATTCACCCCCCTCTTGGTTAGTTTACTCTTGGGCTAACAATGTTGTCCACCTCTAGTGAAAAAATGTCAAGTATTCCATTTAAAAATTAATCGGACACTTGACATATTCTCATTGGAGGGATGGATAATGGAGCATTTTCTTTAGTCAATTATTGCAGTCATTAACTGTAGCATAAATTATTGAAGTTATTCGTTTTGTGACTTCTGCCCACTTGTTTGAATTATATATAGCATTTTGATTTGGACCTTGCTATATGTACTAACAAATTGTACTAACAGTTGTACTAACGGCTAAAAGACAAAAATTTTGAATGTTCAATTACTATGTTATCCTTCTAGTTATAATTCTTTTAATTTTCAGATGTTATGTCTATATCTCTAAATTTATTGTTTACATAAAATGCGTAATATATACTATTATATGTTAAACTCTTTTCTTCAATAATTATATTTAATTCTTCAATTTTTTTCTCTAGATCACTAATTATTCTTCCTTTATTTACTATAATTCTAGTAAATTGTGAAAAATTTGTAAATGAGGGTTCTTTTATTGCGTAGTCTAATAAATTATAAAATCTTCCTAAATCTTCTCTTATAATTTCTAATTGTTTCTTCTCTTAAACACTTAAAGTCATTTACTTCTGAAGGATTTAATTATATTAAATGTTCTGAATTCATAAATTATAAAACTAAATATTTAAATTTAAGCTATTAATTCAAATCCTCTTCCAATAGTTAATTATAGGAATAGTAAAAACAAATTTTCAACATATGTAAAAACATGTAAGATATATCATAAGCAAAAATGATAAATTTAAAACTATGATAACAGTACTTGGATAATATCAATAAAAAAGACGATATATAATCCACCATAAATAATTAATAATACATCTTTCTATCTATGGGTCCATCACGCTTCTTTGTAAATCTGATTTTAAAAGATTTTTGACCAAATACTCTTTGGTTATTTATCTAAGTATTAAACACATCTTCATAGAAGATTGTTGCTGCTCGAAAGACTTACGCATTAAAGGATGCTCGAAAGACTTACTCCAACACTTTCTGTTTAACACTTAAACAAACACTTCAAAGAGGTTCAGCACAATCCAGTTTCGTTTCCTACCTCTGGATGTACTCTTTTAACAAAAGTTTTATAAAGAATAAACTTATGGACTCAAAAATAAATAGAGTATTACTAACTATTTTATGACTTCATATATATCTATGAGAAGTTTAGTTACTCATACCTTCTGCTAATTACTTCTGGATTGGTTTGATGAAAGAAAATTTTGAACTAGGAATGAAAAGAAAAACAATAGATAGAGAATATAGATTTTTATTGCTGAAAACTCATATGATTTTCGAATGCTTACAATGAGGAGAGACTCCTCCTTTTATAGTTGGTAAAAGTAAAGTTGGGGAACAAGATAATATTCCCTATCTTTTACATACTTGGCTAAGATTTAAAGTAGATAAAGTAAAGCTAAAGTTACAATAATTTTTGCTGCTTTTCTAAAGTTTCACATGGGTTTGGACCCTCATGCCTTGAATAATTCATGTTCAGACAAGGTAGGCTTCATCTTCATTATAGTTGAGTAGGTCCCCACAATTATTACATTTGTGACCCGTTTCTACCTCCATTAGGTGATGTAGATATTCATAGGCTCCTTTGCTAAGATCTAAATTGCTGACAAGTATATTCTCAGCATATTCTCTTAATTTCCATAATAGACAATTAACTTGATTAATTCTTGCAATACTGTAGATCAATAATTTGTCATCATTAGATTCATATACCCAAACATTAGTTTGTGTAAGGGTATCCCTTAATTCGGTATACATTACTCTAAATCCCAGTACCCTTTTTTCTGGAATAGCTTGTATCTGTTCCTCTTTGTTAAATGGTTTTATTTCTGGTTCTGAAAGAATAGCTTTGCTAGTTACTCCAAGTTTTACAATATGTTCTGCCCTTAGAAATTCTTCATCAATAAATTTCGGAATGGCTGAGTAAATCCTGACATAGATCTTTTCAGCTTTGGTAATTCCAAAATATGTTTTAACTGCTGCCTTGATAGAATTAGGTAATAATGATATTTCCTTCATATCCTTGCTAGGGTAGATGCACTGAATAAGTCCTTGGTCAAACAGTCCCCTGACTATTCTTGGTTCTGCTCCTGGAAAAATAATTGCTTTATTGATTTTTTGATGGCTAATTGTCCTTAGCCATTCTCCTTCTTTTGTCCTCTTGTTTAGATACTCCACATACTTCAAGAATGTCTCTAGTTTCTTCATAACTTTCTTCTTTTCTGATAGTTCCTTTGTTAAGACTGCTGGTTTCTTCGCAGCTTCTAAAAAAGTTTCTTTAGATGGTTCAATAGTTTTGCTAATGGCTTTGGAAGATGAACTTCCAATAATTGATACATTAGATACTTCTTCCTTAATGGGAAGTCCTACAGATAAATTCTCCACTGGAGAGGATTGGGATCCTCCTTTGTACATTTCTTCAAGAGAATTAACCCTTGACTTGTAAAAGGCTAATTCACTGTTAATTTGTACAATCTGCGCCATGCAAGTATTCACATGGTTGAATAGATTTGAATAGTTGATATTCATTTGACCCATGGCCAAGTTAATTTCTTCTACTTTCTTAAGTGTGTCTTCCATGTCTTGATAAATAATCTGCAATAACATTGTCAGTACCCTTAATATGAATAATTTCAAAATCATAATAGCTAAGTTCTACTTGTCATCTAATTAACCTTTTATTTACAATAATTGGATCAATTTCTTTAGTTAACCAATATTTAACTTGTGTATTATCTGTTCTGATTTTGAATTTTGTAGTAACAATAAATAATTCAAACTTTTTAATAGCAAATTTTACAGCTAATAATTCTTTTTCATTTATATGATAATTAGTTTGAGTTTGAGTAAAATTGCCACTAGTGTACTGTGCAATCCTTTCCTCATCCTCATTTGGATAAATATATTTAAGTACTGCTCCACATGCTGTTTCGCATGCATCAGTTTCTATAATCCAATCACATTATTTTTTAGGTAATTCTAATTCTGGTAAATCTTTACAAAGGTCTTTAATTTTTTGTACTTCTTCTTCTTCGTCTTTAGACCAAGACGTCCATCTAGTTTTTCCTTTTAATCTTTTTTGTAATGGGATTAAATGTTTTGCTAAGTTAGGTACATATTTCCTAGTCTGGTTTACAAGTCCTAAAAAGCTTTGTAATTGTGTTTTATCTTTTGTATGATTGTCAAATTCTTGTATTTTTGTACCAATATGTTTTTGGAGTTTTATTCCTTCTTGGCTTATTATAGATCCCAAAAAGTCTACCTTTTCTTTAGCTATTTCCATTTTTGTAGCTGATAATATAATTCCATTATTCCTTACAATATCTATAAAAATATTTAGATGTTTTAAGTGTTCTTGTCTGGTTTCAGAGTAAATAAGAATATCATCAATATATACTGTAATAAAATGATAATAATCTTTAAATATTTTATCCATGTACCTTTGGAATTCTCCTGGACTATTTTTAAATCCAAAAGGTATTACATTCCATTCATAAAATCCTTGTGGTACCGTAAAAGCTGTTAAATGTCTAGATTCTTCAGTTAACATGATATGATAAAATCCTGATTTAAGATCAAATTTAGAGAAATATTTCTTTTCTCTAATTTGGTTAAATAATACATGTTGGTTTGGTATTGGATATTTTAATTCTTTTGTATAAGTATTTAACCTTTTATAATTAATTAACATTCTAGATTTTCCTCTTTTCTGTTCTGAATGTTTTATTACAATGAAGGCTGGACTACTATGTTTACTGTTAGATTCTCTAATGAATTTCTTTTCTAGCATTTCTTTTATGTGTATTTCAAATTCAGGTAATTCTTTTGGTGTATGTTTAATTGGTTTTACACTAATAATCTTAGTGTCATCTTCTAGTATAATTTCTGCCATAGGCTTATTTATGTGCCATTTTTCCAAAAGATTATCTCCTGATAATTTTAATAATTTTTCTGTAATATTTTTTATTACAATTTGATCAAAATGTTCTTGTACTAGATTTATTCTATTTTTATTAGGCATAAATTGTGTTGTTTGTGTTAATTTTTGTCTATCCTCACCACGCTGAGCTGCTATATGAGGCATTTTTTCTCTACAGTAAGGATCATTAATTCTTATTGCTATTGCTATATGGTGACAAGGGGTAGATAAAAGTATAAATTTTTCATCAATAGTTATTGGATAATATTGTTTTATGAAGTTATTTCCTAATAATATATCCCCTGGCATATCATCAAATTGATATACATAAGGTATTTGTAATTCATATTTTCCTATTTGTATTTTAACATTCCTTGCTATTTTAGTTATTAGGTTTGTACTTCCATCAAATCCTGCAAGTATTACTCTTTCTTCATTATCCTTTTTATTACTCCACATTTCTGGGGGTAATACATTTTCTTTAAATAAACAGGATGATACTCCTGTATCAAACAATGCATGATAATTTCTGCTAAGATATCCATTGTAATTCATTTTGGTTAGTATATAAATATGTTCTCTTCCTCCTTGTATTTTATTCATAATAACCTTGGTATAACTAGATTCTCATTTTGTATTGTTAATAGCATTCTATCATCTTTTATGTAATATGATTTTACTTGCTCTAAGAAGTCTGTTCCTAATAGTAATTCTGTATTTACCTTTCCTGTATGTTCTACGTACATGTTTATGATTATTTAATTTCTTTTATTTATTCTTATTGGTAATTCTACATAAGTATCCATGGGATGAATATTTCCAAAATAATCTTGTATTTGAATTGAATTATTCGTTACTTTAAGTTCTAAGTCTCCTATTATGTTTTCTTTTATATGAAATACAGTTGTTCCAGTATCTATTAATACTTTCTGCTCTTTCCATTCTCCATTTATTCTAATTTCTATCATAACTTCAAATTGTTTTGTCTCATTTCTTTTAGATAGATTCATTCTTGGTATTTTTCTATGTATTTTTGTCATTATTTGTTTTTCTAAATCATTTCTATTTTCTATTTCAGGTAATGGTCTTGTACTAGCATTTCTTCTTAGGCTAATTGATCTTCTTCTAAATTCTATTTGTGGTTTATCCATATTTACTAATCTTCTAGCTTGATTGAAATCTATTTCTATATCTTCTGGTATTGTCATTCTTGGATTTTCTTTAGCTGGTTTGTATTCCAATAAATTTTGAAATATGGGTTCTATTATATGTGTTCTTGTAGCATTCTTAATTTTTACTTCATGTTTACTAGTAAAATCATATATTGTTCTAATAGTTAAACTTATAGTTTTACTTCCTGGTTCCATATCTATCCCTCTTAACCTGTAATATAATGTTAAGGCTTTATTTTTATTTTGTTCTCCCATACTTATGCTGAAATTTGGTCTTATTGTAAATTTTACTTTTTGGTATATTAAGTTTTCTGTTACAATTCCTATTAGAGCATCTTGTACTGAACTTACAATTCTATCATCCATAATATAGAATTCTATAGGTGTATCTATTCCTTCTCTAAAATAGGCTTTTGCTATAATTTGTACGGCTCCTAAATATATGTTCTTTATTTTTTCTTTTAGTTCAGGATTCAATAGGTTTATTTCTTGTCTTATAATTTCTTCATTTATTATAGGTATTAATGTGTTTCCTGTAGTATCTCTTATGTCTATAGGGTGACTATGATTTCTTGCTACATGTGTTATTTCTTTGTTTTTCTGCCAAAATGGTAAATTAAATATTTCTTTTGGTTCTACATCTAATTTTGATTTTAAGATCTTTTCATACATTTTAGGATTAAATATTAATCTTTCATTTAGTTGTTCTTCATTTTCTTCTAATTGATATTCATATTCTTTAGATGTACCTTCTTCACTAATTTGTCTAATCATATTTATATAAAAATATTCTTCTTCACTAGATTCATTAGATTCACTTTCTTCTGAAGATTCTAATTCCATTATTGTATTTATTACTTCATGTTCTTCTAATTCATAAATTTCTTCATCTTCAGAAATTTCTTCCCATTCATCTTCTTGTTCAATAGGTAATAAGTTGTAATTTTCTTTTCTATTAATGAGATATACATCATATTTTTCTTTTTATCTTTCTAAGGACATTCTGGAGATATATGTCCTATTTCTCCACATGAATAACATTTACATTTTCTAGGATTTTCAGGGTATGTTTTAGTTTAGTTTTGTTTTTGCCTTAAGTATCTCGTATATAGTACTCTATACCTTTTAAATGTTTTATTATATGGATTTTTGTATTTATTAAATTTAGTAAATTTGTTTCTAAATTTATATTTTCTATAATATTTCTTTTTCTTATATTTTCTTTCCAGATGACATCCCCATTGTGTTGGTTTATATTGTAATTTATCACAACATAATGATCTTTTACTTGCTTTATGGAATTTTATCATATTATTTGCTTCCATACATTTTTCTTGTTGTCTCATTTCTATAAATTGTATTCTTGCTCCTAGACTATTATTACTTAATGATATTTCTAATTTTTCCCAGTCCTTAAATAATTCTAAATTCCATGAGTTTGGTAATTTAAAGAATATTTGATTCATAATTTCCATACCATATGTTTCTTGATTATATTCTGTTTTTTCAAAATATTCTCTAAATTCACATGCAAATTGTTTAAAGTAACACATATCACATATTGATAGATTTTCTAATAAATATCTATTTCTTAGTCTTGAGCTAATTTTGGTATCTCTGTCTATTACTAATGTATATTCTCTTTTTAATGCATCTTTATATCTGCTTAAAATAATTCCTATTTCATCTTGGTCATTTCCTCTAATCTGTCCTATATAAGTTTCTGTTAAATTTCCCCATCATCTTGCAGTAGTTCCTATAAATGTATTTTATAACATTAATTGTAATTGCTTTCCTGTTAATTCTTTGGTATAGGCCATCATAGCCATATATTTCATCCATAATTCTAATTCATGGTCTACATCTTGCACACATCCTAAATCTATCCATCTTCCTTCTGAACTAATTTGTGTTTCCATACTTCTCCATGGTGTATATTCTATAGGATAATTTTTACTTTGCTTGGTGTAATATTTTTGTTGTGGTATAAAATTATTTGTTTTGAAATTTGTGTTTTGTCTTTGATTCATATAAATTTCTGGTGTATTTTGTGGATTAGTATTACTTGTATTTTCTTTTTTGACTTGGTTAGTTCCTGGTTGCTGTAGATAATCTGGTGGATTTTGTCCTGCTGGTATTAAAGCTCTCTGTTGGTCATTCATATTAATTTCTTCTATTTTAAGATTTTAAAATTTTTTTATATAATCTTCTTCTGTTATGTAATCTGCTTCACCTTCTTCTTTAGGATTTTCCATAAATTTTTCTATTTGTTCAGTAATCATATTTATTCCTAATCTATTGATGGCTTTAAATTCTTTGTCAGTTATTATTCTTTTAGGTTTTCTTTTTTCCATTTCATCATATATTTTTGTTATATTTTGGTTTACAATTCCAATATTTTGTTGTATATTATCTAATCTTTTATGTAAATCATTTTTCCCTATTTCTTCTTCTTTAATTGTTCTTATCATATTTATTTGTTTTATAATAGTTTTTTGTTCTGTAATTTCTATTGGGTTTTCATATACTCCTACCATATTTCCTATTTTATTTATTTTATCAGTTATTTGCTTAATTTGGTTTTTCTAAGGTTATTAATTGTTTTGATATGTTATTTACATATTGCTTTACTTCTAATATTTGTGTGGGTATATTTTTGTTTATATCCTTATAATCATTAGTTATTTCTATCATTTGTCTTATTTCTAATGGTAAATTATTGATAATATCTTGAACTTGTTCTAGGTTTTTTGCTTGTTCTAAATTTTGTTCTGTAGTTTTATCTAAACTTATTCCTAATTTATTTAGTAAAAATAAATTTGTCCAGTTTAATTGTTTATATTCTCCAAATCCTCCTTCTCCTAATAGTATAAATGGTATAAATTTTCCATATGTTTCAGTTATTAATGGCCAATGACTATTATTTGGTAAATCTTTTGATTTATAATTATATACTCTAGGTTTGATTATTGGTAATTTTTTAGACATTTTTCTAAATATATTTTTAAGTATAATTACTGGCTCTGATACCACTGGGGGGGGGGGGGGGGGGCGGATCGTGATAATGAAATTTTATTTTGCGGAATTATAATCTTTGTCTAATTCTTCTTAAGAATCTTTCTTCAAATTCATCCATATATCTTATATCTTCTTGTCTAATTAAGTTTTCTTCTTTTAATTTTAAATATTCATTATGTTGTAAAACTAGCCTTTTAATTTCTCTATATTTTTCTATAGCAATCAAATCAGTATTTAAGTCTCTTCCTAATCTTTCCAATTCTAAATATTCTCTATGTAAACTTCTAATTAAATTTTTTTCTTTTTTCGTGAAGTATATGTGGATTATAAACAGGTATAACATTTTTTAATTATGAAATAAATAATAAAAATTTTAAAGTAATTAAAATTTTAGGATTTATTATGTGTTGAATTTAATAAGATAATATTTGAAATAGGATATTATTTATAATTTTAGTTTAAAGGGTAAAATAAATATTAATTTATGTTAGTAAGTTGTTAGTATAATTTTGTTAGTAAGTGTAGCTTTATCCTTTTGATTTTATCCCAAGTTTTATTTCTTCATCTTTTTAGAAGTCAAAAGATTCATCACTTGAGTGACAGGTGACCTTTCTTGTCAGTAAGTGAATTTTATTTTTTAAAACTTGGGAGGTGTTGGGTGGTTTCATTAAACATTAGTTTAAATTACAAATTAAATCATATAATTTTTTAAATCACTTTTTAGTTATACATATTTTCTCTATTCAATTTTTAATCACATATTTTACTTCGAAAACAACAAAATGTTTCTCTTTCCTTATTAAATGGCCTAACAGTGTGTTAATTATTATTTATGTCTAGCAAAATACTACAAGAAATTCACTCCACAGTATATTCAAACCATTTTGTATGTGGGGACGTGTTTTTCTAGAACTGTAAATTTATTGTTGATAAATTTTGTTTGATAAAATTAATAATTTAAGATTAAGCCTTCGGATAAAAATGTTTGATATAATTTGATTTATTTGTATTTTCTTAGTAAGATGTGTGATTAAAAAGTAAGGAGAGAAATAATCTTAATATTATATTACAAATGTGTTAAAAACATTTGACTAATCCTGTTGAAGTTTTTATTATAATATGTGATTCTATATATTTATTTGTGTTTGAAGATTATTTTAGGCTGTGTTCGTTTACTTTTATGATTCCAAATTATAATGAATACAACTTTTAAAATAATTTTTTAATCACATATTTTTTCTTCAATTTTTAATCACATATCTAACCTAGAAAATTCAAATAATTCATATTATAAATGAAATTCTATTTTTTTTCAGCCATCAAATGAAGCCTTAGTGAGAAAGCTTGGGCATCGAAACCTTTTTATTTTGTGTAGTGAGAGTACCCCTTGATCGTTTCTATGCTATGATTATTAATCAAAGTCATTGTCAATTTATTTGTATTGTTGGGAAAATGTATTGTTGAAAAGTAATTTTTTCTAAATAATTATATCGTAACCAATTTAAAAAATGTTATTAAATTATCATTTATTATTTAAATATATAAATTATCTTTTACTATTGAAAGAAAAAATTATAATTTGTAAGTTTATTTTTTTATATTTAAATATTTTGTGTATCTATTATCATAAATCGCACGAATGATAAATTTAGTGAATAATTAAAAAATAATTTGAAAAAATGTTTAGATTAATTTCTACTTTACAGACATAGGCTAATTTTTTTTTTATACGGTCAAACATGCAATTCTTTTACCTAAATCGGCCGCCGAAAATCAGGTACATGAACCAGAAAGAAACAATTAAAGGAGTTTTATACAATTCTTTTACGCAATTTATAAATTAATAATTTTTTTAAATAAATTTTTAATTACAAATATTATCTCTCTCTAATTTTCAATCATATATTTACCTAAAAAATACCAAATTAAAAAAATAAAATAAAATGGCAGCATAGCCACCGAACGCACCATTAACATTCTTGTACTTAAATGCCAGTAACCAGTAATAATGATAACATAAATAAAAAATAGAAGTTTACGGACCGTTCAGTGTTCGGTGAGTATAATTTTGTTCACCCACCGTTTTGGGCGGTGAACGTAACCCCCAATAAAAGACAAGAAAATAAGTGGGGCCCATCATTTTTAAACTCAATATTTTCTAAAATTCAATTACTTTCTCTCTCCATTTTTCCTATCCTTCGCTCCCATCCCCACCCACCCCTAATACACTTTTTCATATACTTTATTTTTTTCTTTCTTCTTAAATTTTTCAACATAAATAAAAATAAATAAATTTTTTGTTGATTTCATATTATACGATTTAATGAGATCTTCAATATGAGTACAATATTAATATATAATTTTTTGTTATTTTAAAAATAAATTTTTATTACATGTAAATTATCTTTCTTTTAACATTTTGATGATTCATTAAACTGTAGAAAAAAAGCTTAAATTTATGCTTAATTTTTTTTTTGGTGACATTTTATACTTAAATTGAACTGATTAAAATTTGATGTTTAAATTATCACCAATTGCCATTTTGGGAACAAATAGATTATCATTACATTTCATCCCCAAAAAAATTGAACACAATAAAAACAATTTTTTTGGTTAAATGACACATTTACATATTAAAGTTAACTACCAAGGAAGAGTTAATTCAAGCCTAACACTCCACCCCAACGCCCTTCACATCCCCCACCTACCTTTATTGCACTTTTATTTACATTTTTTTTTTCTATCTTCTTAAGTTTTTCAACATCGATAAAAAAAACTATTTCGTTGGTTTCATATTCTATTATTGGTTAAGAGCTTTAATACGAATACAATATTAATATATAATTTTTTGTTATTTTGAAAATAATATTTATTACCTATAAATTATCTTTCTTTTAATATTTTTTTTTTACATGTAAATGCGTCACTTAAAAAAAATCTTTTTATTGTGTTCAATTTTTTTAGGGATGAAATGTAATGATAATATATTTGTTCCCCAAATGGAAATTGGTGAGTGTTCAGCTAGCTCATTAATGAGCTCATTAAAATACAATTTAAATTACACAATTTCTTAAATTACTTTTTAATCACACATATTTTCTCTCTCCAATCTTTAACCACATAATTTACCTCTAAACACCAAAAAATATTCTCCTCATTAAGTAGTCGTCGAACACTTAAACATCAATTTTAATCAGTTCAATTTAAGCATAAATTGTCACAAAAAAATTTAAGCATAAATTTAAGCTTTTTTTCTACAATTTAATGAATCATCAAAATGTTAAAAGAAAGATAATTTACATGTAATAAAAATTTATTTCTAAAATAACAAAAAATTATGTATTAATATTGTACCCATATTGAAGATCTTATTAAATCATATAATATGAAATCAACAAAAAATTTATTTATTTTTATTTATGTTGAAAAATTTAAGAAGAAAGAAAAAAATAAAGTAAATGAAAAAGTGTATTAGAGGTGGATGGGGATGGATGCGTGAGTAGGAAAAATGGAGAGAGAAAGTAATTGGATTTTAGAAAATATTGAGTTTAAAAATAATGGATCCCACTTATTTCCCTTGTCTTTTATTGGGGGTTATGTCCACCCTCCAAAATGGGGGGTGAACAAAATTATACTCGTTCGGTGGCTACGAGCTGCCATTTTTTTTTTTTATGGGTAGAATGTACAGTTAAAATTTAAAAAGAAAAGATATATGTAATTAAAAAATAATTTGAGAAATTGTATAATTTAAAAATTGATTTATAAATCATTTCTTTCAAGTTGCCGAACACAAAGTAAGTGGCAAATGTTTTTAAAAAGATGTTTTTTCTGCCATACAATTCCTCAAATTACTTTTTAACCATACATTTTCTCTTTTCACTTTTTAACTACATGTTTTATATTGAAAACATAAAAATGATTTTTAAATATAAGACATTTAACAAATAGAGTATAAAATGATTCATGAACCATTACACAACTACTCGGACGGAGTAGATTCATACCTGAGATCTTTCTAGAGATAGTAGTGATATCCATCCCAATGACCATGTTCCATTAATCAAATCAAGCCTCCTCAATTTCAGAATCATTCACGGGCCAATTTAAAAGTAAAAATTACATTCATTCACTTCATTATCATAAAGTGATTTGTGAACCATTCTACAATTTTCGCTTAGTTTTCGAAAATTTAAAAGAAGCTTCTTTAAAAATGAAATTTTATATGCCCCTCTTTGGTTAGGATTAAACTCTAATTTTAATGTTAAGTCAAAATTAATAATTAATTTTAACTACTTAATTCCGAGGATCATAACTTTCAACCACGTATTTTATCAATTTTTATAAAAATCTACCAAAAATCTGAAAACAAGACTATATATAATAACATTTCGTTTTGAAATTAAAAAAAAAAAATCGGGTCAATTGAATTGTATTAAGTTACAAAATTAAGATTGTAATTATAAAAATTATGTATATTACAAATGTAATTTTTTGGCATGTTCGTAATTTTTATTGTATTTCTTTACTCGACGATTTTTATAATTGTTATAACTTTGCCAAAAGTAATTATTACACCATGTAGATTTTTTTATTTTATTTTATTTTTATAATTATAAATTACACTGTAATGGAAATTACACAATACTAGTATTTCATCTGTACGATGCACGACATCATGTCGAAAGTCGAAACATATAATTGCGACTTCAATATTTTCTATTTTTTTTTTTTAATTATATGTTATACATGTGCATAATGAAATAGATAGAAAAATAATAAAATGATACTGTAATTAATAGAGTTACAATGTTTCCACTATAAATTCTGAAAAACTTCTATATAAACTACATTCGTGGTTGAGTTTGTTCTATTTCCATCTTTATCGCAAACGATCATCTTCAAACCATTGCGATTCTTCACTCTAGAGAATTCCAAGTACAACTGTCTATGACTGAAAACCGACTTCTTTAAATAAAGATCAACCTTGAAAAATGATTTCCCTTGACACTTGTTGATATTCATAGCATACGAAGCTACAAACTGAAATTGTTGCCTCTTGAACTTGAAAGACAATCTTGCGTGTATTTGATTGAAAAGATGGAAAATTGATGGCAAGAAAATATTTTCTAGGAATTTGCTTAGAAATTATTTTCCTGAAAAATATCAATTGGAAGTGTCGAGTGAAAAAGTAGGAAACTTTCCTAAATTTGTTGTTTGATTAATATTATTTTCCATTGCAAATAATTTTTTTTAGTTATTTTAATTAATTTTCTTTACTCATTTGTACTTGATAATTGTAATCAAACGTGACGAAAAATATGTTTTCCACTCGAGGATAATGTTTTCTCACCAAATAGGTGAAAAAATATTTTCAAGGTAAATGAGTTAAGTGTGCTTTAATTGGTTGTGCATTGGAAATATTTTCGAAGGTATTCAATCAAATGCCAAACGAATACAAAAGGGAGAACCACATTTTTCATGATTTGACATTTTTCAGGCAAATGATAGTAAATTACACATAACCTAAATTGTGTCAGTGCATCCTCGAAATAAAAAAACTGTACATTACAAGATTGTTATTGAAAAATTGATTTCCAAGTTTTGTAACAATTATCTTGTACCATTCCACATCCCTACAAACTAAGTAATCAACATTCCGCAGCAATATAAAGATATAATCATTACATAATAAATTTGAAAATATTTTTTGTTTACACTCACAAAAAGGAGAAAGTTTTTGCAACAGAAATTACATGAACTATTTAATTTAAAAAATAAATAATAAAAAATTAATAAACATAAAAAAATTCAATAAACCTAGGCAAATATAATGGCGGGTCGAACGTACAACATAAACAACATGTAATATACAAATACAATAGTCATACATAAATTTATAATTCGTTCAAAATTAAAATTTCTAATTATAAAAGGATACAAAGTATAAACAATGGTAAAAAATAATATAAAAAAGTTAAGTGAAAAAGTTGTAAATTAAAATAACATAAAGATTTAATTATGAAATAATAAGTTTGGAAATAATTTTTGTTTTTACTTACAAAAAAAAAGAAAAGAAAAATAATTTTAAAAATATATATTCAATTAATGCTACAAAAATACTTTAATTATTAAATTTAAAAAATATTTTAAAAAGTAAAAAAAATTAATAAGTCTAGGTAAATATAGTAGTGGTTCGAATATAATCCAAATGTAAACTTAAATAATCAACACATGAATTAACCATATTGTAATCAAACATTTATTAACCAAATAAATATTAATCAAATAGTTAACAACATTGTATTAACACACCGTGTTCATACTGAACCAGTAAATATTAATCAAATAGTTAATTATATTGTAGTCAAACACGCATTAACCAAATATAGTTAATATAAAGATGTAATCATTATATAATAAGCCCCTATTTGGTATTCATTAAAAAGAAAAAAAATATTTTTATTATAGTATTCAATTTTAACCATACATTTCAATATTAAAGTATTCTAGACATAAATCCATTTTTTCCAACCATACAAAATCACATCAATCACTATTCAATTCAAAATATTTTTAAATAATGACATTCATAAAATATAATGATTATACATAATCAACGCAGATACAAGAGATAAAAAAATAATTTTTTATTACAACAATTATTAAAATTTAAAAACAATATAAATAATCTAAATTATCGAAAACTTCATTGAATGATAAATGCAAATTTTGTAATTTTTTAACTGTATATCATATTAGATGTAATATTATGAGTACAAATATTGATGCTTGTTCAAGATATAAATATATTTATTATAATTTCTGCATTTGCCTCAAATATTTAACTTTTTCTCAATTTTTGTTCAAAAATCGCAATAAACTATAAATATGTGTTTAATCTTAACTCATCAAATATATGACAATTGAATAACATTAAAGATCAAGAAATTATTATATCATATAATCTTTGCACAATTATTAAAATTAAAAATTATTAAAAAATATTAACCATTGTTTAATATATATATTTATAAGATAAAAAATGCATTTACACTAATCCACTTTGCATTCACACTAATCCACTCCCTTATATATAATATACTAGTAGAAGAACACGTGCAAAGCACGTGACGTTTCATATTTGTATTGATTCGCGTGAAACTGAAAGTTAAGTATCTATTATTTGGACATAAATAATTAGTGTTAAGATTAGATAATTGGAATTGAGTATTTATGTTCGTTTGTTCTGTGAAACATGTACCAAATAAATGATATCAAATATTTACAAACCAGTAGAGCATCCTTTAAAACTCCTCTGGTTTGGCTTAGATGTCTCTAAATGGGAAGCGAAATATTGCACCAAGATGGAACAACATAAAGGAAGTCGTGTAATTATGATCTTGGTGCTAGCCCATTCACCATTATTACTCCCTTTCTACTCAATTCAATAACTGATAGCAAAATTACGACTCCAAGAATTCCAGATTCAAAACCAATGCTGGTAAACAATATGGACAAGATACTTTCATGATCTTTCCTAAGAAACTCATTGTAATGTACAACTTATATGCATGCTACTACTACAAACGACTAAATATATGTCACTTCTATGATTCCATCAAGACATCACTAACCTGGCGTATAACTTTATAGAATACATCCAATGTTCTCTTGACAAGTTCAAGAACTTAAGTTACTACCAGAAAACAGAAGTTCCATTTAGCATGTTCCGGAATCCATGCCATGCAGTTACTTTAGTTTGACTGTAAGAAAAAGAAAAATGCCTACCATGTAAGCTGATGATCAAGGGTCTTGCAACGAGTTATAAAGCTTTTATAAGAAGTCCTAAATACTGTAAATGAAGTATGCTGACATGTTCTCTTAAAAGAGTTGAGGTAGTAACTTTTATCCTTTACTCATACTCTATTTGACAGGACAAGGTAGCATGAAAGTTAAGAATCCAAAAAATTCAAAGTGAAATAGTCTCAATATTTTTAATAAGAGTTGAACTAAACAATAGCTTCACAGATACTTTCCTGGGATAGTTAGATCTACATCATGCAACGTGACCATATAGTGTTTCATTACTAAGTCCAACGTATCCTATCAACAAAAGATATGTTTTACTCCATCAATAGAAGTACAATTTCATTACATTTAAGGTTAACGATGAATTACAATATTGTATATAAATTATGATCCATATCTTAAGAGCATCAATAGGTTTGGCTTAAGAGGTTCACTTTGCAAATTAAATTCTGAAAGAATAAGATTTTTTTTAAAATTTTTTTATACAAAATGCATGTGAGTAATAACTTGGAAAATTAACATCAGTCACCAATAGTCTCAAAAATTGAAGAAAATGAAACGAATTTCAAATCATAATATAACTCCATGTAGAAATTAGAATAATTTGAAAGGTCTCCCATATTCTTCTAAAAAAATAATTCAGCACAAATTACACTTATTTTTTGTTAGGTAAATATTTCAAAAGGATCAAGCGTTAAATGTTACAGTTCTTAAACCTTAAAAATTTGAGAACTAAATAATAAATCAAACCAATAAGTTTCATTCCAATCAAGTCATTACCCATAATCCAAATAGAAGAACCTAGATGGAACTAAAATTAGAAAAAAAATTCTATTTGTGATTTCAAAAAAAAGAAAAAGAAAAGAGTAGTCAACAAATGATTATTTAAAATATATTGAAAAATTAAAAAAAACATTTCACCAACGTAAGCAGTATCCATTCTACTTTTCCCCATTCGTTATAAGGAAATAAGACCAACAAGAACTAATAATAATAATAATAAAAGATCAACATAAAAAAACCCTTGCTTAAATTAGTTAAACACATGTTGTTAAGAAGTGCAAGTTAAAAAAGCAAAGAAACGATTAATTTATGCAATTGGCCTATCCTTTAATTGGAAACAAAAAATCATGGGAAAGACAGAATAATAAATTCATTCTTTTTCAACAAAATTAAAATCCCACCACTTCAAAGCATTACTCATAACCTTCTTCCTCACAAATAAACAAGATAGGCTGTAAAATAACAATGAAAAAAATATAAAAAAAAATCAAAAAAAAAAAAAAAAAAAAAAAACACAATAATATCCCTTCAGGAAAGAAACTTCTAACAAGGCAATGAAATGAATACAAAGATACAAGTATATAACAGTGAATATAAAAATCAATTGTGAGGAAGTTGTGAGAAATGTACCGTTGATAAAGACCCACGCTCCATCTTTGGAGACATCTGAAGGTCTAGTTCAGGGAACTAAAAAAATAAAACATTCAAATGAGTTGTAGCGTAAAGCATAAGCAGCGAAAAAAATCACGTGATCAACACTTAACCAAGATGAAGTATACAATGTGAGTAATTCCAACTACACATGAAAAAAAACTGTGGACAAAAATGTGCTATTGACCACTGTTCTGGAAGTACAAACAGAAATACCTTAATGTGGCTGTTCGAATTTCAGCACTTGACCATTAATCACCTGCACTGGAAAACAAATTAGATTAGGACCCAAAAAATGCTCAAATGCCAAAAAATAATAATAATAAATAAATAAATAAACCAAACTACTGAACAAGAGAGAAATATAGATAGATAGATTCAGAGACATAGAAATATAGATAGATTGAGAGACGTACATGACTGATTGAATTTCTGTATGTCGTCCCCAAAACCTAGCATTAACTACTGTTAAGACATAAATCAATCAGGCTTGAGAAAATATAAAGCTGATATTGTTTAAGGAATGGATCGAAAATTGGGTAAATTATTTGCACAACAGAAAAGTTGAAAAAGAAACATAGTAACTAATTGAAAATCAAAAGCATATGCTGCAAACCATTAAAAAAGGATGATTAATGAATAAAAAATCTAAAGCATATGCTACGACCTGCGAAACAATTATGTACACCCATCCTCTCTGTTGCAATCTCGCTACGATATGTTGAAAGCAAACATCTCACAAATGTGTCATTGAACAAAACTAAAAATGCACAATACACGTTGGAGCAAATCTCGCCATAGAAAACAATTTTGTTTTAGTCCAGAAAAGTGTTGTGTCTATTGCAATAACTATAAAAGTGTAATTTCTCTTATATCTTTTGTGCGATAAAACAAAACTATGTAAACCAAATCGGAACCGACCGTATATATCCTTCACGTGAAACGATGGGAGGAAGAAACGAAAGGCAGAAGGAAGACTTGAAAACTAAAGGATTTGCCTTCATCCTTACCAATTCCTCGTATTTGCTGTTGCTGTGATCAGTAATGTCTATGCCAGATGTTGCACTTGTTGAATCCCAAACTTTAAACCTCTTTATATAGCTTTAAAGTGGAAGATTGGACAAAAGGGTTTCATCCACATCAAAAATCCAAGCATCTTTCCCATCTCCTTTCAGCCCCACACTCCTTGCATAAATTCTATCCTCATTGTAGAAAACAACTCAAAACTATGCAATTCTTTGGTAATTTCAGAAATTCATTGATTTAATAAAAAAGAAATGAAACATGAACCACGGAATAACAACCACTGCAGCAAATATAAACTTCCTATTAGGATCACGGCGCAATGACATAACAACTGAGTCAAAAACATTTTTCACATATGCACCGTGCATCAATTCAAATGCCCAGAATCAGAGTTAAGCCAAAGGTTCATAGGTTTCTCCTCAATAATTATTGGAATTTACCAAGTCAAATGAATTTGTAGTACCAATTAGCACTAAACCAAAGTTGTACTATGATTAGAATATATAAATAATGGCAGCAAAAGTGTATAATGTATTAAATTATCGAAACATAGCTCACCCGTTTTGCCCCTTCTTCGCTATCCTCCATTTAAGCCGTCCTTAGTTTCTGGTAGGCTTCTCAGCTTTCACATGAGTACCAAATAAAAAAAAAGTAAAAAACAAAATTAAGCTCAGAGATTCAATTTTCATCAAAAAATCTAAACAACAAACAACATAAATCGAGATAAAAAAATCGACAATTGCAGGCCCACCTCTGTACCTCCATCTCTAGCCAGAGCTCAGAAAGCAAACTAATTTGGTCCAAAATAGGGGTAAATCGGAAACACTACCTTTTAGGAAACAATTAGTTGCTACAAAAAGCAAAAAATCTTAGCCAACTGATTGCTAGGGCTTCCTGTTGCTATTAATCTTCCCTTAGGGTTCAGAGACGTTGATGATGAACTAAAAAACAGAAAAAGAAAACAATTCTTAAAAAACTAAACTAAAAAATGAATGATAAAAAAAAAAACACAAAAAGAAATACATACACATGGATGATCTGAAGCCACCGTGAAATCGAATGAGATGTGAATGCAATAAGATCGACGTGAACTTGAAGAGAAGGAACCTCACAAAATCGAGCACCAGAGAAGGAAGCATTACCCTTTTTTTTTGTTGAGAAGGAGTTGGGAAAGAGACGACGTTGACGACGAGATGATGGAGACGAAACGCTGAAGTGAGATTAGGAACGAGAGAGAGAGAGAGAGAGAGGGGAAATGAAAGAACTTTCTAGGCTAGTCTGTCTGGTTCATCAAATGACAGAGAAAACGCAGGGATATACGAAAAACGTGTTTCGTCCTTAGGAATAGTGAAATTTGAAGTGAATTTTATATATAATAGTGATAGACTAGTTTACCCTCACATGCTTTGCATTTCTTATTTAAGCGATAAAATAATTTATACTTTTATTTTCTATCTCAAAATGAGAATAACTAAGATAGATAATATTAATGTAGATTAGTGATAGTATTACTAAATTGTGCTGGTAGAATATGATTTAACTCTTACGTTTGTGTCAAATAAAGTAATTTTAATAATTTCAACTTTAATAGCGAAATAATTATTTATATGAAAAATACTCATTTACTCATTTATTTATTAATATCTATTAATTTTTGAGTAAATTTATAATCGAAAATTTTCACTTTTCCCAATTAGCTCACTTTATCTTTTATCATGATTATTTAAGAAGTTATTGGTCAATACAACACATATTTTACAAATTATCAAAATCTCATATTGGATAAAAATCATACTCTGTCTAAATGAATTATTGAGACAATAACATAAAAATGAAGTTATATAAACTAAGAGTATAAATTTTCAATGCCAATTTATCGTTAGAAAAGTTATAATTTGTTGTTCAGTATTAAATATAACGAACCATACAAATTTTAATTGATTTAACGTTGTAATGAAACAATTTGAAGAACCGCATAAACTTATGTATTGAATTAGAATTTGATAGAAGATTGAAACCAATTATTGATCATGTTGATTATTTACTCCAGTCTATATGACTTTTTAATATCATATTGGATAAAAATTATACATCTATATTTAAATAAGTTATTGAGTCAATAAATAAAATGAAGTTATATAAACTAAGAATAAACTTCCAATGCCAAATTGTCATTAGAAAAGTTATAATTTGTTCTTAAACTTTAAATATGATTTATCGTACAAATTTGAGTTGATTTAACGTCGTAATGATTGAATTTGAAAACTTTATAAATATATTTGCTGAATTACAATGTGGTAGAATATTAATTTTTTTTAATCAATAAACATATTTTATAAGTTATATCTGTTAACTTATTTTAAGTTATATTTATTGGCATTTTCTATTTTCCTACATGTTTGTAATTTGATAAATTTAGTTTATTACTAAATATTTTTATTTAGTAATTTATTAAGTTTAATTAAATTACTTAAATATTTCTTGGACGTAATATTGTCTTTATCTCCTATATATTGTGATAATATTTGTTGCTTATCTTCTATAATAATGATCAAGAAATATTGTGATAATATTTTGGAGATAATGTTTGTTGCTTATCTTATATGATAATGATCAAGAAATATTGTGATAATATTTTACTTGGCTTGAAATTCTATCTTTATCACTTATAAGTATTTTGATTCTATTTTTAAGTCTTGGTAAAATATTCTAATTGGCCGAGTATAATATTGAAATCATAATCTCGAAATATTGATATTGTTATCTTGTGATTTTCGTAAATTTCGTGATAATATTTTTAATCTTATCTTTGCATATGGTAAGTTTATAAGGTCAAAAATCTATGTAGTGAAAATTCCTGATATGGCCGAAAATATGATGTCCAAGTTTATGTTAATCACTTGATTGATTAACTTATGGTAAGATCTTTCAAGATTTATCACTATCCTATTTTATGGTAAGATCTTTTAAGATTTATCATTATCCTATTTTTTGGTAAGATTTATTTAAGGATAATTATCTTACCTTTTACTAATTATCTCTACCATGTTTTGTAGTTATTAGAGATCTTATGTAGTAAGGAAAACTTGGGAGCCAAGTAAACTGAATTGCACTATAAAGAGAAGGAAAACAAGATTGTAACACCCCAAGTTCGAAATCTTAAACTTAGGCGTGTTAACTTTTCTTTACTTAAATGTGGAAAAGAAATCATTTAAAACCTTAACATTTTCATTTCTATTATAAAATTTTATAGAAATTTCGACAGAGTCTCCTCTATAAATTGGACTTAGCCAACCTGTATAGAGACATCATAACCATTTTCAAACACACATCTCAACTCATTCAATCCTAAACATCATTAAACCCCTTTACAAAAAGAATCTCAAACTCCACAACAATATAATTCCAAATAATAAACTTTAACAATTACAACAAGAGGCAATTTAACCTCAAATACGATACTCATACTTATTCGAAACTAACTCCAACCAAGCATTTATCAATTATAAATAATTTAAAGAATAATTAATGAGACATTGAAATAAATTCTAATTTGACTTTATTTAAAAAGGTTGAAGCGAGTATATCCTGAGTCTGCCACCAAATGCTCTCCTCGTCTCATCTAGCTTTCATCACCTGAAATATATTGGAAATGGATTGGGGTGAGCTAAAGCTCAGTAAGTAAACTTTATGCACGTGATGCATGCTCATTACATGAAATGCCTTAGACTATTCAAAGTAATTATCCCCATTTACTTTACTTTTCAAGACTTCAGACTTTCCAACTTTCACTTAAACATTTCCAAAACTTTAACTTCATTTATATCGTGAGTTCAATTAGTGTATCTTCTAGCCAATCACAATGCAGTGGGCAATTTTCCTTATTTAGAACCAGGTTATCACTTTTCCACCGCATAGCGGTTTAAAATTTGCCACCGCCACGCGGTTTAGCAATCGTCACCGCAAAGCGGTTTAATATTTGCCATCGTCAAGCGGTTTAGCAATCGTCACTGCAAAGCGGTTTAATATTTTCCACCGTCACGCGGTTTAGCAATCGTCACCGCAAAGCGGTTTAATATTTGCCACCGCTAAGCGGTTAAGCAATCGTCACCGCAAAGCGGTTTAATATTTGCCACGGCCAAGCGGTTAAGCAATCGTCACCGCAAAGCGGTTTAATATTTGCCACCGCCAAACGGTTAGGAAATCGTCATCGCAAGGCGGTTTAATATTCACCACTGCTACATCGATTTAATTCAGGTACGTCGGTATCCCGCGCCCCATTTCCCACTCACACCTTTCATGGCATAGAAGTACATCCATTTATTCTTAAAACTCGGGATACATGCATTTTGAGGAAACTTAAACTTATCAAAATTTTCATTTAAAATCATTTGACTTCCCCAATTCAATGAAAATGCATGCTGGACAATGTAACGACATGATAACATGTATGCTTAAACCTTCTCTTAATAACACATATATGTATAAAATTTATAGAAGGCACCACAAGTAAATAAATTTCAAGAATATAATTTAAGCTCATTAATTACACCTTAAACATTTAACTTCAATGAAAATAGGGGAAGTTTACTTACTTGACGTCCTTAGCATTTACCGTTATCTGGATTTGCAAGTGGAGGAACATCGGCTGCCCGTGACGTCAATGTACCAAAATCCTAGTTGTACCCATTCATTTAATAAAATATACTTTTAGTTCAAAATCACATTTTAAACTCTAAGCAAGGTTACAACTTCTATTTCATTCACAATTTAATCTCAAACGTGACCTTACGCTAGGTCCAACACACAACACCATATTCGAAATAAGATGTCAATTTCAATGTACTTTAGAAAGCCCTTTCTTACCTTTTAATTCAAATTAAATTACAACATTACATAACTTGACCTATCTTTACAAAATTTCTCAATAAAATTCTAATTATCCATAATCAGAAAATCTGAAACATTGTTGCCAATTAAACCTAAAACTGAGGATTTACCATCACAGGTCAACGTTGTTAAAATTAACATTGCTAAAATCTGAAATTTGTAAATAATTTCCTAAAATCCAAATTTCACATTATAACTCAAACATTACCAAACAATTAACTAATTTCATAATCCCATCAAATCTGAATTCTGAAAATAAACTATACATATAAGTTATAATACTAAATTCCTACATTTCGAAGTCTAAAATTGTTATGCACATTTACAGTTCACAAATTTCATAAATTGGAAAGTCTAAAATTTATGTATATGTATAATATCAATATATACATACATATATTTAAATTACTCCAATCTGAAATTCGAAATTACAACTCAACATTAAATTTTAGATTCAAGTAAGCTAACTAAATTGAAATCTGAACACACACACCCCCTTTATGACATTATTCCTAAAATCTGTGAATCCCCATGTATTAGATACACACTGACATCATTAAATTCCATATTTTTAAATTTGGCATTTAATATATGAAATTTAGACTAAAATTTGAATATGAAATTATATATTTATACACATAGAAATCTGAAATTTACGTGTATATATATATATATATATATATATACACACACACACACACATATACACACCCATTATCAAAAATTTGAAATCAACAACTGAGGTTACAAAAATTCTGAAATTACAATCAAATTCGAAATCTGCAAGTTACTATAAAAATCGAAATTCGCTTTAAAATCTTTTTTCGAAATCCACATACAATTAGAATCTGAAAATCTGAAAATTTTACATAAATACATACACAATAATGTATAACTACACCTAAACACCTTACCCATCAATTTTAACAGTAAAAAATCTGAAATTAACCAAAAATCTTGATAGTTCAAACTGAAATTATACATAAATACAATGTATATACATGCTTGTGTGTGGGCTCAGTTGAGTGTGTGAGTGCGAGTGTGAGCGCTCGAGCGGGTGTTATAGGCGGCGTGGTGACGGTGGAATCCGTGAGCGCGCCCCGGGGGGGGAAAAGGGGAGGTGTGTTACCGTGGGGATGGTGGATGGTGGTGGGCGTTGCAGGCGGCGTGGTGACGGTGGTCGGAGGAGTTGAGCTAGACCGAGAGTGAGGCGAGAGAGAGAGAGAGAGAGACCGAGAGAGAGAGAGAGGCGGGGACGAGGGAGTGAGGTCAGGCGTGAGAGAGAGAGGAATGAGGGTTAGGTTTAATTGTTTAAGTTTTTGGAAATTTTCAATTCAGTCCCTTAGCTCCCATAAATTGGTAATTTAAGTCCACGACCCTCAAATAAATTTCCAAAGTGTCACCAAACTTTTTCCAACTTCAATTTAATGCAGTTTAGGTAACTTACTACTCAATTAAAATAGAAATGACAAGTAATAATTAAAATAAACAATTAGACATATAATTGTACGTAACCAATTTATAAACTTTCTAATTTGGTACATTGATCGAGGTGGCGTCCAAGTCCTTCCACTGTAAAATAATTTGAAATTATAGACGATAATTAATCATCAATTTGAAAATTTATAAAAACATTAACATAATTATCACGTGGGATTTAAGAAATTCTCATAAAATGAAAAGCGGTATTACATGGATGTTTTCATAAGACGTGTAGAATCATAAAAATTCGTGTAGAGCTTAACAAAATTCACGTCCACTTCATTAAGAAGTCTTGAAGCCTATTTTCGTGTGGTGCACAAATACAAAAGGCTTCAATTGTGTTGTACTCTGGGAGGAGAATTCAATCACTTAGAGAAGGAAAGAATTTCAGCGTGAAGATCAAACGGGAGGTTTGGATCAAGGTCGAACGGGAGTTCGTGTTGCTGAAAAGTGTTGTAGAGTCAAAGAAAACTACTGAAGAGTGGTGGGACGCCAGCTCACATTACATGCCATAGAAGGATCAGGGAGTGATCTATTTCTTGAATGTTTGATAAAGTCTATGCGTAGATTTATCATGTAGTTTAGATTGATCTGTGTAAACTCTTTCCTTATATAGTGATTTGTTTTTGTTCGCAGGATACGAACCGTGGGTTTTCCTTGTTAGGGTTTTTTCCCACGTTCAGCTCAAATTATTTTGTTCTTGTCTATTTACTATTTCGCACAATTTATTCTGATTGTTTACGTTTTACTATCCAGACGAATCTGCCTGAGCAAGATTCATCTGGTACTGCGTTAAACAAACTTAACGAATTACTGTTAACTGGTTACTGTTCAGACACATCTGTGACAGTTCATTATTAAAAGTTAGACAACCTCAAATTTTCAATTGGTATCAGAGCGGGTTCACTTCTAGAAAGTGAGATCCGATTGTCTAAATGGAAAATTCTGCATCTCTTAGGCACCTCTGTTAACTGGTAGTAACTATGCATATTAGAAAATCCGTATGGAAATTTTTATTCAATCTATTGATGAACGTTATTGGACTTCTGTTCTTGAAGGTTACACAACACCCACTGTCACTGTTGGAGGTATTGTTACAACTATAGCTAGAAGTGCTTATACTGCAGATGAATTAGCTAATGCAAATTGGAATTCTAAGGCACTTAACGCTATTGTTTCTTTGGTTGATCTAGGTCAATTCAGATTCATATCCTCTTTAAGGACCGCCAAGGAAGCATTGGATGCTTTGAGAATTGCAAACGAAGGAACCAATGCTGTCAAAACCTCCAAGCTGCAGATGATCACTTTGGAATTTGAACAACTGTCTATGGATGAGAAAGAAGAATTCAAAAGATTCTATGCCAGATTAAGTGATCTCACCAACTCAGCTGAAGCACTTGGGAAAACCTACTCAAATGAGCAGATTGTACAGAAGATCCTTAGATCTTTACCAGACAGGTTCCATGCAAAAGTAACAGCAATTGAAGAAAGCAAGGATCTTTCAACCATGCGAGTTGAGGAACTTGTAGGGTCATTGATGACCTATGAGTTAAATCTGGCTCGAAGAAAGAAAGACAAATCACCAGGGATTGCCTTCAAGACGAACAATGCAACTCCAGACGACTCTGGCGAGACTGATGAAGATGAAAATTTCGTACTTCTCACCAGACAATTTAAAAGGTTCCTCAAGGGAAAACAAAAAGAAAGGTCCACAAATCTTCAATGCCAGAATCAAAAACCGCAAAAAACAATGGAGGAAAAACAATTTCTATCCAAAAAATAATACTGACTTGTCTGAAGGAAAGCCTAGGAGTCGGATTCAATGCAGAGAATGTGAAGGATATGGACACATTGCAGCAGATTGTCCTAATACTCAAAAGAAGACCAAGGGAAGGAAGGCCATGAATGTTACATGGAGTGATGGAGACTCAGATGAATCAGAATCAGAATCAGACAGCAGCAATTCTGAAAAACAGGTAACTACCCTTACTGCTTTACAACTGTCTGGTACTAAATCTGGTAACTCTTCTTATGCAGATAAATCCGGACCAAACACTGAAAACTTGAGAAAGGAACTTCAAGATGCAGAAGAGAAGATTCAACTGTTGCAGGCCTTCGCTAAGCACAGCAGGGAACGACAACTGGACGACGTATCTGCAGTCTCAGATGATGAACAAAATGAGGTAAGCAGGTTAAGTTCAGAACTTGCTAAAGCACAAGATAAAATCAAGAAGCTGGCACGTGGATCCGTCCAGCTTGATGAAATCCTGAACAGTGGCAGACCTGTCAGCTTAAAAACAGGTCTTGGATATGAAGGTAAAGGTAAAAATCATGACCATAAAATAAATTTTGTAAGAGAATCTGGATACAGGTACATGGAACAGAATAGAAATCGTACAGATGCATCTACCTCTCATCATCATCAATACAATGCGGCGGGAACTCAAAACTCACATCCAGCCAGGAACTACACAAGAAGACAATTTCAGCCGAATCTGTACAAGCCAGATGCGTCTGTCCATCAGAACGGCAAGAAATTTCAACCTCGACAGAGTGGGCAGGATACATCTGTTTTCCAGGTATTCTGTAATTTTTGTGTTAAATCTGGTCATGATGTATTTAGGTGTCATGAGTACTTGAAATTAATCAATTCACACAAAAGAAGACTTTTTTCTAGACAAGAGAAGAAAATTCGAACTAATGCTTATGTAGTTCAATTGTCTTTGAGTACCTTGATTCCTAACACATGGTATTTTGATAGTGGATGTTCTAGACATATGACAGGTGATCTCTCTCTACTAACACATTTTGAAAAAGGCGAAACAGGTGCTGTTACATTTGGTGATGGATAAAAGGGAAAGATAGATGGATCTGGTGTCATCAACATCAAGGGACTGCCTACATTAGCAAATGTCTTATATGTTATAGGACTTAAGGAAAATTTGATCAGTGCAGGACAACTATGTGATGATAACTTGCTTTTCGTGTTTTCAAAAGAATATTGCAAGGTTTTAAATTGTGACAAGAAGTCTAACCCGTTAAAAAGTGTGTTGTTTAAGGGAGTTAGATCTAGAGACAAATGCTATACACTTGAGAGTCTCGAAACTTGCGATTCTGTTAAGACCAAAAATGAGAAACTGTGGCATAACAGATTAGGGCATCTGAACTACCATGATCTCATGAAGCTAATCAGACTACAAGCTGTGAGAGGCTTACCCAGCATAAACAATATTCCAGATGAAATCTGTGGTGATTGTCAAAAGGGTAAGCAAATCAAAAGTCAACACAAATCAGGTACATCTGTTAATACCTCTCATATACTTGAACTAATTCACATAGATTTGATGAGTCCTATCCAAAAGGAAAGTATTGGTGGCAAGAGGTATATTTATGTGTGTGTTGATGATTTCTCCAGATACACCTGGGTCATGTTTATTCGGGATAAATCTGATACCTTTGACAATTTTGTTAATCTTTTTCAGAAATTGAGCAATGAAAAGGCCGACGAACAGGTAAGAGTCAAAAGGATCAGAAGTGATCATGGAAGAGAGTTTGAAAACTCCGAGTTTGCTGATTTTTGTATCCAATATGGGATCAAGCATGAGTACTCGTCCCCAAAGACTCCTCAATAGAATGGAGTGGTGGAAAGGAAAATAGAACTCTACAAGAGATGGCTCGAGTCATGCTAAATAGCAACAAATTGCCCACGAAATTTTGGACAGAAGCCATAAACACTGCTTGTTATATTATCAATAGAGTCATGCTTATATCTGGAACAAACCAAACTGCATATGAAATTTGGAATGGTAGAAAACCTAGGGTTGATTACTTTCATACCTGTGGAAGTAAATGCTACATTTTGAAAGATAGAGAACACCTAGGAAAACTTGACTCAAAATTGGATGATGGAATATTTTTGGGTTATGCTGAAAATAGTAGGGCAAATAGAGTTTACAATCTAAGAACCCAAACTGTTCTTGAGTCAATTAATGTGAAAGTGGATGATACTAATTGTGTAAATTAGGATTTGCAGGTAGCAGATGGTGATCAACTGGAAATTCCACCAAAAGAAGAAGCTGGAAGCAAAAAATCAGAAGAAGAACAGCACCAAACTGAAAGTCTCAATAATACTGAAGAATCCGATCAGGATGAGTCTGGGCACCCAGTAATATATGCAGATCGAGATGAATTTGATGACCCAGATACACCAGACATTGCTGAATCAGAAGCATCGAGACTACCACCTGCTATGATCCAAAAGGCACATCCACTTGACAACATTCTCACTGACATGTCTAAGAAAAATGTGACCAGAAGAAAATTTGCTAAGATGAGTAACATATGTCATATGTCTCAAATTGAGCCAAAAAATGTCAAGGAAGCTTTGACAGATGAACACTGGGTACAATCTATGCAGGAGGAACTTAACCAATTTGAAAGAAACAATGTCTGGGAGCTAGTTCCACGTCCTAAAGAAGGTAATGTAATTGGAACCAAATGGATCTTCAAGAATAAGTCAAATGAACAAGGAAATGTGATAAGAAATAAAGCCAGACTTGTTGCTAAAGGCTATACCCAGATTGAAGGGATAGACTTTGACGAGACATTTGCTCCGGTAGCCAGACTGGAATCCATCAAGCTGTTGCTAGCTGTGTCCTGCTACATCAACTTCATACTATTTCAGATGGATGTCAAAAGTGCCTTTCTGAATGGTGTGCTTAATGAGGAAGCCTATGTGGAGCAGCCTCAAGGCTTCACATATCCATCTCACCCGGATTATGTCTTTAGACTCAAAAAGGCATTATATGGGTTGAAACAAGCCCCCAGAGCTTGGTATGAAAGGCTCACATCATTCTTGCTAAGCAACGGATACAAAAGGGGAGGAACTGATAAAACTCTTTTCATTAAGCATCTAAATCCCGGACTAACTGTAGCTCAAATATATGCTGATGACATAGTATTTGGGTCTACATCTAAGTCCAAAATTAATGAATTTATAAATACAATGAAAAGAGAATTTGAAATGAGTATGGTTGGTGAGCTAACCTTTTTCCTTGGTTTACAGGTACAGCAGGATGAATCTGACATATTCATATCTCAAGCAATGTATGCTAAAAATCTGGTGAAAAAAATTTGGGCTTGAAGATGTAAAGGCAATGAGAACTCCCATGGAGACTACTCTAAAACTTTCAAAGGATGACAGTGTTTTTTCAGACGTAGACTGGGCTGGGAATGTGGATGATCGAAAGAGTACATCTGGAGGATGTTTCTACATTGGGAACAATTTGGTGGCATGGCTAAGTAGAAAGCAAAATTTAGTGTCACTATCCACAGCCGAAGCTGAATATATAGCAGCTGGGAGTTGCTGTACACAACTCCTGTAGATGAAACAAATGTTGGGGGACTATGGAATCTCTACAGAACAAGCCACTATGTATTGTGACAACACCAGTGCCATCAATATCTCAAAGAATCCAGTCCAGCACTCCAGAACAAAACATATTGACGTCAGACACCACTTCATCAGAGAATTGGTGGAACAAAAGATTATCAATCTGGAGCACATACAGACTGATCTACAGCTGGCAGAGTTGTTTACTAAGGCCCTCGATACTGTCAAATTTGAAAGCCTTAGGAAACAAATTGGACTATCACCTCCTTCTGAATGGGAACATGCATATTTCATTAAAAAAAAAAACTCACGTTGTTTTTCTTTTTTGCATTTTGGTTAACTTATCCTATTCTTATATTAAGTAGATCATGCTTTTGCTTGCAGATATATCTGAGTGCTTGTGGCTGATAACGAGACAGATACGTCTGGCTGATAGCAGTCAACATGTCTCCGGATGAATCTAACTAGCACTCAAATCTAGACAATCCTAAGGATAAGTCATTGCTGTCTATGTCATATGGTTGTTACTGGATGAGATTTTATATTCTGTGTGTAGACATATGATCTAAATCTTGCTTATTGCATTACACGCATTTTTCTTGTTATCCAAGGGCAGGGCTAGTGGAAAAGAAGGCTGCCTATCCAAGTCAAGTTCATACCCTTTAGCTTCAAAATACGATGAATTGAGATAAATGTGGTAATATTGTAGAAGTAAGGGGAAAACCTAGTAAGATAACTTCTGGGGATTGTGTGAATCTACCAATCCAAGCCAAGTTCATACACTTCTTCTAACCTAAAGGGGAACATATTGTAAGATAACTTCTGGGGATTGTGTGAAGCTATTTCCACCTCCAAAAGACATTTCCATAATATAGAAAAAGTTGGCAAGCCGGATTTGAGAAAATGCACTTCTTATAGATTTTGATTGGTCTTATTGTGCATTACGGTGATAAATCGATAAGTCAGGGAAATCATATGATTTTTGGTAGTATGTGGATGACTAAGGATTGCTCGGATCACACACGCACATTAATCAACTTATTTATGTACGTAGTGGATTGTATACTGCCAGATGTATCTGACTCAACAGACGTCAACAAGTGCTCAGACGTGTCTCAGGTATTCAGAAGCATTTAGACTTTTTCTTATTCACGAATTTTAGATTTTATTCTGAAAACCTTTATTTTTAAGGCAGTATATCGTGGGCTAATATGTGCAAATTTTGCAGAACAAGTCAGTTGATTGTAGGGCCCAATTTTGGTAATTTATTTGTTTCCTAATTCTTAACATATTCCGTTTCTATATTTATCCCACTTTTTAAGGAAAGGAAATTGGCATAAACTAGGATTCTCAAGAAACATCTTTCTCTTCAAGGAATGAAATTAAAAATCTCTTGAATTCTACTTGTACTCAAATTCCTCAAAAATCTCTCTTCAAATCTCCTTCACTGCCTCCACACCAGCCATTCTTACTCATTCCAGAACTAGTTCAAATTCCAACTCAACCTATAGCCGAACCAATCCAAGGTGGCTCTACCACCAAGACACAAGTTATGGGTGCAAATTCGACACCTATGTTTGATAATCTTCTTACCAGTCACTTTTCTCCCTTAGCTATTCGAAGTGAATTGTTGCTAGAGAAATTTCAAGCAAACAGTCTGAAACAAAGGCGGAGATGCCAAAAGATGATAAAGCTGTGAAAGAAGGTAAATCTGAAAAATGAATTGGCAGAAGACGTAGATGGATCTAACCCAGACTCAGGTACATCAGATTAATCTGGTGATTCAGAGTCAGAGGCTGAAGACGAGAAATCAGAGGAATCAATTGTTAGTTTATCCTTGGATTATTTCACAATTGATTCGTGATCAGGGTATTCAGATACTAGAGGATAATCTAGTGATCAATCCCAAGGTGTTAAACATGGTCAGATGCAGGAAAATACTGGAGGTGCAGACCTCTCACAGGAAACAGGTTTTGGGTGACACTCCTAGTAAACAGGATTCGTTTCTCCAGGATACCAGAATTGGCCAGCTAGAAGCAGAGATTATTGGGTTAAAAGCAGAGGTATCTGATCTCAGGGTTTGTGTCAAAAGACTTAAGACACGCTGGATCAGTTGCTTGGAGGTTCTTCGAAAGAAAAACTAGATGAAACAGAGGAATCTGAGTCTGGAGTTGAAAATGAAAAATTAGAGGAGCAGAATAAATCTGATAAGAGAGAAAGGCCTAAAAACAAGGATGATGCTGTAGAATCTGAAGAAGAAGAGACTATTAGGCCAGACAGAAAGAACAGAAAAAGGCGAATAACACGGTGGCCACAAAGAAAAATAAACTTAGTACAAGGGCAGATGAATACACTACACCAGGTGGATCCAGGTATGATCATTCATCATTGTTAACAGCCTTATGCAGACTACCAAAGGTACGCTTACACCTTTCAGTTTTAAGTTTTGGTCAACTGGTGCCTATGCTGATTCTCAAAAACCATATATCTGGGTGTCTAGAGACCTAAAGATGGGTCTGGCCAACCTAAATCGACTGGACAGGATGGCGGAATTGGAAACTGGAATCGATTTGCATGTTTGCATGAATTCTATGTTTGAAGGGTCGTTGGGGAGATACATAGATATCCTACTGCATTAAATTTCTATGCACTGCAATAAGGGGGAGCATTTTTTGTGTTTTCAGAATTTTCTAAAACTCAACCTTATTTACAGGTTTTATTGTCTGTAACTGAATTTTGCCTAATTTTTGTCTACTCGTGCTTACATTGGCAGGTTACAAGACGGTGATTGCTTCCCCTATTTCTTCCAAAAAGGGGGAGTAGTATTTTTGCTCATCTTTTCTGATTGATTGAATGTTGAAGTAACTTTTGGTTTATTTTGATTCTCCTTTATTTGCTTATTACTTTTCTCTCGTTACATGCATGAATTTGTTGAAGTGGGCTTATTATGATGCATGACTTAAGGGGAAGAATTTTGATAGTGAGAGCTTAATAATTGCATGTTACTTCTTTCTATGTTTGTGAAAAGATGATTAGGTTTTGTAAAAATAGAAAAAGCCAAAGGGGGAGATTGTTAACTTATTTTAAGTTATATTTATTGGAATTTTCTATTTTCCTACATGTTTGTAATTTGATAAATTTAGTTTATTACTAAATATTTTTATTTAGTAATTTATTAAGTTTAATTAAATTACTTAAATATTTCTTGGACATGATATTGTCTTTATCTCCTATATATTGTGATAATATTTGTTGCTTATCTTCTATGATAATGATCAAGAAATATTGTGATAATATTTTGGAGATAATGTTTGTTGCTTATCTTATATGATAATGATCAAGAAATATTGTGATAATATTTTACTTGGCTTGAAATTCTATCTTTATCACTTATAAGTATTTTGATTATATTTTAAGTCTTGGTAAAATATTCTAATTGACCGAGTATAATATTGAAATCATAATCTCGAAATATTGATATTGTTATCTTGTGATTTTGGTAAATTTCGTGATAATATTTTTAATCTTATCTTTGCATATGGTAAGTTTATAAGGTCGAAAATCTATGTAGTGAAAATTCTTGATATGGCCGAAAATATGATGTCCAAGTTTATGTTAATCACTTGATTGATTAACTTATGGTAAGATCTTTCAAGATTTATCACTATCCTATTTTATGGTAAGATCTTTTAAGATTTATCATTATCATATTTTTTGGTAAGATTTATTTAAGGATAATTATCTTACCTTTTACTAATTATCTCTATCATGTTTTGTAGGTATTAGAGATCTTATGCAATAAGGAAAACTTGGGAGCCAAGTAAACCGAATTGCACTATAAAGAGAAGGAAAACGAGATGTTTTCATAAGACGTGTAGAATCATAAAAATTCCTGTGGAGCTTAACAAAATTCACGTCCACATCATTAAGAAGTCTTGAAGCCTATTTTCGTGTGGTGCACAAATACAAAATGCTTCAATTGTGTTGTACTCCGGGAAGAGAATTCAATCACTTTGAGAAGGAAAGAATTTCAGTGTGAAGATCAAACGGGAGGTTTGGATCAAGATCGAACGGGAGTTCGTGTTGCTGAAAAGTATTGCAGAGTCAAAGAAAACTACTGAAGAGTGGTGGGACGCCAGCTCACATTACATGCCACAGAAGGATCAGAGAGTGATCTATTTCTTGGATGTTTGATAAAGTCTATGCGTAGATTTATCCTGTAGTTTAGATTGATCTGTGTAAACTCTTTCCTTATATAGTAATTTGTTTTTGTTCGCAGGATGCGAACCGTGGGTTTTCCCTGTTAGGGTTTTTCCCACGTTCAGCTCAAATTATTGTGTTCTTGTCTATTTACTATTTCGCACAATTTATTCTGATTATTTACGTTTTACTATCCAGACGAATCTGCCTGAGCAAGATTCATCTGGTACTGCGCTAAACAAACTTAACGAATTACTGTTAACTGGTTACTGTTGATCAGACACATCTATGACAGTCCATTATTAAAAGTTAGACAACCTCAGATTTTCAATATCATTGAAGGATCTCATGTTAGAAGTTTAATTTATTATTTAGTTAAATCAAATTCATTTGAAAAATCACTCAAAATTTATTTAAATGGATTCCCATATTAAATATGGGTATTATAGACAAAAGAAAAATAGATATATGGACATTATTGTCAATTAAAAGTTTTCTCAACATTCATACTTTTATATATTAGTGACAGTGATAGTGATAGTGATAGTGATGATAGTGATATTGATCATGTTGATTATTTACTCCAGTCTATATGATTTTTTTTAATATCATATTGGATAAAAATTATACATCTATATTTAAATAAGTTATTGAGTCAATAAATAAAATGAAGTTATATAAACTAAGAATAAACTTCCAATGCCAATTTATCATTAGAAAAGTTATAATTTGTTCTTAAACTTTAAATATGATTTATCGTACAAATTTGAGTTGATTTAACGTCGTAATGATTGAATTTGAAAACTTTATAAATATATTTGGTGAATTACAATGTGGTAGAATATTAATTTATTTTTATCAATAAACATATTTTATAAGTTATATCATTGAAGGATCTCATGTTAGAAGTTTAATTTATTATTTAATTAAATCAAATTCATTTGAAAAATCACTCAAAATTTATTTATATGAATTCTCATATTAATTATGGGTATTCTAGACAAAATAAAAATTGATATAGGGACTTTATTGTTAATTAAAAGTTTCCTCCACATTCATACTTTTATATATTAGTGGTGATAGTGATAAATAAATATAGATAGATATAGATTATGTGGGTGTAGTTTTTTAATTGTATTTTATTACATTATTACTATATAAATTGTTACTTATTAAATGTCACCATCACCTATTAGTTATTGAGTCAATAAATAAAATGAAGTTATATAAACTAAGAATAAACTTCCAATGCCAATTTATCATTAGAAAAGTTATAATTTGTTCTTAAACTTTAAATATGATTTATCGTACAAATTTGAGTTGATTTAACGTCGTAATGATTGAATTTGAAAACTTTATAAATATATTTGGTGAATTACAATGTTGTAGAATATTAATTTATTTTTATCAATAAACATATTTTATAAGTTATATCATTGAAAGATCTCACGTTAGAAGTTTAATTTATTATTTAATTAAATCAAATTCATTTGAAAAGTCACTCAAAATTTATTTATATGAATTCTCATATTAATTATGGGTATTCTAGACAAAATAAAAATTGATATATGGACATTATTGTTAATTAAAAGTTTCATCCACATTCATACTTTTATATATTAGTGGTGATAGTGATAAATAAATACAGGTAGATATAGATTATGTGGGTGTAGTTTTTTAATTGAATTTTATTACATTATTACTATATAAATTGTTACTTATTAAATGTCACCATCACCTATTCTCTATGATAATATTTTTCACTGATTTCTCCTTGCACCATCATCATCGTCGGCAACCAAAATAAATAAATAAATACTCAGCATGCTCAGCCCTAACTCCCATCACTACCTCAAATCGATCGTTGCCTTTCCCTCTCCGGCGGCGCCACACAATATTTCTCATCAAGACAACATATACTATCAACATAATAAAAAGTAAAATTCAAATAAAAACAAAAGAAACAAGATTAATTGATTGCTAAAGAAGACCTTGTATTTATTGAAATTGAAAAATATTTAGTACGATCTGAAGTATTGAATAAGTTTGGATAGTTATTACATTATTATAATTAATCTAAAATTTTCTTAATATTAAAGTTACTAAACAAGAAATTTATTTAATAAAGGTGCAGTGGAAGTCGAGGTTCTATGATCATTTCAAGGGGCACTTTTGGATGTGTGGTCAATCCATAAACCTCCTCTAAGCATACATCTTCAGGCTTCACGTTCTCGGGCAATTTCCAGTTAAATCCATGTAATAAGTTTGCCAACGTTGAACGAACAATCTTAAGTCCCAATTTATACCCGGGACACCTCCTACGACCCGACCCAAATGGCAATAGAGCAAAATTTTGTCCTAACATGTCAATTTCTTGATCCATAAACCTTTCTGGCAAGAATTGTTCAGGTGCATCCCAATATTTGGGATTTCTTCCTATGCTCCACACGTTTATCAAAACTATCGTTCCTTTAGAGATATCGTAACCTGTTAAAAAAATTAAATAAATAAATGCATACATTATTTAATACTCTATAAGCTTTTAAAAATACTACCATGTAAATTCTTAGACGATATATATAGTTAACCTTAACCTGATACATTGCAGTCTTCAATGGCAAGATGTGGCGGGAGCAGCGTAGTTAGTGGATGCAATCTCAGGGTTTCTTTGATTATAGCTTCCATATAAGGCAATCTGGGGAAGTCATTTTCTTCCACCCATCTTTCTCTTCCAATAACTCTATCAAGCTCTTCGGTTGCCTTCTCAATTACGTGTGGGTTTTTAATAATTTCATGAAATGCCCATTCGACGGTGGTTGCTGAGGTGTCTGTGCCACCTGCTAGTAAGTCCTGTTAGAATTCGGAAAAGTGAAAAACTTATTACAGAATTTCTGACTGGAAAAGATGATACAATTTTTCCTGTAAATTTACCTGCATTAACCCCTTGACACAATCCCTTGTGAGTTTAACCTCAAGATTAGGATCCTCTGAAAGCTGCAACAAAATATCTGCCATGTCTTTAGGGACAAAATCCTTTTCATTTGCGTCCATTTTAGCCTTGTGATCATCGAGAACATATTCGTGAAATCTGTCGAATTTATTGGACAAATCTTTCATTTGTTTAACATATCCCTGCAAGTCAAAAAATCTTAACCAGGGTATCCAGTCTCCAATATTGATCACACCGTTGAGCAAAAACCATTTGTCTAACAACCCTTGAAGTTCATCTAAGGTTATCACGGAATCTTGTTGATCATATTTTGATTCACTGTAGTATTTGTTGCTTAGTACCATCCGGGTTATTGTCGAAAGACTATAAGGAGATAATTGTTCTCTCAGCACAATTGGCTTCCCTGAGAGAGCGTAAACTTGTCAAAATTATGGTTCACGCGAGAAGATTGTTTCATGTTTGCCTAATCTTGAAATACATACAAGTATTTTTACTTTTTGTCAAATCAAAGTCGAAATTATAAGTGCCTTCTGTTGAAATAAGTGCTTCGGTTGAAAACAAATTAAAACTTCAAAACTTACCCAATATTTGGGTGAGTTTAAGAAAGTAAAAGTTGTTTCCAAACACATTTTAACTCTTGTCTTACATTTAAGTAAAAATATTTTTAATTTTAAAGCTTTTTTACTCTCAAGACAAGTAAATTATTTAATTATAAACAATAAAATTAGTTATAAGCAAGCTTGTTACGCTTAGCCAAAACGTTAATCTCTCGATTCTGGCCATATATCAACTTACCGCAACCATTGACTCGGACTTCTGAAAGAGCATAAAGGCGAGAAAGAAAATTACGCCTTTCCTCGATACGAATATGCTCGTACGAGTTGAGTCGTTTCGGGGAAAATATCTCCGTAAGATAAATCTTTCGAGCCTGTCTCCAGTATGATCCATAAGGCGCCCATGTCACGTCTGAGAAATTATAACTGGTATACTTACCAGCAGCAAGTGCAGGCCGAGAAGCAAAAACTGTATCATGTGTTTTAAGGAACTGTTTTGCCATTTCAGGTGATGAAGCAACCACAACTGGATAAGAACCAAATTTAATTTGCATTAATTCTCCATATTTTTGGGATAATAAGTGGAGAGACTGATGTGGGATTGAACCAATAAGAAAGTTTAGGTTGCCGATGATAGGCCATGGTTTAGGGCCTGGTGGAATTAGTTTCTGTTTATGGAGGCGATTTTGGGTTATTTTCGAAATAATTATGGCCAAAAAAGCTAGCCATATAAAGGCTGAAACCAACGAAGAAGCCTCCATCTTTTATTGTGGACTATATAAAGATTGTGGTGGTGGTGGTGGTAGACGAGGCTATTTATAGTTGAAGCTAATTTGCCAAAGTTGACATTTCCACAGAGAAATAAATTCTGAATTAGCTTCCGTAAGAGCGCAGCTCACGACATTCAGGCTCTGTTGTATATATCTAGAAAAAAGGTGAAATTACACTAACTACCCCAAAATTAAAGAAATTTTGAAAAATAACCTATTAACTAATTAAAATCTCTAATCAATGTAATTAATTCGGTTTAAACAAAGATTCCCAAATCAAACCCTGCCCTTCTTTCTCTCTGCAAACCCATTCCCAGACTTCGCTCGCTCCCACTTGACCATTTGCCCTCCGCTAGGCTTGGGTAGAATAGGAGAGCAAATACAAGTATTAGTAGCATTACACAAATGCCTTCCTCGTCATTAATATGTTTGCTCGTGACAATTGTGAACTCTTAACGGTCAAAGTGAACCCCTTTGTTCTGAATTTATTAATTCAGAATGAACCAAATCTCTCCAAGTAGGATTCGAACCTAACAGGTTAAAATCAATTTCTCGAAGTATTTCTATGTTTCTCGCTGGAAAATTGGTGACCGAGTATTCACTATTTGTGGAATATTGATAGAATGATCGAAAAAAATTATTGGGCGTTATTCATCAGTTTTTATGTTTTGTTTTGAAGTTGAACTATAGGTTTTATGTATTTATAGACTATAGTATGGCTTTGTGTTGATGAATTGTTGGTTATGTAATCCGTATTTTGATGACTATCGCTCTAAAGAATTGTATAATTATTATTGAGGAAAAAGAATTTTGAACGTGTTCTTATTTTGGTTTTGAATATGCGACAAACCCACAAGCGTTTTGATAAGTAGCCATTATATTGTTCAATTTCGTGATGCCAATTTTCTTCTCAGTGGAGGACTAGATTTAAAAAAAAAAAAAAAAAAAAGTTATGAAAGGAGGAAATTGTGTGAATATCTGCTTTAGTTGGCCGGGGAGGGTACATTGAGAAAATAGTTATACCTACTGGGCAGGTTCTTCCTGTTGGAGGTATAGGTTTATGTACCCTTCAAGTTTTTTCAAGATTTATTGTCACTATAAGAATCGAGATAAATAAGAGCGATACTTGTTGTCCCTATAGGTGCAAATGTCACCACTTTAAATCTATAGGTATGACTAAGTCGCCCCTATAATTCAAAAGGTTTTTTTTTACAATGCATAATTTAAATAATGCTACTAGTAGACCCTTGTGGAGTGTCCGATGTTCCATTAGTGGAGTTGATTGAGGTAGTAACGCCTTTTGAAACCCGTCCAATACTACGTTCATGTTTGTGTCGCATCCCAAGGACCTTCCTAACGATTGCACACTCGTTAATAGGACTAAAGGAGCACTGAGCCTACTGAGTCTTCCTCAACTCGCAAAGATGATCACGTGATCTGTTCGCTCAAAATAGTGTACCGCAAGTACACGGGTCGCGTACAAATAATAAAGTGGACTTTTTGAGTCTGAGTTGTAGATCACACGAGGAATGTATACTCTATTATACTCTAGTTAATTTAATCTTAACAAATGAAACACACAATTAAAAGATGAATTTTTGACAATTCTAAATTAACGAAACTAATGTTAAATCAAATTAAAATAAGGAAAATGAAAGATAAAATAGTTGTGATTCATAATTTCACTTAACTCTTGCTTAAGTAATTTCTCAACACATGCAAATTAATAAATTACTCATTTACAATGTTAGACCCGATTTTCCAAATTTAGCTAATTACCTCTCTCGAGTGAAATTAACCATAATCAATTGGTTTAACATACTATATCTCTATGTTGATTAAGACTCAATCAATTGCATTAACTCTTTGTGAAAATAGCTCAATTGATCATTTAGGATTTAAGGTATATCTCTATCCTTAACAAGAACCTAGAGCATTTGTTATTTGGTCTAAAATGCATAATATCTCTCGATTATCATACACTTCACAAAACATATATTTGATGATCAATCAAACACATGGAATAATCTCAATAACAAACACACATGAAATAAGTTCAACATTAATAAACAAACATTAAAATTACTTAAACTAAGTTAAGCTATATCAATCATCCCAACATAAAACAACTAGCCCATTGTATAAATATTGTACAAAAGTTGAGGTTTACAAAAATACATCACAAAATATAGAAATCAAATATTAAAAATACAAGATAATGAAATAAATCACTTCCCTTGATTTTTTGCCTCAAAATTCCTTGAACTTTTATTTGTATTTCCACTTGACTTCTTGCTTCTTTGATCCAATGGGTGCTAGCAACTTGAAATCAAAAAAAAATTACAAACTAAATTACAAACAAAGCAAAAACAAAGAAAAGAAAAGAAAAGAAAAGAAGAAGAAAAGTGGGAGAAGAGGCTAGGGTTTGGAGATAAAAATTGTGATTTTTTGGTGTTAAGAAATGAGAGTATTTATACTTCCAAAAACTAGACCTAAAATGGTCCAAAAAACACGTCCAATTCAAGCCAAACGCGACCTTAATTTAAAATAATAAAAACATAAAATTAAAATCGGAATTGAGTCGAAAATTACCCACGCGATCGTTGATAAATAATGGGCGCTCAGCGAGCGCCCATTATTCATGGCATGGGCAAAAGCCCATGCCTATATATTATATATATATATTTTGTCTTTTATGATTTTGTCTTTTTTTTTTCTTTAAACTATTTACAATCCAAGTCCTCATCTTCTAGTCTTCTTCAATTTAGTCCTCGAATTTTGACTTTTAAAATATGTCTCTGAAATATTTGCATCTTTAGTCCTTTAGCTTTATGAGATGTTTCAATTGAGCCTCCAACTTTTGATTTCTTTCAATTAGGTCCTTGGACATCAAATTTGCTCCTCTTTTAGCTCAATTGCATTCCAATCTTGTCCATTTTCTTTCAAATTGAGGTTGTACCTAATTGCACAAGATAAACACAATTTATAAGTAGAAATTCGCTCAATTTGTCAATTAAATTGTCGATTTAAAAGCAAAATAAGTGTGTAAAACACACTTATCATGATCGATGAGAAAATAAATTATTGAAATATACTAACTGAATAGAAAAAAGTTAGGAAAGTATGAGATTTATGTGTTTTTACTTAAGTATTCGACCGCTGCATTTGTGTTCACCCAATTGCCATACTTGAAGGTGTGGAATTTTTTGAAATAATCAAATAGGGCTCGGCAATTGCTTAGTTTGAGGGCCAATCTGCAAAAAATTATATGCACAAAATAAAAGATTTCGTAAGGTACATAATTGTAATAGAAAATAATATTACCTTCTCGAAACACGTGGCGGAAAAGCTCTTCGAGCCTTGCACGCTAAGATATTTGGCATGACTTGGATTGACCATATTTTTTTTGAGACTGAGCCTATATATGAACAATTTAAGTTAAAAGTTATGTAAATGAAATATAATATGAATATTAACTTGACTTTTGAGAACATATTATACGTACAATGAAAGCTGGACTTTTGGACAAGTCAGTGCATTTCTACCACTGCTGGACAAATAGCTTGCCGAAAGGACAACTTGAGCCGTGCTCCTTATAGTATTTATGCACATCGGTTTATATGCTCTGTAATGATCGCTCGCCAATTGATTGAGAGCGCCTATGGTAATCTCGTATTCAATGTCAGATCGTCAACCCAGAACGTCAAAACAAGTCCGTAAGTCAAAAAATATTAAATGATGTATTCATTATTGAAAAGAAGTATAAATTTAAATGTACTTCATGAATTATAATTATTTACTTCAATCATTTCCATACTCGTTCTCTATCCTCTTTAGGGACCTTTCCCCAATCTCTATAGCAAGGAATCACGTTGAATCTCACCTGATTCTCGATTAAATGTGTGCAATACTTTGATTAGGTCCAATGGGTTGGGACATTCTATTGATGCAGTCAAAGTCAATTAAAACAAATTTCATCCCGTTTTCTCGTCATTTCTTCTCCAGACTTTGGCTTTTGGAGATACTTTGTCTCTTTGCCGGTGGCATTGAAAAAAGGGCGATCTGAAAAAAATTGTACAATGTGCTTTAAAAAATGATTTGAAACCCCCAAAAAGGATTACCTGACTCGTACGACCTGATAGTGTGTGGACCGGCCCACGAGGAGGATCGCCTGCACTGTCTCCGACGTGAGACATCGGCCATGTTAAACTAAATTGCAAAATCTCAGTTGTATTGCAATACACCTCCTCAGCTCCCTTAAAATTAACACCCTAAACAATCTCAGCTTCCAGTATGTAGGCTAAAGAGCCAACATTAAGTCACGAATAACCTCCTTAGTCCAACAGTTGAGCATATAGGGAATCATCAATTTCCAAATGCATGGAAGATATATAAACTTGCACATATATTACTTTATTTAGTCTAGTCTAGACATAATATAAGAATAGTCGAGTGCTTGTAAAATTATATTCCTACAACCAGTGCCCTACTAGTGATTGAATTCGGAGATACACTTTCATCTAAGATTCTAAGCAGAACACAACTACGTAATAAGGAGGAAAATCCCAATAAACAACTTGCATTAACGAGAAAGTCCTGGAGTAAATCAATTAATTAGTCTATCAAAATGAGGGAAGAATATATATTATTGCAGCTATAAAAGATGTTAGAGTTAGTTTGGTTATTAGTTGTTAGCTAGCTTATCCCTTATATAAAATGGGATTATCATCATTGTAATCAACAAGATATTTTCTACACAGTTTTAACAATACAATTTCCATTTCCATCTTTTCTAATATGGTATCTGAGCTATGTTGAAATTGGAGAAAATGTATTCACTTTGTATTTTGATATTTGTTTTACTTTTGTATTTCATGTTGGAGTTATATAGTATATAACTTCCAACTTGAAGGGAGTGTTAGAATTGTTAGTTTAGTTGTTAGTTAGATTATCCCTTATATAAAATGGGATTATCATCATTGTAATCAACAAGACATTTTCTACACAATTTTATCAATACAATTTCCATTTCCATCTTTTCTAATATGGTATCAGAGCCACGTTAAATTGAAGAAAATGGCTCCCTTCTTCGATGGAATGGAAACCAAGAAATCAAATTCCCAAATTTTATTTTTTCCACTATACTCACTCACAAAGTGAAAGAACAGTAGCTAAAAGATTGAAAAGCTTTTTGTATTTCTTGATCTCAGAACTATGTACAATGAGGTGCATAAATAGACAATGAGCTAGGTCACCTCACGAGTTAGTTAAATTACAACCATTAGAAATACAACAAGTGTAGAAATTAGCTAAAATAAAGGAAAATTGTAAGATTGGATATCATCCATTGATATTGGAGTGCTCCTTAAGAATAAAGTTGATAAGGTAGAAGAGTAAGTTCCAACTGAGATGCTGAATGTGATAGCTTATCTCTTTACTCCTCCCTTCAAGTTGGAACATGGGACTGTGAAATCAAGCTTGTCTATGAGGTAGATATGTCTGGACCGAGATACAGTTTTGGTGAGAAGATCTGCAACTTGATCAAAAGAGGGTACATAACTGATCTTGAATTTCTTATCTAGAACTTTCTCTCTTACAAAGTGCACATCCATCTCGATATTCTTTGTTCTCGGGTGATATACCGAATTGTTTGCAAGAGCACTAGCTCCCAAATTATCACACCAAATTGTTGGGATGTTGTCAATAGTCAAGTTCAGCTCTTCTAGGAGAGATCTAATCTAGGTTATTTTAGCACACGTATGAGCCAAAGATCTATACTTAGATTCGGTGCTTGATCTTGATATCACCTGCTGCTTTTTTGATGACCAAGATATCAAGGAGTTACCCAAGTAAATATAATAACCATCTATTGATCTCCGATCGTCTGGACAAGATGCCCAGTCAGCATCGACAAAACCATTAATTTCAAGTCTCTCAGCTGGTTGAATGTTGATTCCATGAGTCATAGTGCCTTTCTAGTATCTAAACAACCTTTTTACAGCTTTCCAGTGGACTACACAAGGACTCTGAAGAAATTGACTAAGTTTATTCACTGAAAAGAGATATCAATCCTGGTGTGACCAAGGTATTGCAGACTGCCTATTGCACTTCTGTAAAGAGAGGGATTGTCCATCAATTCACCTTCATCTTTAGATAACATTCTTCCAGTTACCATTGGAGTTGGACATGCAGATATACTTTGGAGTCCAAAACGTTCGAGCATTCCCAAAATGTATCTGGTTTAAGTTAGATGAAGGCCACACCTATCTCTTTGAACTTCAATTCCAAGGAAATGATGCAATTCTCCCATGTCTTTGAGAGAAAAGGTTTTATTCAGTTTGCTGATGAACTCTTGTATACCTTCCTTACTGCTCCCTGTGATCACTATGTCATCCACATAGATTAGAGCAAATATAATGAGTTCATTGTTGCTGTAATAAAATAGGGAGTTATCTACCTTCAATTGCTAAAACTTCTAACCGAATAAGGTCATCTTAAGTTGGTCATACAAGGCTCTAGGGGCTTGTTTTAGTCCATAGAGCACCTTGTCTAGTTTGCACACAAACTGAGGTTTTCTTTCATCAATGAATCCTTCTGGTTGATTAATATATATCTCTTCTTCTAGCTTTCCACTGAGGAAAGCATTATTGATATCCACTTATCTTATACTCCAGTTCTTAGACACATCAAGAGTTAAAATAATTCTCAAAGTTGGGGCTTTGATGACAGGACTGAATGTTTCATAAAAATCAATTCCAGTTTTTTTGAAGAAAACCTTTAGCAACTAACCTTGCTTTGTACCTTTGAACCTTTCCATTTGCATCATGCTTAACTTTGAAAATCCACTTAGTTGCAATGACCTTCTGTTTAGGATTCGGTGGAACAAGTCTCCAGGTTCCATTCATTCTTAGTGCTTCAAATTCATCAACCATGGCTCTTTTCCAATTCTGGTTTGAAAGGGCTTCAATAACAAACTCAGGTTTAGCATCTGATTGGGGACTATGAGATATATAAATCTTGGGTTTGAAAGTCCTAACCTTGCTTCTTGTAATCATGTGATGCCCTATCTGGTTTTGATCAACAGTATCAATAGGAGCTCCTATCGAATCCTCACCAATTTCTGACCCACTGATTTCATCACCTGGAGTTTCTTCAACCAACTGTTGATCAACATTAACCTCATCTATTTCTTGTGTAGGATTTTCATACATTTCCTTGTCCAAGAGATCATTTCTACAAATTTGTTGAGAGTTTTCATTTGCTTGATCAGCAGGAGGTTCACCTGAATGGACTGTACCAGAGGAATGATTTGAGTATGTAGGATTGTATGTGGGAAGGTTAAAGAAAGTGTGTTATGCATGGACGTTATGTTTGTTTAGGAACTTGGATTTGAAAGAAAAATCTTGCTCATTGAAAATCACGTGTCTTGACACATAGACTTTACCGGTGGGGCTGAGACACTTGAATCCCTTATGTATTGAACTATATCCTAGAAATGCACATTTGACATGCTGAACTTATGGTTTTGGAATGGTCTAAGGTATGGAAAACAAGTACATCCAAATATTTTTAGCCTTTTAAAATCAAAATCTTCATTGTAGAGACACTGGTGTGGTGACTTTTGTTTAAGTATTGATGTGGGTAGTTTTTTAATTAGGAAAGCGGCAGTTTGGAAAGCTTTACACCAATAAGATAGTGGCATGTTTGCTTGTGCTAAGAGAGTTAAACTGGTTTCGATCACATGTCTATGTTTTCTTTCAGCATGGCCATTTTGAACTGATGTGTAGGGGTAGGACACTCTTAATTCTATGTCACATTCCTTTAGAAGGTTAGAGAAACATCTAAACTCACCTCCCCAGTCATATTGCAATGTTTTTATCTTTTTTCAAACTTGTTTTCGACTAGTTTCTTGAACTCAATGAATTTTTGTAGTGACTCAGACTTGTGTCTTAGTGGATATATCCATGTGTGTCGAGTGTGATCATCAACAAACAAGCTGTAATACTTAAAACCTGAAACAGAGCTGATTGGGACAGATCCCCATAAGTCTGAGTGGATTAAGTCAAGTATGTTAGGGGCATCACAAAAAAAAAGAAGAATTATTAGTATTCAATTCATGTTTGTGACATTTTAATAAATAAATAAATAAATGGGCAAAGTCTTAGCGAAATGTTTTTAAAATTAAAAAAAATATTTATTTAAATAAGTCACGAAAATTCTCGATCGCTACAACCGGCTGTTAGATGAAGACGTACTGTCCCCACTGTACCGACATGGATCTTTTCAGCATACATTGTCCTCACTCGTACGCTCCCCGAGAAAACTTCCCAGAAGGTCACCCATCATAGAATTGGTCCAAGCCAAGCACGCTCAACTTTGGAGTTTCTAACGATGGACTTCCAAAAAAGAAAATGCACCTTGTTGGTATTAGTAATACCTATCATTTCTTTTAAACTTTCCTAGCTTGGGTGTTACACACACACACATGTAAATCCTCATAAATTTTCATGTTTGCATTCGATTACATTGTAGTGTCTTTGTTTGATAGTTTAAAATCATAATATCTAATTTCTCATTGAGTTATCAAGAAAAGATTTTGAAAATTTAAAGTTGTCTAAATTTTAATTAAGATGAAACTGACTGTCTCAGATTTATCTGGACAACAGAGTATTAATAGAAAATGTGAAGTTTTGTCTAGCGTAGATCCAGATGAATCTTGTTATCACAGATCCGTTTGGATTATAAATCGTGAACATAATAGTTTAAGAAATGCAGAATTGTAAAGAGATATGAACACAATATTTGAACTTAACGTGGGAAAAACCTTAATAGTGAAAACCCACGTGCCCGCACCTTGTGGACAAAAATCAGTCACTAATTAAGAAAAGTTGTTACACAGTTCACTAAAGCTAGCGAATAAATTTAGGCATAAACTTATCAAACACCAATGAATTAAATGAATCACTCCCTCATTCTTCTATAACGTGTAATGTAAGCTGGCGTCCCACCACTCTTCAATAGCTTTCCTTGACACTGCAACAATCTTCAGCAAATTCGAACTCCCGTTCAATCTCGATCTAGACCTCCCGTTTGATCTTTTGGCTGAAAGTTTTTTCTTCTTGTAATGATTGAAAAACTCCTCCCAGAGAACTCTTTTAGTTTTTTGTTTGAAGATTTTTATTTGCGCAAAAGAATAAGCTCTAATTCTTTAAGTTGATTGTGCAAACTGGAGAAGTCACAATTTGGAGAAGCCGAGTATGTATTCTTGCTCAACACTAATTATTTCGGCTTCAAGTCTCAAGAGAAAATGTCCCAGTCTTTCTCTATTTAAACACAACCGAATTGCTTGTCCACCAAGAATCCTAGTTGTGTAAAATCTCCGTTACCTGCAATAAATCAAAAAAAATTACAAGTTAATAGAGATAAGGTAAGATAGTCAAAGATAATTATGAAATAAAAGAATCTTATCATAAGTGAGTCACTTACCAATCAAGTGATATAAACAAATTTGGACACTAAGAAATAAGGGCCATAATTTTCAACCAATCTAATATTATCTCAATCTTGATGTGACGCCCCGGGTTCTAATCACCCGACTCGTCACGTCATCGTCTCGTCAAAATTTTGAAATAATATTAAGCGGAAGAAAATAAAATTTTTTAATTGGCAAGATTTATTTAAATAAATTCAAAAATTGACAACTTTAAATATTCACCAATTTACGAAAATAATATTTGCTAAAACATTTCCAAATAAAGCAAACTGTTCAAAATCTCAACATTTCTCAAAATGTGATAATTCAACTGAAATAATAATGAAATCTAATTATTCAATTATTAATGCCACATCCTGCCCATCATTCGTCTCCATCTTCGACATCTGTAATTGTTGTTAAAAAGTGGTGAGCATTTCATTGAAATACTTAGTAGACTCATTGCCGATTAATAAATTTACATAAAAATTGAACACATAAACATGCAATCATATAGTGACAACTTCATCATAATAATAGGCTTTCGTAACATAGGGTGTATGTAGTCTCGTCTCATGCAATAAATGCACACAAGTTATGTCAAAGCATAACAAAATCATAATCTCGTCTCGTCTCATGCATTTAAAAATGCATATAATTTATGGCATGCTCATAACATCAAATATTTCATAAGAAATATAAATTCTCGTCTCGTCTTATGCAAATAATGCACATAAGTCACATGAAGCATATAACGTGCAATTAAAATGTAAACAAATTAATGGGGGCGAGTCTACCTCAATTCTCTACGAGTGTGGTTGAGCGGAAAATTTATTTCAGTTCTCTAGATCTCCGTACGTCTTGTCTAGCCAATAATAAAATAAAATTTGAATTAGTTTCTAGAAATTCAAAGTTTGAAATAAAATTAAAGTTTTGACTTAAAATGAATGATTTTAAAATCTGGGGACTAAAATAGAGTTTTTAAAATAAAGGGTTGCACTTGAAATATTTTTAAAACGTAACAGGGACTTGATTAACATTTTTTTTAAAATTCGGGACTAAAGTGGCAATTTAAGAAAAACTTTTAATAAAACAATTCTCTCTCTCTCTCTCTCTCGTTCATTTTATAGAAGACAAGAGAGACATAGAGCGATGGCGATCGGCACACCAAGAAGGGACCAAGTCCCCGGCCGGTTTCAGGCCTCCGGTCGGTGGCGGTGCCACCTTCGCGAGGTGGGGGAGAAACGGCGTGGGCTTGCATGTGGAAGGAGGATTTTGGGCTGGTTTTTGGGTGCGGTTTGGTGCGAAAAATCGAGGCTGGGTCCATGAGTTTTTGGCGGTGGCTCAGCCAAAACGCGACGGTCAAGGTAAGGGATGGGTTTATTTCTCGATCTTCTTGGGTTTTGATTTGATCTTTGGAGATGTGCAGTGGTCGGATTCGGGTTCGACTGCGGTGTGGAAATTTTGGAGGTTTGGTCATGGCGGTGGCAGGGCAATGGTGGATTGAGATGTTGAATTCTGTTGATTGGGTTCTGTGGTTTGCAGATTGGTAGGGTGCGTCGAGGGTGGATCGTGATTTGGAGGTGTAATTTGGCTATTTTTGTGGTTTCGTGGTGGTAGTGCCGCAGGCTGAGTGTTGCGGCTCGTTAGCGTTTGGCGATGGTGGTGGTTGCATGCAGTGTTGTTCATGGATGTTGATCACGGTGGTGATAATGAAGAAACATAAATTATCGATGAAGATACCTGAACTCAGGGGTGGTGACGTGAAGAATTATGATCTCAGAATGGGGATTAAAATAGTTGGGCAGATAATCTTTAGTTTGGATTTCAAATTGTAACTGCAGATAGATTCTCGTGATAGAATTGGTTGTTTGCAAGTTGGATAGGATGGCGATCATGATTTGTAGAGATAAGTGATGAGTTTAAAATTTGAAGTGTAATTAGAATGATAGATTCAAATTTGAAATAAGATTATCAGGTGATTTTATTTGAATAAATAAATAATTAAATAAAAAAATGAAATTGGATTTTAAAAAATAGATTTTGAATTTATTGGACGTAAAATCAAGTTGGACTAAAAATCTATTATTTTTGGTTCAAAACTTATAACTTGGCTAAACAACGTACGTGAACTTTAAATAACGGGTTAAATTATAGCGACACGGTTTTTAGTAAATAAAATATTTATTTATTATAAATTCAAAAATTTCTCGATCGCTACAACCTTACCCCCTTGATCTATGATATCTGAATACTTGGCTAAAATCTCTTCTTTCCTTTCCCAAGTAGCCTCATCATCCTTGTGTTTACCTCACTGGACTTTGACTAAAGAAATTTCTTTGTTTCTTAAGACATGGACTTTCCTCTCTATAATGCACATGGGCACCTCCTCATAATACAAATCTTTCTGAACTGAAAGTGACTGATAATTCACCACATGACTGGGATCATAAACATACTTTCTTAATAGGGAGACATGAAAAACATTGTGAACCACTGCAAGCTCGGGTGGCAATGCCAAACGATATGCCACATTCCCTACTTGCTCTAATATTTCAAACGGTCCAATAAATCGAGGTCTTAACTTTCCCCTTTTTCCAAAGCGAAAAGTACATTTCATTGGAATTACCTTCAAAAATACTTTCTCTCCCACTTGAGGTCCCAAGTCTTTCCTTCTCTGATTTGCATTACTCTTCTGCCTGTCCTGTGCGGTCTTAATTTGCAGTCTAATCTTCTCAATAGCCTCAACTGTTCTTTCAATTATTTATGGTCCCAACAATTTCTTCTCACCTACTTCATCCCAATAAAGTGGTGATCGACATCGTCGCCCATACAGTGCTTCATATGGTGCCATACCAATAGTAGCCTGGAAACTATTATTGTAGGCAAATTCCACCAATGGTAGGTGATTCTCCCAACTACCACTCAAGTCTAGTACACAAGCTCTAAGCATATCCTCCATTGTTTGAATAGTACGCTCAGACTGATCGTCTGTCTGGGGATGGTATGCAGTACTAAAATTTAATTTAGTACCCATTGCAATATGCAAACTCTTCCAAAATCTAGAAGTAAACCTCGGATCTCTATCTGAGATAATGGAAGCTGGTACCTCGTGAAGTCGAACAATCTCTCTTACATACAACTGGGCTAACTGATCCATACTAAGAGTCATTTTGACCGGAAGGAAATGAGCTGACTTTGTAAGCCGATCCACAATAACCCAAATAGCGTCATTTCCTCTAACTGATTTTGGTAACCCAGTAATGAAATCCATGGAAATTTTCTACCATTTCCATTCTGGTATGTCCAAAGGATTCAACAATCCTGACGGTCTCTAATGTTCAGCCTTAACCTGCTGACAGGTCATGCATCGAGATATAAACCTCGCAATACAACCCTTCATATTTCTCCACCAAAAATTATTGCGTAAATCGCGATACATTTTTGTCCCACCAGGGTGACCTGTGTAAGGTGCTGAATGAGCTTCAGTTAAAATCTCCTTCCTGATCTGTTCATCCTTCAGCACACAAATACGCCCTTTGAACATAAGTGCATTATCAGAGGCAATCTCAAAACCTGTCCTTCTGCTAGTCCCAACTTCAGATCTGATTCTTTCCAAAAATTTATCATCTCCCTGAGCTATCACAATCCGATCCCTCAAATCTGGTTTAACAGTCAGATTTGTCAATCTGCCAGATCCTCAAATTGATGGGGCTTGCACTTCGATTTTCAAATTCTGAAAGTCTCGAATCAACTGGTCTTGCATTGTTCCCAAAACTGACAACTGACCAGCATTCTTCCTGCTCAAAGCATCTGCAACCTTATTTGCTTTACCCGGATGGTAAAGAATAGTGCAGTCATAATCTTTCACCAGCTCTAGCCATCGATGCTGCCTCATATTTAATTCCTTATGAGTAAAGAAATACTTGAGACTCTTGTGATCGGTGTAAATCTCACATTTACTCCCGTACAGATAGTGTCTCCAGATCTTTAAAGCATGCACTACAGCTGCAAGCTCTACATCATGCGTCGGGTAATTCTTTTCATATGGATTCAACTGTCTTGAAGCATATGCTATTACTTTTCCATTCTGCATCAATACACAACCCAATCCATGCTTGGATGCATCACTGTAAATAACATAACCGTCAGACCCATCAGGTATAGTCAATACTGGTGCTGATACAAGTCTATTCTTCAGTTCTTGGAAACTATGTTCGCACTGAATTTTCCACTGGAACTTAATTCCCTTCCTGGTTAACTGTGTCATAGGACCTGCTATTTTAGAAAAGCCTTCTATAAATCGCCGATAGTATTCGGCTAACCCAAGAAAACTTCTCACATCTCCAACATTGGCAGGTGTTGGCCAATTCATTACAGCTTCAACTTTAGAAGGATCAACCTCAATACCATTTACTATAACAACATGACCTAGGAAGGCTACCCTCTCAAGCCAAAATTCACATTTCTTGAATTTGGCGTACAACTTTTCTGCTCTTAGTGTTTCCAATACTACCCTCAAGTGCTCTTCATGCTGTTCAGAATCCCTTGAGTAAATCAGCATGTCATCGATAAAAATGATAACAAATTTATCAAGATACTGATGAAAGACTCTATTCATCAAATCCATAAACACTACGAGTGCATTCGTGAGACCAAATGGAATTACTATGTACTCATAATGCCCATATCGCGTCCTAAACGCGGTTTTTGGTACATCAGCTGGTTTAATCTTTAACTGATGATAGCCAGATCTCAAATCGATCTTCGAGAATATAGCTGTACCTTTCAGCTGATCAAATAAGTCTTCGATCCTGGAAAGGGGATACTTATTCTTTACTGTCAATTTGTTCAGCTCTCTATAATCAATACACATCCTCATGCTTCCATCCTTCTTCTTCACAAACAACACAGGTGCTCCCCATGGCGATACATTCGGTCTGATAAAACCCTTTTCTAACAATTCCTCTAGCTGAACCTTCAATTCCTGCAACTCCTTCGGTGCCATACGATATAGAGCTTTAGATACCGGGGCAACTCCTGGTACCAAATCAATAGTGAATTCCACTTGTCTATCAGGCGGGGTACCTGGTAGATCATCTGGAAAAACATCACCATATTCACGTACTACTGGCACCGACTCCAAAGTGATCTCCTCTGGTGGTTTGTCTTGAAGACTAACCAAATAGCCCTGACAATTGCCCTTGGCTAACAACTTCTCGGCTTGCAAAGCTGATACAAGACGGGGTAGAGCCTTAATCTTCGTCCCATAAAATCTAAATACTTCTTCACCACCTTTGCGAAAAATAACCTCCTTCTCATGGCACATAATTACAGCACGGTTGGTGCTGAGCCAATCCATACCCAGAATAATATCGAAGTCTTTCATTCGAATAATATTCAGGTCTTCTTCCAATACCTGACCATCAAAATCAATTTCCATTGCTTTGACTATCTTATCGGTATCAATTGTTCCTCCTGATGGTAAACTAACCTCAAGTATACTACCAGTTTCATCTCCTATTAAGTTCAACTTTCTAAGCATGTATCAGATATAAATGAGTGTGTGGCTCCCGAGTCTATCAGAACATATACGGGAATACCAGAAATAGATAATATACCTGTTATCATATAAGCATGCTACAAAATAGGAAATGTATACAATGCAGGACAACAATTAGGATATGCATAGGAATTCTGAAATAATTAGTATACCTGCGATCACATCCGAGTCCTCTGATGCATCCATGGAAAATACTCTCGCTTTTCCTTTCCTGTTTTGATATGTGTTCCTCTTCTGATTAGAACCTTGTGCTGGAGGAGCAAGACAATCCCATGCAAAATGGCCCGGTTGGCCACATTTATAGCAGACTCCCTTACCATAAAGGCACTCTCCCTTGTGCAATTTTTGACACTTAGGGTAGGGTGGAGTATGATTAGTCACCTGTCCTCCTGGGGTTCCTGAATTATGTCTCTTATTAAATGATTGATTTCGATTCTGGCTGCGATTCGGCCCTTGCCACTTTCTTTTCCCTTGATATCTCTGTTCATGATGATTTCCTTGGTTACCAATCTTTACTCCCGCATAGGCTACTGCTTGAGCCTTCTTTACCATTTCTCTATAGGTCGGCAGCTCGTGCGAACCGATTATCTGTCTAACCTATGATCGTAGAACCCTCTCAAACATGCGTGCCTTCTTAGCCTCCGTCTCCACCAGATGTGGAGCATAGGGTGACAATTCCTCGAACTTCTTTTCATAATCTGTTATGTCCATATCGCCTTGAACTAGGTGTAAAAATTCAAACTCTTTGTGGTCTCTGAGGGCTGGTGGAAAGAATTTATCTCTAATCTCAGCCTTGAACTCCTCCCAAGTTAAAGCAGCCTGTTGTTCTAGGGTCCTGGTTTGGGATGCTGATTCCCACCAGAATCCAGCCCTACCAACCAGCATAAATTCTGCACAAATAACTTTCTGGTCCTCCGGGCAAGAAATGTGTTTGAAGATTTTCTCAATCGTCTGCAGCCATTCTTCCTTGGCTAAAGGGTCGTTACCACCGTCAAAAGTAGGTGGACCGTACCTTCGAAATTGTTCAATTATTGGAACTGAGGAACCGGTAGGGGCCTGTCTCAAGTCCTAAACTGCCTGAAATAAATCCCTAATGATATTGGCCTGGTTTGGGGGATCCTGTCTTGGAGCATTCTGACCTTGGTTGGTCTGGTTCGGTGCATCTCTGATTAGGCGCCGAGACATTTTCCTTTATTAAGTAAAACAAATAGGTTTATTATTTCTCGATAGGAAAATACAGACAACCAATCATCTCATACAATCAATCTTAATAACAATGTCAAACATAGCTCGTGACATAAAATAAATGAATCTCTTTATTAATAAATGAAATTCCTCAATGAGGATACATTATTATTTCAAGAATGGGAAAAACTGTTGAAAAGGGAAAAATGACAAAACAACTATCACTAGTCCTATCCCACTAAATATGACTGTTGACAGGGGTAGTCCCGGGCGTGCCAGGTGTATAATCTGGGGCACCGGGTGTGACACTTGGTGAACCTGGGGAGTAATCTGGTGATTCTGAAACATAACCTTATAACTCAGGCGTATAATCGTAGATGCCTGACTCAGCATCATATATCTCATTTAGTCGATCTCTATTATCGGTTCGGGGATCATTACTTGTACTGGTGCTGGTATTCGAAAAAGATCCCAAAGCATTATAAACTCATCACATAATGTCTTAAAGTTCGCGTTTTCTCCCCGAGTTCTTTTTATATCCTCGTAAAACTCATTTGCCAACTTATGCTCATCCTCCGGGAAAGTTGACAAAAAGTGACCAATAGTCTGTGTGTCAGTTATCTTAAATCCATGCTCTATTGCGTCCTCTCGTGCTATCTGATAGTATTTTACATCCTCATCTATCTTCTTGTGATGTCCCCTCTTGAATGATAGGTATTTTGAGGCCCATCCATCTAACTTTCTTTGTTGTTGTCTTGTGAATGGTGCCATGTCTAAAACAATTTTGCAAAGTTCAGTTAGGGTTCTTCATTTTTCTAAGTTCGAGGAAAAAAATTATTATAAAATAATTCTTCAATCAATAACTATTTATTCCCATTATGCTCACAACTCGTTCTTTCTTATTTCCTTCTATTTCGGATACAAATCTTTCTTTTTCTTCTAAGTCTCATAAATCATTTAAAATATGTATTCGAAAAATAAAATAACATAAACTCATAAACTTCTTTACCTCGGAGTGGCGGATCGAATGATGGCAGTTGGCAATTAATAATGTAACTAAATTTTAAAAACTTCTCTTTTGAAAAATTTTGCTAGTCTACAGAAACGCAGACTGGCTCTGATACCACGCTGTGACGCCCCGGGTTCTAATCACCCAACTCATCATGTCATCGTCTCGTCAAAATTTTGAAATAATATTAAGTGGGAGAAAATAAAAAATTTTAATTGGCAAGATTTATTTAAATAAATTCAAAAATTGACAACTTTAAATATTCACCAATTTACGAAAATAATATTTGCTAAAACATTTCCAAATAAAGCAAACTGTTTAAAATCTCAACATTTCTCAAAATGTGATTATTCAACTGAAATAATAATGAAATCTAATTATTCAAATATTAATGCCACATCCTGCCCATCATTCGCCTCCATCTCCGATATCTGCAATTGTTGTTAAAAAGGGGTGAGCATTTCATTGAAAAACTCAGTAGACTCATCGCCGATTAATAAATTTGCATAAAAATTGAACACATAAACATGCAATCATATAGTGACAACTTCATCATAATAATAGGCTTTCGTAACATAGGGCATATGTAGTCTCGTCTCACGCAATAAATGCACATAAGTTATGTCAAAGCATTACAAAATCATAATCTCGTCTCGTCTTATGCATTTAAAAATGCATATAATTTATGGCATGCTCATAACATCAAATATTTCATAAGAAATATAAATTCTCGTCTCGTCTTATGAAAATAATGCACATAAGTCACATGAAGCATATAACGTGCAATTAAAACGTAAACAAATTAATGGGGGCGAGTCTACCTCAATTCTCTAAGAGTTTGGTTGAGCGGGAAAATTTATTTCAATTCTCTAGATCTCCGTACGTCTCGTCTAGCCAGTAATAAAATAAAATTTAAATTAGTTTCTAGAAATTCAAAGTTTGAAATAAAATTAAAGTTTTGACTTAAAATGAATGATTTTAAAATCTGGGGGACTAAAATAGAGTTTTTAAAATAAAGGGCTGCACTTGAAATATTTTTAAAACATAACAGGGACTAGATTAACACTTTTTTAAAACTCGGGACTAAAGTGGCAATTTAAGAAAAGCTTTTAATAAAACAATTCTCTCTCTCTCTCTCTCTCTCTCGTTCATTTTAGAGAAGACAAGAGAGACAGAGAGCGATGGCGGTCGGCACACCAAGAAGGGACCAAGTCCCCGGCCGGTTTCTGGCCTCCGGTCGTCGGCAGTGCCAACTTCGCGGGGTGGGGGAGAAACACGTGGGCTTTTGTGTGGAAGGAGGATTTTGGGCTGGTTTTTGGTGCGAGAAACTGAGGTTGGGTCCATGATTTTTTGGCGGTGGCTCAGCCAAAACGCGACGGTCAAGGTAAGGGATGGGTTTATTTCTTGATCTTCTTGGGTTTTGATTTGATTTTTGGACTAAACTTGGATTTTTGGAGATGGGCAGTAGTCGGATTCGGGTTCGACTGCGGTGTGGAAATTTTGGAGGTTTGGTCATGGCGGTGGCAGGGCAATGGTGGGTTGAGATGTTGAATTCTGTTGATTGGGTTCTGTGGTTTGCAGATTGGTAGGGTGGGTCGAGGGTGGATCGTGGTTTGGAGTTGTAATTTGGCCGATTTTGTGGTTTCGTGGTGGTAGTGCCGCAGGCTGAGTGTTGTGGCTCGTTAGCGTTTGGCGGTGGTGGTTGCAGGCAGTGTTGTTCATGGATGTTGATCACGGTGGTGATAATGAAGAAACAGAAATTATCGATGAAGATACCTGAACTCAGGGGTGGTGACGTGAAGAATTATGATCTCAGAATGGGGATTAAAATAGTTGGGCAGATAATCTTTAGTTTGGATTTCAAATTGTAACTGCAGATAGATTCTCGTGATAGAATTGGTTGTTTGTAAGTTGGATAGGATGGTGATCATGATTTGTAGAGATAAGTGATGAGTTTAAAATTTGAAGTGTAATTAGAATGATAGACTCAAATTTGAAATAAGATTATCTGGTGATTTTTTTTGAATAAATAAATAATTAAATAAAAAAATGAAATTGGATTTTAAAAAATAGATTTTGAATTTATTGGACGTAAAATCAAGTTGGACTGAAAATCTATTATTTTTTGGTTCAAAATTTATAACTTGGCTAAATGACGTACGTGAACTTTAAATAACGGGTTAAATTATAGCGACACGGTTTTTAGTAAATAAAATATTTATTTATTATAAATTCAAAAATTTCCCGGTCGCTACACTTGAATTCTTATCATGAATGATAACTGATAAGATAGAATTTTAGGCCAACTCAAACATTATCACAACCCCTAATATTTATCATAAAAGATAAGTGCTAAAATTTATCTCCAACCATTATCAACTACACGAGATAATTATACCAAGGAATATAGGAGATAAATATAACTACAAGTCCAAGAAATTATCAAGTAATTTAATTAAACTTAATAAATTCCTAAACACGAGTATTTAGTAATTAAATTAAATTTACTTAAATTACAAACATGTAGAAAAATAGAAAATGCCAACTTAAACAAGTTAACAATCTCCGCCTTTGGCTTTTTCTATTTTTCCAAAACCTAATCATCTTTTCACGAGCATGTGTAGAAGTAACATGCAACCATAAAGCTCCCCCTATCAAAATTCTCCCCTTCAAGTCATGCTTCATAATAAGCTCACTTCAACCAATTCATGCATGTAACGAGAGAAAAATAATAAGCACATCAAGGAACATCCAAATAAACCAAAAGTTACTTCAACAATCAATTAATCCAGAAAAAGATGAGAAAAAAAATACTACTTCCCCTTCCTCGAAGAAATAGGGGAAGCCTTCTATGTCTTTAACCTGCAAATATAAGCACAAGTAGACAAAATTTAGGCAGAAATCGGTTATTGACAATATATACTGGAAATAAAAGTAGAGTTTCAAAAAACTTCAAAATCAGTGAAGCCAGATGCATCTAGACTGAGATGGATCTTAGTTCTTTTCCTTCTTCTTTGTTCCAGTGGGCTTCTTGAGCTCGTTCTATCTCTTTTCAATACTAGCCTTTGAGGTCAGAACTCCAAAAAATATAAAAATATCATATTCAATTTTTTCTGAAGTCTTTTAACTGTAGTCTTTGAGTTCAACAACTTCTATTTCTAGTAGCCCAGTTCTGTTATCATGTGCGGATGTATCCCGCTTCTCAAAGCCATCTGTATTACCCAGATTCTGTTTTCCAGTGAGGAGGCTGTGTGTCAAGACTTTTTTTGCACTTTACCCTGTTCATTTGTTTGGGAGTGATGACCAAATCATCTTCCAATCTCTTACCACGATCAACCAAATATTGTGAAATAACCCAGGGGTAAACCAGAAAATAGGTATTTCCTTGAAGAGGACCTTGACCAAGGTTTCATTGATCTCCCCCTCACATTGAGACAATTTACTCAAACCAAAATGACTCACTATATCATCAATCCCAAAATCATGAAATTCTTCTGCAGATACACGAGACTCATAATGTATTCTCTTACCAGATATGAGTTTTTGGAAATCAGCATATGCACCAGTCGACTAGAATTTGAAATTGAAAGGTGTAAACATACCTTTTCCAGTATGCATAGGAGTACTAACAAATGATGAAGGATCATACCTAGATCCATCTAGAGCGGCAGATGCATCTGCCTTTGTGCTCGATCTCCTTTTCTTTCCATACACTATTTTCTTCACTATTTTTTGGTTCTTTCTATCTGGCCTAGCAATCTCTTCTTCTTCTTCTTCTTCTTCTCCTTCTCCTCCTCCTCCTCCTCCTCCTCCTTCATATTCCTCTGTTGCATCAGCATTATCCTCATCTCCGCTCCCTTTAGTATCATCATATTCATCATCACCTCTAGACACCTCTGTCTCATCGGATTCATCCTCACTTACAGATTCGTCAACTTCTTCTTCATCTCTGACTCTGACTTGCCAGATTCACCTGTGCCAGTTTGTATTCAGATTTATCTTCTTCCACATCTTTATCATCTTTTGGCATCTCCCCCTTTGTTTTAGTCTATTTTCCCTAAATCTCTCCTGCACCCATAAATTCACTTCGACTATCTAAGGGTAAAAAGTGACTGGTAGGAACATTACCAAACATAGGTATCAGATTTGCACCCATAACTTGTGGCTTGGTGGTAGAGCCTGTTGACCTATGGTTAACTTGACCTTATTGTTTTGATCATAACAAACAAAAATATATTGTGTTGCTAACAAGTGTGCTTCAAGTGTTTCATGTAATGATAAATATTCAAATCATTCAATGTTCAAATCGTCTATCAAAGATATAAACCAAAACTATGTGATCAAGCACATGAGACACAAAGAAGATCAAGAAAGAATCGAAGATATTTAAGATCAAATTTCAAGTCGGAAAGCATGAAGACCAAGCAATGAAGCCTACAAAGAATTGAGCATTTACAAATTGCTTTTCAATCTTATGTAAGGTTAATACATCAATAGTTGGCAATGCATTTCATAAAGCTCAAGTAACATTTTTAAAGCCATTAAAATATCTTCTTCAAAAACAACTTTGATCAGAAAATCTTGAAAAATCAAAATCTTGAAATCCTGATTTTTCAGGTCGGCCTCAAATATATGAGGTCGACTGCAAATTTTTTCAGGTAGACCGCATTGCCTATTTTTGAACTCCAACGGCTATTTTCTCGCAACGGCTATATTGAGGTCAACCGCATGGCTAAATAGGTCGACCGCAAAAGACAGTATGTGCGGAATTTGCTCTATAAATAACCTTCTCTCTTGCATTCATTTTCAACAACTAAGAGGAGATTTTAGAAAAGCTTTCTTGTGAAAAATTCATTGTTCTTACTTGATTTATATTTATCTATCTTTATTAGATTACTTTGATTGATCCAACTTTGTTTTATCAAAATTCATCAAAGTTTTTGAAAGAAAGTTTTTGTGAAGATTCTTGGTTTTACATTGTATAAACTTCCTCAATATCTTCACATTATATATTGGAATTGAAGTGCAAGTCTCTCAGTGTTCTAAACATGTTTTAATCTTTTAAAAGAGAAAATTTTCAATTAAGGAACTTTGATTATTTGTGCTACATTTTTCATTATTATTTGATTCATCAAAATTCCATTGCCTAAACACTTTGAGCTTAACTTATTGTTAATTATTCAAGTGTGGAATCTCCTGGTACTTAATTTGATTCAATATTTTAACAAGAGATTATTTGAAAAACTTTGTTTGATTGCATCGAACTTTTCATTATCATTTGCATCAAAGTTTTTCTCTAATACTCGAGCTTAATTCATTGCTATCTATTGAAGTGTTAGCCTAACTCTCTTGGTACTTAATTTGAGTTTATCATTTGTCAAGAGAGTTATTTCAATTGTAAATTCAATTCATTATATCTTATGGTTTCGAGAGCTTTGTGAAAACTCGATTGTTGGTTAAGGGTAGGTGCTCCTTGTTGTAAGTCATCTAAGGATAAGTGCTCCTTATTGTAAGTCACTTAAGGATTTGGTACTCCTTGTTGTAAGTTACCAATATAGTGGATTTGGCCTTGCTCGTGATAGAGAGCTCGGTAACGGGGGACATAGATCACGTTGGTTGATTGAACCTCCTTAAATCGCGTTTGCATTCTCTTATCCCTTTTACTTACTTACATTGCACTTACTCTATTCAATCAATTTATATTGTGCAACACTATATCTAAGTACTATACTTGCTTTATCAATTATGTTTACACATTTATAGCACACTACATTGATAGTTAAGTTACTTGCAACACTAAGTGCTCATACTTATACCCATTGATTTTTAAGTTTGATATTATTTATCGAAAAAGTTTTATAAACCAATTCACCCCCCTCTCTATTAGTTTACTCTTGGGCTAACAATTGGTATCAGAGCTTAGGTGGTCATTTTGAAAAGATTTTACAATCTTGAGTTTATGTCTAACCATAATCTTGAGGGGCATTCTACAAATCGTCCTCCTTTCTTTGATGTTACACATTATAACTATTGGAAGACTAGAATGATGATTTTTGTTCAATCAATAGATTATAATATTTGGGAAGTCATTGAAGAAGGTCCTCATAAGTTTACTAAAGTTATTAAGGTTAATGGAAAACTGGATCAAACTATTTCAAAACCTAGAGAGGAATAAAATGATGATGATAGGAGAAAATTGACTTTAAATTCTAGAGCCAAAAATATACTTTATTGTGCTTTGGATAAAAATGAATTTAATCGTATTTGCACATGTGATTCCGCATTTGATATTTGGCATACATTAGAAATCACACACATGGGTACAAGCAAAGTGAAAGAAACTAAGACAAATCTATTATTTAAAGATTTTGAAAATTTCTTTATGAAGCAAGATGATCCCATTACTTGCATGATTACTCGTTTTACCGATATTGTCAATGGTCTTAAAGGCCTTGATCATAAATTTACTAACGGTGAACTTGTGAGTAAAATTCTTTGGTCTCTCTCCCAAGATTGGAATCCATTGAGGATGTTGATCGAAAACACAATAGACTTCAACACACATCCATTGGAAGAGCTTTATGGAACATTGTTGACTTTTGAGCTTAACAATGCCAAAACAAAGGAGAGGACAAGAAAAGGAAAAGAAGAGGCAAGCGCGAAATTGCTCTTAAATCATCACATGGTAAATGTGCATCAAACTCAAAGATAAGTGATGAGGAACTTGATGATCTTGCTATCCTTATCAAGAAGTGGAGAGGCGTTCGCAACAATCATCGAATCCAAAAGAGAGACAAAAAAGATGAGAAAATTGTTTGCTATAATTGTGACAAACCCGGTCACAAAAGTACCGAGTGTAGAAGCAAGAAAAGATTCATCAAAAAGAAAGCTCTACAAGCCACTTGGGATGAAAGTGATGATGAGCAAGATGAAGATGAGAGTCAAGATGAAGTGGCCAACATGTGCTTCATGACTATTGAGGATGAGGTAAATTTCTTTGATACCTCTTGGACTTTGAATGATCAATGATTTAAAAATCTATTAATCAACATATTTGATAAAAACCTCTAGCACTTTATAAGAACTTCTCATATTGAAAGAGGTTTGAGTATTATCAATGAAAGTTAAAATATGGCTAAATATGTTGATATGTTTATACGCAAATATATGTGATTTTATTGCATCATCCATGTATTGTATGAAAAAAAAAAAAGCAGAATTTTTCCCCATTTCCTATATGCTCATACTCTTGTTATACATGATTATACCATAGAGAAATAAATTTCATGTCTATATATGAGATAAATGATGCTATTCATATCTAACCACTCGAAGGTATGGCTTAACACCGATATGCATTGTTATACCCTTTAACTCATTTCATGCTACAAATGCTTTACTAAGGAGGAATATGATTACAATCAAGATATTCTACTTGTGTCCCATTATTATGCTTATCACACATATACTCATGATTAAGGGATAAATGTCACCTTTTTGCTTATGCCAAAAGGGGGAAAATATGGTGATGATTTGTTTTAGCTTGACTTTGGATAATCTATATGCATGAAAATGATTAAATTATATGCTAGATTATGTCTCATTGGTTTGTATAAGATAGGGGGAATATATGCTAAAATTGAACTTATCAATTATTCTCATTTCCCTATGCTTTGATTATACGCTTCAATTGCTTATATTATCATGACAAATCATCTTGTTTGTCATAATCAAAAAGGAGAAAATTGTTGACCTTATTGTTTTGATCATAACAAACAAGAATATATTGTGTTGCTAATAAGTGTACTTCAAGTGTTTCATGTAATGATAAATATTCAAATCATTCAATGTTCAAATCGTCTATCAAAGATATAAACCAAAACTATGTGATCAAGCACATGAGACACAAAGAAGATCAAGAAAGAATCAAAGATATTTAAGATCAAATTTCAAGTAGGAAAGCATGAAGACCAAGCAATGAAGCCTACAAAGAATTGAGCATTTACAAATTGCTTTTCAATCTTATGTAAGGTTAATACATCAATAGTTGGCAATGCACTTCATAAAGCTCAAGTAACATTTTTAAAGCCATTAAAATATCTTTTTCAAAATCAACTTTGATCAGAAAACCTTGAAAAATCAAAATCTTGAAATCCTGATTTTTCAGGTCGACCGCAAATTTTTTCAGGTCGACCGCACTGCCTATTTTTGAACTCCAATGGCTATTTTCTCGCAACGGCTATATTGAGGTCGACCGTATGACTAAATAGGTCGACTGCAAAAGACAGTATGTGCGAAATTTTCTCTATAAATAGCCTTCTCTCTTGCATTCATTTTCAACAACTAATAGGAGATTTTAGAGAAGCTTTCTTGTGAAAAATTCATTGTTCTTACTTGATTTATATTTATCTGTCTTTATTAGAATACTTTGATTGATCCAACTTTGTTTTATCAAAATTCATCAAAGTTTTTGAAAGAAAGTTTTTGTGAAGATTTTTGGTTTTACATTGTATAAACTTCCTCAATATCTTCACATTATATATTGGAATTGAAGTGTAAGTCTCTCTTTATTCTAAACTTGTTTTAATCTTTTAAAAGAGAGAAATTCCAATTACGGAACTTTGATTATTTGTGCTACATTTTTCATTATCATTTGATTCATCAAAGTTCCATTGCCTAAACACTTTGAGCTTAACTTATTGTTAATTATTCAAGTGTGGCATCTCTTGGTACTTAATTTGATTCAATATTTTAACAAGAGATTATTTGAAAAACTTTGTTTGATTGTATTGAACTTTTCATTATCATTTGCATCAAAGTTTTTCTCTAACACTCGAGCTTAATTCATTGCTATCTATTGAAGTGTTAGCCTAACTCTCTCGGTACTTAATTTGAGTATATCATTTGTCAAGAGAGTTATTTCAATTGTAAATTCAATTCATTATATCTTGTGGTTTTGAGAGCCTTGTGAAAACTCGATTGGTTGTTAAGGGTATGTGCTCTTTGTTGTAAGTCACCTAAGGATAAGTGCTTCTTGTTGTAAGTCACTTATAGATTTGGTACTCCTTGTTGTAAGTTACCAATATAGTGGATTTGGCCTTGCTCGTGATGGAGAGCTTGGTAACGGGGGACGTAGATAACGTTAGTTGATTGAACCTCCTTAAATCGCGTTTGCATTCTCTTATCCCTTTTACTTACTTACATTGCACTTACTCTATTATATCAATTTATATTGTGCAAAACTATATCTAAGTGCTATACTTGCTTTATCAATTAAGTTTACACATTTATAGCACACTACATTGATAGTTAAGTTACTTGCAACACTAAGTGCTCATACTTATACCCATTGATTTTTAAGTTTGATATTATTTATCGAAAAGTTTTATAAACCAATTCACCTCCCTCTTGGTTAGTTTACTCTTGGGCTAAAGAGCCACCTTGGCTTGATTCGGCTATTGGCAGAGTTTAGGTATCAAGGTGGGTTAAGAGGATTTTTTTTTTTTTGTGAATTTTGGTTTTTCAAATATGGGAGAGAGAGAGAGGGAGAGGAAATCAAGATTTGGGGAGAGATTTTTGAGGAATTTGAGTACAAATAAAATTCAAGAGATTTTGTTTTAATTACATTCCTTGTTGATAATGATTCTCTTGAGAATCCTAGTTCCTGTCAATTTTTCCTTAAAAAATGAGATAAATATCGAAACAGAATAAATTAAGAATTAGGTAAAAAATAAATTAAAAAAATTGGGCTTCACAATTTACTAGCTTACCTGCAAGATTCGCTCATATTAGCTCACAATATACTACTTTAAATAAGGATTTTCAATTCAAAAATATCTAAAATTCGTGAATGAAAAATTTAGATGTATCTGGATACTTGAGACACATCTGAGCACTGTTGGCATCTGTTGAGGTAGATACATCTGACAGTGTACAATTTACCACATACATGATTAAGTTGCTTAAAGTGCATGTGTGATCCGAGCAACCCTTAGTCATCCACATATTGTCAAAATCATATGATTGCCCTGACTTATTGATTTGTCACCATAGTACACAAGCAGACCGATCAATATCTATATAAAGTGCATTTTCTCAAATCCGGCTTGCTGACTTTTTCAATATTGTGGCAACGTCTTTTGGTGCTGTAAATAGCTTCACACAATCCCCAGAAGTTATCTTACTATATTTTTCCCCTTTAGATTAGAAAAAAGGGTATGAACTTGGCTTGGATTGACAATTTCACACAATCCCCAGAAGTTATCTTACTAGATTATCCCCTTTTCTTTTTAATTTGTTTTTCTCAAGCTTTTTAAAACAAAGGGTATGAACTTTGCATGGATTGACAGCCTTCATTTCCACTAGCCCTGCCTTTAGACAACAAGAAAATGCATGCAATGCTAAAAGTAAGATTCAGATCATATGTCTACACACAGAATATAAAACCTCATCCAGTAACAAACCAGACAGTTTTGACAGTAGTGACATATTCCTTGGATTGTCAAGATTTGAGTGCAAGTTAGATTCATTTGGAGACATGTTGACTGACATCTGTCAGAAGGTATCCGTCTCGTTACTAGCCTCAAGCACTCAAACATATCTGCAAGCAAAAACATGATCTACAATAAGTATATATAAGAATAGGATAAATCTGTTAGCCCAAGAGTAAACTAACCAAGAGGGAGGTGAATTGGTTTGTAAAACTTTTTCGATAAATAATCTCAAACTTAAAAATCAATGGGTACGAGTATGAGCACTTAGTGATGTAAGTAACTTAACTATCAATGTAGTGTGCTATAAATGTGTAAACTTAATTGATAAAGCAAGTATAGCACTTAGATATAGTGTTGCACAATATAAATTGATAGAATAAAGTAAGTGCAATGTAAGTAAGTAAAATGGATAAGAGAATGCAAACGCGATTTATGGAGGTTCAATCAACCAACGTGATCTACGTCTCCCGTTACCGAACTCTCCGTCACGAGCAAGGCCAAATCCACTATATTGGTAACTTACAACAAGGAGTACCAAATCCTTAGGCGACTTACAACAAGGAGCACATATCCGTAACCAACAATCGAGTTTTCACAAGGCTCTCGAAACCACAAGATATAATGAATTGAATTTACAATTGAAATAACTCTCTTGACAAATGATTTACTCAAATTAAGTACCGAGAGAGTTAGGATAACACTTCAATAGATAGCAATGAATTAAACTCGAGTGTTAGAGAAAAACTTTGATGCAAATGATAATGAAAAGTTCAATGCAATCAAACAAAGTTTTTCAAATAATCTCTTGTTAAAATATTGAATCAAATTAAGTACCAAGAGATGCCACACTTGAATAATTAACAATAAGTTAAGCTCAAAGTGTTTAGGCAATGGAACTTTGATGAATCAAATGATAATGAAAAATGTAGCACAAATAATCAAAGTTCTTTAATTGGAATTTCTCTCTTTTAAAAGATTAAAACAAGTTTAGAACAAAGAGAGACTTACACTTCAATTCCAATGTGGTGTGAAGATGTTGAAGAAGTTTAAACAATATAAAACCAAGAATCTTCACAAAACTTTCTTCCAAAAACTTTGATGAATTTTGATAAAACAAAGTTGCATCAATCAAAGTATTCTAATAAAGATAGATAAATATAAATCAAGTAAGAACAATGAATTTTTCACAAGAAAGCTTCTCTAAAATCTTTTCTATGTTGTTGAAAATGAATGCAAGAGAGAAGGCTATTTATAGAGCAAATTTCGCACATACTGTCTTTTGCGGTCGACCTATCCTGCCATGCGGTCGACCTCAATATAGCCGTTGCGAGAAAATAGCCGTTGGAGTTCAAAAATAGACAGTGCGGTCGACCAAAAAAAATTTGCGGTCGACCTGAAAAATCAGGATTTCAAGATTTTGATTTTTCAAGGTTTTCTGATCAAAGTTGATTTTGAAAAAGATATTTTGATGGTTTTAAAAATGTTACTTGAGCTTTATGAAGTGCATTGCCAACTATTGATGCATTAACCTTACATAAGATTGAAAAGCAATTTGTAAATGATCAATTCTTTGTAGGCTTCATTGCTTGGTCTTCATGCTTTCCGACTTGAAATTTGATCTCGAATATCTTCGATTCTTTCTTGATCTTCTTTGCATCTCATGTGCTTGATCACATATTTTTGATTTGAACATTGAATGCTTTAAATTATATGAAGCACTTGAAGCACACTTGTTAGCAACACAATATATTCTTGTTTGTTATGATCAAAACAATAAGGTCAAGTTGATCATAGGTCAACAAAATCAACTTAAATGCATGTGAAAGTAAAGAATCCAAGGAAAATGCAATTTTTTTTTTTTTTGAAATATGCATGATCCTATTCTGGAGGAGGTGAAATTCCAATTTGTTTCCTAAGGTTTTCAAATTTGACATTATCGAGGGCCTTAGTGAACAAATATGAAAGTTGTAGATAAGTCTGTATGTGCTCTAGATTGATAATCCTTTGTTCCACCAATTCTCTGATGAAGTGGTGTCTGATATCAATGTGCTTTTTTTATAGAGTGCTAGATAGAGTCTTTTAAGATGTTGATAGCACTGGTGTTATCACAATACATAGTGGCTTGTTTTGTAGAGATCCCATAATCTTCGAACATTTGTTTCATCCAAAGGAGCTGTGTACAGAAACTACCAGCTGCAATATACTCCGCTTCAGCTATGGAAAGGGATACTGACTTTTGTTTTCTGCTTAGCCACGACACCAAGTTGTTTCCAATGTAAAATCATATTCCAGTTGTACTCTTTTGATCATCAACAGTCCTAGCCCAATCTACGTATGAAAATCCTGCAAGATGGGCAGTGGTATCTGATGTGATCCGATATGGGGATCACTAAGAACACGCGGGCCGAAAATCTCTAAAATCTAATTAGTAGATGATAGCAATGTAACCCCGACCTCACGACGCAAGAACTATGGTTATATTAAACCCAAAATCCATTACGATGCGGAGATAAGAACTACATAGGGGGAACGCCACAAAGATTGTCAAATCCTTTGATAAGTTCGAGTTTGTTCAACGAGAACAAGAAGAAAATTAAGGAAATATCTCACCTTCAATATCATAAACCTCAAGAATAATAGTTATGTTTTACAATGCTGAATGAAGCCTTTAAATAGGCTAATAAAATAAAGCAACCAAAAATAAACTAGAATTAAACCTAAACTAAAACTCCTAAACTAGGTTTAAATTGCGGCACTCAGTTACGTCCGTAACTTTTATGTTTACGGCCGTAAGTGACTTACGGCTTAAAAAATAAAACATAGGTTACGGCCGTGACAATTTATTTTACGGCCGTAAGCGACTCTCTGAACAAAAATAAAAAGTTACAAAACTCTGGTTACGGCCGTGAGTATCTGGATTACGGCGGTAAATACTTCCACTTCAGTTACGGCCGTGAGATCATATGTTATGGCCGTAATGGCTCTTCTGCTTAATTTCGCCCTGATGATGTTACGGCCGTAAAAATGGGTGTTACGACCGTAAGTCAGCTTCTGCATTATTTTCTTGTTGTTCTTTGATCCAAATACATTGTAGTGACTTTGGTTCCTCTTCCACTTTATTATGCAACGTAAATGAGGTCCTTGCACTAGTACACTCGTCCATCCACGCTTGCATAAATCCTTGCATTGCCTGCTTGATTCTTTTGGCTCTTTGCCTCGTTATTGGTCCTACGGGCATGTACAACGGGTCAACGCTCATCGAGCCACTCCGGAACTCATCATCCCCTCCCTGTTGAAAAGGATTCGTCCTCGAATCATCACCTTCATCAAACAGAGAAAAATCAGCAACATTAAAAGAAGTAGACACGTTATACTCACCTGGAAAATCGAGCTTATATGCATTCTCATTTATCTTTTCAATGATTTGAAAATGTCCATCACCTCTTGGCTGTAACTTAAACTTCCTTTGGGTTGGAAATCACTCCTTTCGCAAGTGCACCCACACCCAATCACCCGGCTCGAACGTCACTTGCCTCCTACCTTTGTTGGCATGAGTCGCATAACGCTCATTTTTCTTTTCAATTTGCCCTTTCACCTTCTCAGGAAGTGTCTTCACAAGCTTAGCCTTTTTTACCCTGTCCAAACTGCTCCTTTCATCTACAGGTAAAGGAATTAAATCAAGAGGAGTTAGCGGGTTGAAACCATAAACAACTTCAAAAGGTGAACATGAAGTAGTAGAATGCACAGATCGATTATAAGCAAATTCCACAAATGGCAAACATTCCTCCCAACTTTTTAAATTCTTATTTATTATAGTGCGCAAAAGTTGGATTAATGTCCTATTAACTACCTTCGTTTGACCATCAATTTGTGGGTGACATGTAGTAGAAAATAAAAATTTAGTACCCATCTTCCCCCACAAGACTTTCCAAAAGTAGCTTAGGAACTTAACATCCCTATCAGACACAATACTCCTAGGTACCCCCCATGGAGTCTCACAACTTCCCTAAAGAATAGGTCAGCTGTGTTTGTTGTGTCATCAGTTTTATTACAAGGAATAAAATGCGCCATTTTGCTAAATCTGTCTACCACCACAAATATCGAGTCTCTACCCTTTTTTGTCCTAGGCAGACCTAACACAAAATCCATAGATATATCTACCCAAGGTTCATTAGGTATGGGCAAAGGTGTATCAAACCTTGTGGTAAGACCCTATACTTAGATTGTTTACAAGTTATGCACCTATCACAAATATGGTGAACATCCCTTTTCATTTTAGGCTAATAAAAGTGCTCTTGTAAAGTCTCTAACGTCTTAATAACACCAAAGTGTCCCATTAACCCCCCACCATGAGCCTCACGCACTAGCAATTCACGCATAGACCAATTAGGCACACAAAGTTTACTTTCTCTAAACAAATAGCCATCATGCATATAAAATTTATCAATTGCACCCTTTTCACATGAAGCGTAAATAGTGGAAAAATCAGGGTCATCAACATACATACCTTTTATATAGTCGAACCTAAGCAACTTCGCATTTAAAAAGTTTAGAAGTACGTACCTGCGAGAAAGGGTATCTGCTATCACATTCTCCTTACCTTGCTTATAGCGGATGACATAGGGAAAAGTCTCAATGAATTCCATACAACGGGCGTGTCTTTTGTTTAGCTTACCTTGTCCCTTGAGGTGTTTCAGTGACTCGTGGTCAGTGTGTATGACGAATTCCTTTGGCCACAAATAGTGCTGCCATGTCTCCAAGGCACGAACAAGAGCATAAAGTTCCTTGTCGTAGGTAGGATAATTCAAAACTGCCCCACTCATCTTTTCACTAAAAAAATGCAATCGGCCTTTTTTCCTGCATAAGAACAGCTCCAATCCCTATTCCTGATGCATCACATTCAATCTCAAAGGTTTGGTTAAAGTTAGGTAAAGGAAAAACCGGTGCAGAACATAACCTATCCTTAAGCACTTTAAAAGCATTTTCTTGTGCTACCCCCAATGGAATTCTACACTTTTCTTAACTATCTCTGTGAGTGGTGCTACAAGTGTGCTAAAGTCTTTAAAAAATCTTATCTTATCTTATTATTATTATAAAGAAGGATAGTTGGGCCAAACTTTTCCCCCCCAAAATCTCCCGCCTAGCAAATCTCTGTACAAATAAAAAGGAAAAAAAGTCACTTCAGGAAAAAAAGTCAATTCAAAGAGAAAAATTCAAAATGAATATCTGTACAAATATTTCAAGATACGCAACTCATGACCACTCCACCACTCCACATTAAAAATTAATTTATTTTATTATTTTATTATAAAGAAGCTTAGTAGCCCAACTTTTCTCCCCCAAAATCTCCCGCCTAGCAAATCTCTCCTCCAAAAAGAATCTGCCATGTTTGATGCGCATTAAAATACAATTTTTTTTCTCTTTCCTCATTCTGCTACAGTATTTTAATATATTAAAATCCTGCAAGTGTCAGTGCCTTTGTCAATGCTGTGCATCGGTCAGTGGATGTCGAGCCCTTCAATCTCGATTTTGCCCTCATTTGCCACTTGAAATTACCTATATTATTAATCCACCAGCCCGCCTAACCGAAGGGTAGAGCTGGGAGGAAAAAAAAATCTTACTTCATGGTAGTTCAAATTCTTATCAAAAGGAATTTTTTATTTTAATTTTGATCTTTACTTTTAGGGAATTGATTTTTTTAGGGGTATTTTTAGGGGTGAAATAAAAAAATTTATTTCAACAGCATTTTGAGACTTCCAATAGAAGCAACTCGCTGTACCACCTAGAAGAGAGTGCTCAGTCTTTTGAATTTTGAATTAAATGGAGCAGATTTTATTTTATTTTATTTATATTTATAAGATTTAGCCACTGTTGGTAAAAAAAAAAACACCAAAAGTAGTGTCAATTCTTGGTTCCTACGCCTGCAGCAGATGAATATTTTGGATTATTGGTACAAAGTGGGTCCCAATATTGACTATTCAGGAATTGCATGATTTGACACAAATAATATTTTAATTCAAAAGTGGTAAGAATGGGAAATGGGAAAGAGAAACAAGTGCATGTGGGTGCTCCTTCCAATTCATATTTAAATTTATATTCAAATATATCATATTTCTGACCAATTCACCACTCCCAAGAGTCTGAGCCAGTCTATGCTCGCCATTATACAATTTAAATTTACAAAGCTTTTTTGAAAAAGCTTTTTTCAAATATTATATTTGTGACAAAAACTGATTGACAGATCAGATATTTTACTCCCAAGAGAATGCGCCAGTCTGTGCACGCCGTTATATACAATTTAAATTTACACAGCTTTTTTGAAAAAGCTTTTTTCAAATATTATATTTGTGACAAAAACTGATTGACAGATCAGATATTTTACTTCCTCAAGCACGTTATCTATGCTAATGACTATATAAGAAAGCAACCTTCATTTTACAATTTATTCTCTTCAAAATTGAAAAACTGCAGGAAGCATTTTTTATTCCCTCATATTTGAAGAAACGCAGCGAAGGTAAACAAATCTGTTGTTCCATTTTTCTTAAATATGAAGGTAAACAAATCTGTTGTTCCATTTTTTATTCCCTCATATTTGCACAATTTTTGCTCATCCTTTTTTATTTTGTTTGTGATAGCGAGATGGCACCCGTGATTAACATGCTTTCAGACATCGACCCAACCAAAACACAGTGGGCATTTAAGGTTCACGTTGTACGACTATGGAAGAACCCAAGTTTTGGAGACAATGCAGACATTTACAGCTTGGAGATGGTTTTAATTGACATGAAGGTTTGTAATCACTTTTCTGTTTTTTTGTCTAAACAATATATGCAGTTCTTTTCATATGCGTTACAGAAATTCTGTTTTTGCATTAAGATATGTCAATATGTCTTTTTTTGTCTTTTTATTCAGTACAAAAATAAAAAGTTAGACAAATAAAAAACATGCAGCACTATAAAATATAAGCTCAATTGAAAACCTGTTTTTGTCTTAATGCATGTGGTTCTTTCCATTTTTTATTTTTTTTTATTCAGTGCAAAATAAAAAGCTAGGCAAATAACCATTTTGAGTTTGTGAAAAGTTAAAGTCTTCATGTTTGAAGGTATTGATAATTCACGTCTACTATGCAGAAAAAAATAACTCCCCTTCAAATCTGTGTACAAAACCAAATTATTAGAGACCAACTAAATCCGTGCATCGCACGGGTGGATGGACTAGTTCTTATATTAAAGAAGGATAGTGAAAAAAAAAATCCCGCCTAAAAATATTCCAAACGTCCCATCCATTCTTTTTGGTGAAAAAAAAAAAAAAAAAAAAGATTGCAAAAAGGCTGCAACTATGAACGAATTGTACCTACCCAATTCGCTAGACCAACCTCTACAGCAGCCGACTTTCCTTTTCTTTTTCAATATATATATTCTGACACAATTAATGATTTTGCCCATTTGGTTCCATGGCATCAACTATTCTACAAAAAATACTTCCACTTTCCTCCCTTTTTCAAGGGACGAGTTCATGAAAAAGATCATGCAAAAAATTATACGAATATATTTTTCTCGCCAAAAATAATTTTTTAAATCTAAAAATTTATGCAAAAAAAAAAAAAAAAAAAAAAAAAAAAAAAAAAAAAAAAAAACATGTTAAAAAAAAAAATTAACGTAATAAATATTTTAATAATTATTATATTATATAATATTAGAATTTGTGTTATGACATTGATGACATCAAGATTTTTATTTATTTTAATGTATAAACTATTTATTTTTTGTAATAGTTATTATTCATTTGATAATTATTTTATAATATTTATGTTGAAAATTATGTAATCTTCTATAGATATATAAAAACAAAGTACATGTAAAACATAGAGTTAAACACCTGAGATGTCACCGTACTTAGTAAAATGATTCTTGAATGCCACTGTACTTTAAATCGTTCCTAGAATGCCATTAAACTTTTAATAATGCATCACAAATGCCACTATGTTAACTATCGTTAATTTTTAACGGATGACATACTATTTTTACCCCCAAATGCCATTGTACTTATCCAAATGTTTCTGGAATGCCACCGTACTTTGAATTGTTCCTAAAATGCCATCAAAATTTTAATAGCCCAATTTTTTTCTTTTCTTTTCTTCTTTCCTCTTTAATTTTTTTAATATTCACAAATGAAATATTTTTTTTGTTACTTTCATATTATATAATTTAATGAGATCTTCAAAATGAGTATCATATTAATATATAAATTTTGCTATTTTAAAAATAAATATTACAACCCATAAACTCCAAAATAGAGTGATTTTAAACATTTGCTTTTTGGTTTAGTTTCATAAGTATGAAATTATACCAATTCGGAAAGATAGGAAATTTCATACATATGAAACTATAACTGTTTTCTTATCTATCCAAATTGGTCTAATTTTATGGGTAAACAGCACAAATCGTCCCCAACCTTTAGGTTTCTTGCAAAAATGGAACATAATTGTTTTCCTATCTTTCCGAATTGCTCTAATTATCATTTGTGCTATTTACACGTTTTTAACGGTGAAAACTAACGAAATCTAACGATTTGTGTTGTTTACCCATAAAATTAGACCAATTTGGATAGATAAGAAAACAGTTATAGTTTCATATGTATGAAATTTCCTATCTTTCCGAATTGGTATAATTTCATACGTATGAAACTAGGCCAAAAAGCAAATGTTTAAAATCACTATATTTTGGAGTTTATGGATTGTAATATTTATTTTTAAAATAGCAAAATTTATATATTAATATGATACTCATTTTGAAGATCTCATTAAATTATATAATATGAAAGTAACAAAAAAAATATTTCATTTGTGAATATTAAAAAAATTAAAGAGGAAAGAAGAAAAGAAAAAAATTGGGCTATTAAAATTTTGATGGCATTTTAGGAACAATTCAAAGTACGGTGGCATTCCAGAAACATTTGGATAAGTACAATGGCATTTGGGGGTAAAAATAGTATGCCATCCGTTACAAATTAACGATAGTTAACATAGTGGCATTTGGGATGCATTATTGAAAGTTTAATGACATTCTAGGAACGATTTAAAGTACAGTGGTATTCCAGAATCATTTTACTAAGTACGGTGGCATCTCAGGTGTTTAACTCGTAAAACATAACACAAAGTTAGTTTCCAACCCAAAATGACTTTCTAAATTTGAAAATCTATACAAAAATAATATTGTAATAAATATTTTAGCAATTACTATGATACATAACATTAGAATTCATGCTATGCGATTAATAACATCAAGATTTAAATTTATTTTAATGTATAAACTATTTTTTTGTTTTGTAATAGTTATTATTCATTTGATAATTATTTCATTATATTCAGTTGAATATATATATATATATATATATATATATATATATATATATATATATATATATAAACAAACAAAATCTATGCCAAAAATAACATTCACATAGTTTTCAGCCCAAAATGATTTTCTGAATCTGAAAATTTATGCAAAAAAAATAAAAATAAAAAAATAAATAAAATAACACACAAAAAAATTAATGTAATAAATATTTTAGTAATTAACATATTACATAACATTACAATTCGTACTATTCTATTGAAATATGCGGTTGAGATTAATTGTTAACTTTGACGTAGATTAAAATCTATATTTTAATTCCTACAAAACAAAGGCTAAATAAACTACTAAATTTTTATTTTTTTGAAATTAATAATAACTGATTAAAATTAGTGAAATGAACAATCATTTGTTATTTAAATATAAATAAACTGACTTTTAGTATTTGAAGAAACTATTTTTTTTTTTTTTTTGGTTTTGTAATAGATATTATTCACTTGATAATTATTTTATAATTTTTAATTTGAAAAATATGTAATCCTTCTATACATATATAAAAACAAAGTCCATGCAAAAAATAATGCCCACATAATTTCCAACCCAAAATGATTTTTTAAATTTAAAAGGGAAAAAATGGGAAATACCCCCAATAAAAATTACATTTCCTAATATACTAATGAATGAAATATATGCTGATAATAAGTTTAAACATGTAAAAGAACACCAAAAATACTGCTACACAAATATTCTATTTTAAAGATTGTAACTGAAAATTTTATGGCTAACATTACTCCAGACATTAATTAAGATTCCATTGCGTATGCAAATTCAAATTATATTTGAACACATAGTTACCAAACCGTGTGGGGATCTTATCCAAAAGGATTTCTTCTGGGGTTGTACTAGTATCCTATAAAACCCAGCCAACTCGTGGAAGCTCCTAACCTCCGTAATACTTTTGGGAGTTGGCCATTCTTTAATAGAACGTATTTTCTCCTCATCTACCTCAACACCATTAGCACTAACAACAACCCAAGAAAAATTACATTTTCCTTGCAAAAAGTACACTTTTTAAAATTAGCATATAGTTTTTCAGTTTTCAACACTTCCAAAATAGATCTTAAATGTTCAATGTGATCTCCTAAGTTCTTACTATATACCAAAATGTCATCAAAGTATACCACAACGAATTTACCAATGTAAGCATGCAAAACATGATTCATTAGCCTCATAAAAGTGCTAGGTACATTTGAGAGGCCGAATGACATAACCATCCATTCATATAAATCATATTTGGTTTTGAAGGCGGTTTTCCATTCATCACCTTCTTTCATACGAATTTGGTGATAACCACTCTTAAGGTCTATTTTGCTAAACATAGTAGCACCATAAAGTTCATCAAGCATGTCATCAAGTCTAGGTATGGGATGGCGATACCTTACCGTAATATTGTTGACTGCTCTACAATCCACGCACATCCTCCAAGTCCCATCCTTTTTGGTACCAACAAAACTGGTACTGCACATGGGCTCATGTTTCTCGAACATAGCCCTTTTTCAGCAGCTCTTCAACCTACTTTTGTAGCTCTTTGGTCTCTTCTGGATTGCTCCTATAAGCTGGCCTGTTTGGAATGACTGCTCCCGGTACGAAGTCAATCTGGTGCTCAATCCCTCGAATTGGCGACAGCCCACTAGGAATCTCCTCGGGAAATAAATCTACAAATTCCTGCAATAGAGACACAGTTAAACTGGGGAGGGAGTGGTTAGCTTCATCAAGTACAAGGAGAGATTCCTTATACATTAGTAAAATCACAGGTTTATTTATAGAAATAGCTTTGGTGATTTCATTCTGTTTGGCGTAGAAGCTCACTTTTGTTTTCTCTCTTTTATTTTTACTGACACTCTTCACACCCTCTCATTTTTATGGGATCGTGGTCCCAACTCTCTGTTTTTCACACAACTCTCCTTTTTCGGGGATCGTGGTCCCGACCCTCTTCTGTTCACTCAACTCTCCTCTTTCCGGGATCGTGGTCCCGACCCTCTTTCTCTCTTCCTCACTTTTTAATTTCAATTGGTCTTCATAGACCTCTTGAGGTGACAATGGCATTAGTTTGACATTTTTCCCATCCTTAGTGAAGGTATACCTATTTTTAAAGCCATCATGAATAACCTTCCTATCGAATTACCATGGTCTGCCCAACAGGATGTGCCCCGCATGCATGGGTACCACATCATAAACCACCCTATCTTCGTATTTCCCAATTACTAAATCAACCACCACTTGTTTATTTACCTTAATCTCACCCGATTCATTTAACCACTGTAGCTTATATGGCCTAGGGTGTTTTAGTATAGGCAGGCACAATTTTTCCACTAGAGTAGTGCTAGCAACGTTCGCACAACTACCACCATCTATTATCAAACTACACACCTTGTTATTCACAAAGCACCTAGTATGAAATATATTTTCTCGATGCTCACCCGACTCTTCCACCTTAACTTGTGTACTAAGGGCTCTCCTAGTGACAAGTGATTTAGCTACTGCATAGTCCCCATCATCATTTTCACTAACATCCTCTAGAGCTAGCATATCCTTATACTCATCCTCCTCTTCTTCCCCTTTCTCATCCTCTGAACTTAATACTCCATTATGCACAACCAATATTCGTTTATTTGGACATTGTGAAGATATATGTCATAATTCAGAACATTTAAAACAACGAATATCTCTAGTCCTAGAAGTTTGAGAGTCAGAAGCAATTTTACCTTTGTTGGGTGGCTCTATTTTTCCCTTCGGTGCCTCAAATTTAGTTTTCTGCACAAACCCATCATTTTTATAAGTCCCGCTCCATGTAGACTTACCAAAAGGATTAGAACTTGTAGAGAATTTCGAAGTTCCATTCCTTTTTAGTTGCCGTTCCACTTTCATGGCCACGTAAAGCATTTCCTCCAAATCGATATAATGCTGCAATTCAATAACATTAGCAATATCTCGATTTAAACCAATTAAAAATCTAGCCATGGTTGCCTCCGAGTCTTCCTCTATATTTTCCCTAATCATGGCAACCTCCATCTCCCTATGGTAATCCTCCACACTCTTACTACCTTGGGAAATGGTTTGTAGTTTTTGGTAGAGATCCCTATAGTAATGTCAAGGCACAAATCTTTTTCTCATAAGGGTCTTCAACTCATCCCAAGTTTCAATAGGCCTCTCCCCATTCCTCCTTTTACTAGTAACCAATTGATCCCACCATACTATAGCATAATCAGTAAATTCTACGACTGCCAATATAATCTTTTTAGATTCGGAATAATTATGACAATCAAAAATCAATTCTACCCTCTTTTCCCATTCAAAATAAACCTCCGGATTACTTTTACCTTGAAACGAGGGAATGGACATTTTTATATTACCAACATGTCCATCTACATCATCCCTACAACCACGCCTATATCCCCTATCACGTTTTTCTCCCCGATCTCGTCTCCTACCAATACTAGTAATAGACAATTCACCACTATCTTCATCACTATCAACAACTTCAACACGTTCATTCCTAGCTCTAAATTGTGGGTTGAAGTCATACCTTAGTGGTCTCCCTAAATTAGGAAAATTGCGCGATTGTTCCTGATGTGGTTGAGCAATTCCCGCACCTCGTGTCTCCCCCGAATTATTTGCTCCTTCCACATTCACGCCGGATTGTGGACCAAATTTTGCTTCCAACTTTGCATCCAATATCGCCTCCAATTTTGCAAACTGTTCCTCCATCATTGCAAGCATTTTAAAGTCTTGAAGATCCTTTTCCGTCGACGAAGCTTCCTTCTGTGACATGGTTGGTAATAAAGAAAAAAGAAGAAGATTTAAATAGAGATCCTCACGTGTTTTATCGCTCGTGTATCACTCAATTTGGCTTCTTCCCTCTATTAATCTCACCACTCTGCCTTTTTCCTCTCTATTCCCTTTTTCCCACGTTCTCAAAGAGCCCACCAAACTAGTCACGGATTTGGTCCTTGTGGAATAAACCCCAAAGTACAAATAAGGAAAATTGATGGAAAAATTGGAATTATGAAGTTTAAGAAGGAAATTATGGAAATAAGAATTCTATTTCAAGAAGAAGTTTTATGGAATAAGGAATTTAATGGAAACAAGGATTGTTAGAAAGATTTGCCAAAAACTATTTTCCAAGAAAAGATTTCTTGAATTATCTTGAAAAAATTTTCTTGATTCTTGTATCAAATCAACTACTTTTTTTTTTTTTTTCTTTTTTTGCTAATTTTTGGATTTCACATTTTTTTTTGCTACTCAACAAGAACAATCAAGAACAAGAAACGGAATTTGGTAAATCTTGAATTTCTGACGAATTTCAAGAAACAAGAATTGGAATGATTTTTTTTTTTTTGAATGAATAAAATCTGGAAATAAAAGAAAAGAACTGGAATACTAAAAACTTGGATTTAGAGACAGGCTCTGATACTAGATGATGTGATCCGATATGGGGATCACCAAGAACACGCAGAAATAAACGCCGGAAAGCTCTAAAATCCAATTAGTAGACGATAGCAATGTAACCCCAACCTCACGAAGCAAGATCTATGGGTATATTAAACCCAAAACCCATTACGATGCGGAGATAAGAACTACAGAGGGGGAACGCCACAAAGGTTGTCAAATCCATTCGAGTTTGTTCAACGAGAACAAGAAGAAAATTAAGGGAATATCTCACCTTCAATATCATAAATCTCAAGAATAATAGTTATGTTTTACAATGCTGAATGAAGCTTTTAAATAGGCTAACAAAATAAAGCAACCAAAAATAAACTAGAATTAAACCTAAACTAAAACGCCTAAACTAGGTTTAAATTGCGGTGCTCAGTTACGGCCGTACCTTTTATGTTTACGGCCGTAAGTGACTTACTGTTTAAAAAATAAAACATAGGTTACGGCTGTGACAATTTATTTTACGGCCGTAAGCGACTCTCTGAACAAAAATAAAAATTTACAAAACTCTGGTTACGGCCGTGAGTATCTAGATTACGGCCGTAAGTACTTCCACTTCAGTTACGGATTTACGGCCGTGAGATCATATGTTACGGCCATAATGGCTCTTCTGCTTAATTTCGCCCTGATGATGTTACGGCTGTAAGAATGGGTGTTACGGCCGTAAGTCAGCTTCTGCATTATTTTCTTGTTGTTCTTTGATCCAAATACATTGTAGTGACTTTGGCTCCTCTTCCACTTTGTTATGCAACGTAAATGAGGTCCTTGCACTCGTACACTCGTCCATCCACGCTTGCATAAATCCTTACATTGCCTGCTTGATTCTTTTGGTTCTTTGCCTCGTTATTGGTCCTACGGGCACGTGCAATGGGTCAACGCTCATCGAGCTACTCCGGAACTCATCAGTATCTCTAGTAAACCAAATTTCATAACTTAATGTACCACTTACATATCTGATGATTCTTTTTAAAGCAGCTACGTTAGACTCCTTAGGTTTAGCTTGATATCTTGCACACACTCCAACACTGAAGGATATGTTTGGCCTATTGGCAGTAAGGTATAAAAGACTTCCAATCATGCTTCTGTAGAGAGATGAATCTACATCCTTGCCAATATCATCCTTTGAAAGTTTCGGTGCAGTTGCCACGCGTGTTCTCATAGCCTTTGCATCTTCAAGCCCAAACTTCTTCACCAAATTTTTAGCATACTTTGCTTGAGATATGAATATGCTAGATTCATCCTGTTGTACCTGCAAACCAAGAAAAAAACTTAGTTCATCGACTATTCTCATTTCAAATTCTCTTTTCATGGTTTTTATAAATTCATCAATTTTTGGACTTAGAGGTAGACCCAAATACAATGTCATCAACATATATTTGAACCACAATTAGTCCAGGATTCAGATGCTTAATGAAAAAAGCTTTATCAGTTCCTCTTCTTTTGTATCATTTGCTCAATAAGAATGATGTGAGCCTCGCATACCTTGCTCTGGGGGCTTGTTTCAACCCATTATAAAACCTTTTTAAGTCGAAAGACATAGTCTAGGCGAGATGAATTTGTGAATCCTTGGGGCTGCTCCACATAAGCTTCCTCATTAAGTACACCGTTCAGGAAAGCGCTTTTGAAATCCATCTGATATAACCTGAAATTGATGTAGCACGACACAACTAGCAGCAATCTAATGGATTATAGAGTGGCTTGTTCATCTGACTTGTTTTTTAAGTTCCATTTGGCCCCAATTACATTTTCTTCTTTAGAACGGAGAACTAATTTCCAGACAATATTTCTTTCAAATTGATGGAGTTCTTCCTGCATTACATGTGCCCAGTTTTCATCTATCAAGGCATTTTCGGCTCAATTAGGGACATATGGCACATGTTGCCCATTTCAGCAGCAAGCTTTCTTCTAGTCACATTCCTCTTAGATAGATCAAAGAGATTATTCTCAAGTGGATGACTCTTTTGAACTCTAGTAGATAGTCTTTTCTGCACTTCTGGTTGTACAACACCACATGTATCTAGGTAGTTAGATTTATCCTTGTCAGATTCTTCTGCATTATTTTGAATTTCTGCTTGGTTCAATTTTTTCTTCTGATTTCTTAGTTTTGACATGTTGTTTTGGTGGGATCTCTAACTGATCAACTTCAGCTACTTGTTCATTAGCCTTTTCATTACTTAATTTCTGAAAAAAATTAACAAAACTGTCAAAGGCATCAGACTTTTCATGAATAAACAGGACCCAGGTATATCTGGAGAAATTATCAACACATATGTAGATATATCTCTTACCACCAATAATTTCCTTTTGAATAGGACTCATCAGATCTATGCGAGTAAGTTCAAATATGTGAGAGGTGTTGAGAGATGTACCTAGCCTGTGTTGACATTTGATTTTCTTACCGTTTTAACAATCACTGCAGATTTCATTTGGAATGTTCTTAATATTGGGTAGGCATCTCATAGCTTGTATCTTAGCTGGATTTGTGAGATCATGGTAGTTCAGATGTCCTGACCGGTTTTGTCATAATTCCTCAATTTTGGCCATTACAGAATTGCAAGTTATGTGACTTTCAAGTGTGTAGCATTTGTCATTGGATCTAATTCCCTTAAATAGGATATTTTCCAATGGATTTGAGTTCCTGTCATAGCTCAATACCTTGCAATAATCTTTAGAAAATTAGACAAGCAGGTTATCTTCACATAATTGACCCACACTAATCAGATTAGCATTAAGTCCAACAACATACAATACACTTGTTAATGTAGGTAATCATATAATATTGATGATACTTGATCCATCAATCTTACCTTTTGGCCCATCACCAAAAATAATAACACATGTCTCGCTTTTTTCAAATTGTGATTACAGAGAAAGATCACCTGTCACGTGTCTAGAATATCCACTATCAAAATGCCAAGTGTTAGGAATCAAGGCACTGAATGATAATTGAACTACATAAGCAGTTCTAATTTTCTTTTCTTGACTAGTTACGAGTCTTCTTTTATTTGAGTTGATTAATTTCAAGTACTCATAACACCTAAACATATCATGACCAGGTTTGACACAAAAATTACATAATACCTGGAAGGAAAATGTATCTTGCTTGTTCTGGAGAAATTTTTTGCCATTCTGGAAGACAGACTCGTATTTCTTGTGTAGATGAGGTTGAACCTTTCTGCCAGTCTGGTTCTTAGCTAGAAATCTTACATTGCTGGTTGAGGTAGATTCTACTCGATGTGAGTTCTAAGTTCCAAATGCATTCAGTTGATGATTGATAGAAGTAGATGCATCTGAGTAGATTCTGGTTTGCTCATTGGATCCGTATCTAGATTCTTTCACAAAGGCCATCTTATTTTCATGATTTTTACCTTTACCTTCACAGCCAAGACTACCTTTCATGCCAGCAGGTCTTCCAAAGTTCATAATTTTATCACGCTGGGCAGGTCCAGTACCAATTTCTTGATCATGTCTTGTATTTTAGCAAGTTTGGCACTCAACCTACTTACCTCATCATTTTCATCATCTGGAACTACAGATACATCTAGATTACTTTCCCTGTTGTGTTCAGCCAAAGCTTGCAACGGTTGTATCCTCTCTTATGCCTTTTGAAGTTCCTTCTACAAATTTTCAACTTTTGACCCAGATCCATTTGAGCCAGTACCTACATAAGATGATTTCCCAGAGTCAGTAACAAATAAATGTAAAGCAGTAAGGTTAGTTACCCGTTCATCATAATTGCTTTTATCTAAATCCGATTCAGATTCAGTTGTCCCTCCATCACTCCATGTAACATTCGTAGTCTTCCTTCCTTTGGTCTTCTTTAGAGTGTTGGGACATTCTGCTGCAATGTGTCCATATCCTTTACATTCTCTGCATTGAATACGATTCTTAGGCTTTCTTCAAATGAGTTAGCATTGTTCCTGGGATAGAAATTATTTTTCATCATTTGTTTTTGTTGGTTTTGATTTTGGCCTTGAAGGTTTGTAGTTATTTTTTTCTATTTTCCCTTGAAGAAGTTCTTAAATTTCCTTGTGAGAAGTGCAAAGCTTTCATCATCATCTGTCTCCCCAGATTTGTCTGGCTCTTCACTGCTTGCTTTGAAAGCACTCCCTCGTTTCTTATCATTCTTTCTTCGGGCCAGATTTAACTCATAGGTCATTAATGAGCCTACAAGTTCTTCTACAAGCATGGTTGAAAGATCCTTGCTTTCTTCTATGGATGTTACTTTTGCATGGAATCTGTCTGGTAAGGATCTGAGAATCTTTTGTACAATCTGCTAATTGGAGTATGTTTTACCAAGGGCTTCAGTTAAGTTTGTGAGGTCACTCAATTTGGCGTAGAAAATTTTGAAGTTTTCTCGCTCATCCATAAATAGTTGTTCAAACTCGAGAGAGATCATCTGATGCTTGGAGGTTTTGACAGCATTGGTTCCTTCATTTGCTACTCTTAAAGCATCCCATGCTTCCTTGGTGGTTCATAAGAAAGAAATTAGCCTGAATTGACCTGGATCAACCAAAGATACAATAGCGTTAAGTGCTTTTGAATTCCAATTTGCATTAGCTAATTCATCAGTAGTATATGCACTTCTAGATATAGGTGTGACAACACCCCCAGCAGAGACAATAGGTGTTGTGTAACGTCAAGGATAGAAGTCCAACAACATTCGTCAATAGACCGAATAAAAATTTCCATACGAATTTTTCAATATGTATAATTATTACCAGTCAACAAAAGTGGCCTAAGAGAAGCATGTCCATTTTTAGACAACCAGATCTCATTTTCTAGAAGTAAACCCGCTCTGATACCAATTGAAAATTTAAAGTTGTCTAATTTTTAATTAAGACGAAACTGATTGTCATAGATTTATCTGGACAGTAGAGTATTAATAGAAAACCTGAAGTTTTGTCTGACACAGATCCAGATGAATCTTGTTATCACAAATCCATCTGGATTATAAATCGTGAACATAATAGTCTAAGCAATGCAGAATTGTAAAGAGATATGAACACAATATTTGAACTTAACGTGAGAAAAACCTTAATAGGGAAAACCCACGTGCTCGCACCATATGGACAAAAATCAATTACTAATTAAGAAAAGTTGTTACACAGTTCACTAAAGCTATAGGATAAATTTACACATAAATTTATCAAACACCCATGAATTAAATGAATCACTCCCTGATTCTTCTATGACGTGTAATGTGAGCCGGCGTCCCACCACTCTTTAGTAGCTTTCCTTGACACTGCAACAATATTCAGCAAATCCGAGCTCCCATTCAATCTCCATCCAGACCTCCCGTTTGATCTTTTGGCTGAAAGTCTTTTCTTCTTGTAGTGATTGAAAAACTCTCGGAGAACTCTTTTAGTTTGTCGTTTGAAGATTTGTATTTGTACAAAAGAATAAGCTCTAATTATTTAAGTTGATTGTGCAAACTGGAGAAGTCACAATTTGGAGAAGCCGAGTATGTATTCTTGCTCAACACTAATTATTTCGACTTCAAGTCTCAAGAAAAAATGTCCCAGTCTTTCTCTATTTAAAGACAACCGAATTGTTTGTCCACCAAGAATCCTGGTTATGCAAAATCTCCATTACCTACAATAAATCAAAGATAATTACAAGTTAATAGAGATAAGGTAAGATAATCTAAGATGATTATGAAATAAAAGAATCTTACCATAAGTGAATCACTTACCAATAAAGTGATATAAACAAATTTGAACACCAAGAAATAAGGGCCATAATTTTCGGCCAATCTAATATTATCTCAATCCTGAATTCTTATCATGAATGATAAGTGATAAGATAGAGTTTTAGACCAAGTCAAAAATTATCACAACCCTTAATACTTATCATAAAAGATAAGTTCTAAAATTTATCTTCAACCATTATCAACTGCACGAGATAATTATACCAAGGAATATAGGAGATAAATATAATTACAAATCCAAGAAATTATCAAGTAATTTAATTAAACTTAATAAATTACTAAACACAAGTATTTAGTAATTAAATTAAATTCACTTAAATTACAAACATGTAGAAAAAATAGAAAATGAAAACTTAAACAAGTTAACAGATTTCAGCTTCTTATTGATGAATTTGTGATAAATATCGAGGAAACACCACTTGATCAGGTAAACTTTGTTAATTTCTTGTTTATTACTTTAAGTAGAATGTGAAGCAATTAAAATTTTAAATGTCTAGGAGAGTAAGAAAAACAAATGGTTAATTGTAGAGGAAGATAAGGAGGGAGCAAATGAGAATTATTTAGCATCTATATGTGGTTATCTTGAACTTAATTTAATTTTAAGTTTACATTTGAAGTCCGTCTTTCTTGATAATGGGTTTAGGAACCTACTTTTGTTTGTCAATTCTCTTTTCCCTTTCTGGACACATTAACTGATTCTTAAGTTTATTAGGATCAAAGAAATATAACAGCTAGTTTCGGCTATCTTTCCTGTTCAAATAAAGCAAGTGGACCAACTCAAGCTTGAAAGCATATTGATACTAGCTGATTTGAACTGGAAAACAACTTTACTAAACTGCCTTCTTGCTTTTACTTTTCAGCCCTAGCTATTACTATTCCATTTTAAGGGAAATTATTAGCCAACCTCCAAGGCTTATTTTGTGTGTTGTATTTGAAGTATATCCTTACTTTTAAGGAAACTATAGGAATTTAATTTTCATTTTTTTTTTTGTTCTGCGCGCGCGCAACCATGGGATTACTTTGATACCATTTCTTGCTGTAGAAAGTTTTGATATTTATGTCAAGTTTGACCAATATGGAAAAGAATATTAATAATTCTACCTCAGAGAACGTCGGTCAAGTTTCTTTCCTTTGATATTTGTGTGTTTCTCATTCTTTTATTCCTTGCCATATCTTGACGAGTGGGGAAGAGGAGAAATCCAAATATGAAGAACATGCATGGACTTTATATGTAGGATGGTATATTTGTTGAAACTTGATATATTTCTTGGAACATAAATTGAAATTAATGAATTTGATGAATTTAATTAACTTTGTGAATTTCAAATTTTAGTTGCATTTTCTTGATTTTGAAATTGTGGAACAAGTTGTCAAAAAGGAGAAAAAAAGAAAAGAAATTGTGGAACAAGAGAATGTATCTATGATTTCAAGAATGGGCATCCAGTAACTCCAATTGTTGATATTTGTTCTAGCCTTTTTAATTGGTTTTTTTGGGTGAGCAATTAACCTTCGCCAATTAATTTGTTTCTATCTCTTCTATTATTCTTTTCAAACGACATCAAATTGATCTTATTATAGATGTCTATTATTTATTGCTATATTCCTTCAACTTGTGCCAGTTATCTGGTACAATTACCTTAATAATGCAAGTTATTGATATTATTATATGATCGTTCTTGTGCAAAACTTGTCCCATCGAAAGCAAGCTCTACAACAGTCCATATGATAATAGCTATGAAGATATCAACCTTGAAGAAATCGAAGCATGGCACTTGCAATTGACTTATACAACTGTTTGGTCGAGGATGGTTCATGCTCTCTGCCCTTATCTTGGTCGTTATTCTTGGCCTCTACTGGTAACTTTGATGAAGAGCACAACTTTGTGGTGATCAGCAACAATCTAACTCATAAGAATGGAGATATATATTTTTTAGATACATAATAATGAAAACAAAGTATGTTTGCTACTTTGTATGAATTTCGATAGATGTAACAACAAGTATTGAATAATTTGTATTTGTATTTTGTTACAATATTTTGAATTCAATGCTATATTGAATCATTGATTGACATTAAAAGTCTTAATAAAATTTATTGTCTTTCTGTGTTTTTATATTATTTTGAATAATGCAAAAAAAAAAAATAATAATAATAATAATAATTTGATACAAATAAAAAATAAAATATCTAAAAATGATTTAATTTCTCCCTACAAAAGTATCTTAGCTAGCCAAGCTACAAGTACTTTTTACCTACAAAAATTATTTGTGGAGAATAGCTGGATTTAGCCACAAAATAATTTGTTACCATGTGCCCAAAAAAATTGTTTTGTGAGCCAATATAATTTAAGTGGACAAATAATTTTGTCGAGAAAAGAAATAGGCTACGAATTGTATTTGTATCCAAAGAGTTCGTGGAGAAACCTTAGCCCACAAATTTCGAAATTTTGTAGGCTAATACATTTCCCCACGATATTTGCCACACAAATCTCCCAACAAATAAGGACATTTCCCTACAAAATAATTTTATATGTGGAAAGTAAATTTCTTGTAGTGAGTTGGACTAACAACATTCAATCGATTGATTTTACTACTCCTCTTTCTTCAATATCTCAAGTTGTAGATAAATATTCTTCTTCCAATTTCGTTTGAGATTTAGGTTAGAAATCTTTTCCCGATTTATATTTGATGGGTGATATATCATTTTGATTTCTATATTTGAACGCCCTAGCTAGTCACTTATTAACCCCTGTTTGCTGCCCAATATTTCATTAAAAAGTATTTTTTTACAGTAATTTTTTTGAGAATGTGAGAATAAAAAATAGTAAAAAGTCCTGAATTTACAGGAAAAATATTTTATTGTTAAAATGTGATTTAAATTGAGTTTAAAAAAAAAAATTGAAATAATTGGTATCAAACAAAGGCTTAGTTAACTTCAACAAAGATGTACACCGGCTAGATTTATATAGTTTGGCCATATCAATATTTAAAGTTTAATAATAGACTTGGTTACGCATCCAAATCTTGTCCAAGCCTACCATGCAACCATAATTAGATAGCATGAAATTATATTCTTAACTTTTATTGCTTATCAAGAAAATCTAGAATTGAGGTCCTTGATTATTTTATAAGGAAGAAACTTATATTCTTGAAATTGGAAAATAAATTTATTTAATATTTTATAACATGGGTGGCTGCACAAGAAATTTATTTAATAAAGGTGTGTCGGAAGTCGAGGTTGTATGATCATTTCAAGAGGCACCCTTGGATGTGTGGTCAATCCATAAAGCTCCTCTAAGCATACATCCTCAGGCTTCATATTATGAGGCAATTTCCAGTTAAATCCATGCAATAAGTTTGCCAATGTTGAACGAACAATCTTAAGTCCCAAATTGTACCCGGGACACTGACGACGACCCGCTCCGAATGGCAAAAGAGAAAAATTTTGTCCTAACATGTCAATATTCTTGTCCAAAAACCTTTCTGGCAAGAATTGTTCGGGTGCATCCCAATATTTGGGGTTCCTTCCTATGCTCCATACATTTATTAACACCGTCGTTCCTTTTGAGATATCGTAACCTGTTGAGAAAAAGAATATATATCTTATCTTAAATGGTATAGGCCTTTAAAAATATCAAGTTCAACACATTTATTTAAAGAGCGCTGATGACAAAATTTAAGTAAATATGCATATCCTGTCTAAATAGTAAATACCATTTAAATTATTAGACAATATAGTTAAACTTAACCTGATACATTGCAGTCTTGAATGGAAAAATGTGGCGGGAGCAGCGTACCAAGTGGGTGCAATCTCATGGTTTCTTTGATTATAGCTTCTATATAAGGCAACTTGGGGAAGTCATTTTCTTCCACCCATTTTTCTCTTCCAATAACCCTATCAAGCTCTTCAGTTACCTTCTCAATTACGTGTGGGTTTTTAATAATTTCTTGAAATGCCCATTCGACTGTGGCTGCTGAGGTTTCTGTGCCACCTGCTAGGAGGTCCTGTTTGAGTAAGGAACAGTGAAAATTTTATTTCAGAATTTCTCCCTGGGAAAGTTAATACAATTTTTCCTGTAAATTTACCTGGATTAACCCCTTGACACAATCCCTTGTGAGTTTAACCTCAAGATTAGGATCCTCTGAAAGCTGCAACAGAACGTCTACCATGTCTTTAGGGACAAAATCCTTGTCATTTGCGTCCCTTTTAGCCTTGTGATCATCGAGAACATATTCGTGAAATTTGTCGAATTTGCTGGACAAATCTTTCATTTGTTTAACATATCCCTGCAAGTCAAAAAAACTTAACCAGGGTATCCAGTCTCCAATATTGATCACACCGTTAAGCAAAAACCTTTTGTCTAACAACCCTTGAAGTTCACCTAAGGTTATCACAGAACCCTGTTGATCACATTTTGATTCACTGAAGTATTTGTTGCTTAGTACCATCCGGGTTATTGTGGAGAGACTATAAGGAGATAATTGTTCTCTCAGCACAATTGGCTTTCCTGAGAGAATTATCAAAATTATGGTTCATGTGAGAAGATTGTTCATGTTTGCCTAATCTTGAAATTAATACATACAAGCTTGTATTTTAAATTTTTGTTAATCAAAATTGAAACTACAAGTGCCTTCTGTTAAAATAAGTGCTTCGGTTGAAAACAAAAACTTCTCAACTTGCCCAATATTTGGGTGAGTTTAAGAAAGTAAAAGTTGTTTCCAAACACATTTTAACGTTTTACATTTAACTGTTTAAGTAAAATATTACTTATACTTTAAAGCTTATTCTGCTCTCAACGCAAGTAACTTATTTACCTATAATCATAAATTTGTTTATAAGCAAACTTTTTATGCTTAGCCAAACGTTAATCTCTCTACTCTAGCTACAACTTACCACAGCCATTGACTCGAACTTCTGAAAGAGCATAAAGCCGAGAAAGAAAATTACGCCTTTCTTCGATACGAATATGTTCGTACGAATCAAGTCGTTTTGGGGAAAGTATCTTCGTGACATAAATCTTTCTAGCCTGTCTCCAGTATGATCCATAAGGCGCCCATGTCAAGTCTGAGAAATTATAACTGGTATACTTACCAGCAGCAAGTGCAGGCCGAGAAGCAAAAACTGTATCATGCGTTTTAAGGAACTGTTTGGCCATTTCAGGTGAAGAAGCAACCAATACTGGATAAGATCCAAATTTAAGTTGCATTAATTCTCCATATTTTTGGGATAATATGTGGAGAGATTGATGTGGAATTGAACCAAAAAGTAGGTTTAGGTTGCCAATGACAGGCCATGGTTTAGGGCCTGGGGGAAGGTTCTGTTTGGGACGACGATAATGGATTATATATGAAGAAATTATGACTAAAAAAGCTAGAAATGTGAAGACTGAAACCAACCAAGAAGCCTCCATTAGTACAGATTGCGTGGGAGACGAGGCTATTAATAGTTGAAGATAATTTGCAAAGGGTTACCTTTCAACCAAAAAAAAAATAGATATTTCTGTATTAGCTAGTGGAGCAAAATCATCCGAGAAATATCTACTGATATTTAGGCTCCACCGTATCAACCTATAAATATCTCTATAGAAAAAGTGGGAATCTGCGTACGAGAGAAAATTGGGGCCGTTCATGTTAATGGTGGATTAAAAATTGAATTTGAATACGACATACTATACGTAAATTCAACTTTTGAAAAATTAGAATGCATATTACATTACAATCACAAAATTTATTTTCTACACCGCATTATGTCCATACAACAATTAAAACATATATATATATATTTTAATATAAATTTACAACAAAATTGACAATTATATATTTAATTCAATAAAATTAATTTAAAAAAGAGGTTTATGATATTAACAAATATATTCCTTCCATTTTCAAATATATTTCAACAACCTCCATTAAGGTGTCTTTCTTTTTTATAATTACTAAACTCTACCTATTATTTAAAACAATGTTTTCAGTTTCAAATCCGGCCTGATTGAGAGATTAGATCAAGGGTCAGATGGTCAACTCAAAATCGACTCGAGCAATAAATAAAATTAAAAAAATTACAAAATTAAAAAATATAAAACCTGGGTCCGGGTCGTTGACCGGGTTTGACCTTACTGTGTTTCATGCGTAACCAACCCGATTTTTGCCTTGGGTCGTGGGTTTCTCGGTTCGAGCTGGGCTTGAAAATAATGATTTAAAAGTAAACCCTTAGAGAATTGATCAACTAGTCTTCTTCATGCCTCGAGAAAATTAAATAGATACCATCTATAATCATCCACAGTATTATTATATGTATGATTAATTGCATGGTAGATGTTAGTAAATATACATATGAATGATGAGACCAAATTCCTCACTTAAAATTATCTTAAGTCTTATACTTTCCATTGTTATAATGAAAAACCATAGTCTGTTATTGATGTTAGCTTGTTGAGTCACTCTAGGCTACACGCTGATAGATATGTTTCTCATTATGAAGTATCAGACACTTCTGAATAATAAGTCGGACTTAACCAAAATCACATCCTTTATTGAGTAAATCAAAAGGGATACAATTTTTAGAATCAATTTATTAAATTCATATTAATTGGTTAATACAGAATGTCTTCTATTGTTACAGTGAATAAACCGGAATCTACCCTCGACGTTAGCTTGTTGAGCCACTCAAGACTACGAGTGGGAATGTGTGTTTATCACTATGAAATATAAGATGTTTCTTAACAATATGTTGAATTTAATCGAAATATATCTTTTGTTGAGTCACTCAAGGATATGAGATTTTGGAGGTACGATCAAGTAAATACATAAGATGTGTTTGACAAAGAGTTGTCTACTTGATGATTTAGAAGTCACATGTAGATGTGATTGATATGAGTATTTACCTGGATGTTTTATGAGAAATGTTGACCACAAAATCTGGTAGGACCTTGGATCAACACTTTTCAACTCCTCCCTCTTGAACACGTGGATCTCCTACGCGCTAAGACAAACAATCAGTTTGTAAAGGGGGCCGAGGTAGCTCCCATTTGCACTCTGATGCCTAAGTCAGTACTCATTTCAAGTAAATATAAATTGGGTGCGAGAAATATAAGTGTGTACAAGAGAGAAAAGGGAGTGAGATTTTATATCTTGAGTTTCTAACCCCTTGTTTGGAGACCAACGTGTTCTATTTATAGGATGAAATATTGTCTTAGATGGTGACACGTGTTGGGATTTACACGTGTCTTCCTCCTAGCTGCGGGAGAGGTAAACCAACTGTTTGGATATAATCATTGCTACTTGCGTAGGGGAGGGGCGCCCATCATATCCTCCATAAAGGTGATGTCTTATCAAGCCACAGTCTATGGGGATTATCAAGTCTTTTTGACACTCCCTCTTATCCCATCACTGATCTGGGGCGATACATCAAAACACCTCAGCTAAGCAAAACCAGTTCAGCCAGGGGGCTCCAGGCGATATTCCACCTCGGCGATTGCACCAGGTAAGGCCCTATGTTCTATTCCTAGCTGACGTCCTTTGGGCCTCTCATGGGCCCCTACTAGTGATCTGTCAGGCTTATTTTAAGCACGGTCACAACACTAGTCCCTCAAATCCGATGCGGTAATTTATGGGTGAATCGAATTTTCCACATACCGGATGCTATGATTTTGTTTTGGGAATTTCACATCGAATAAACAATCATCTGATCGTGGATTATCATGAAATCATAAGTTTTATCGTCACCACCATTTTTATTATTTCTTCCGATTTCTAATTAATCTGAGGTTGGTTGCCTAGGGACCACTTCGCAATGCTCCGAGTCTACGGGTGTTTAGTGATCTTCTGTGTTGCTTAAACTCATGGGAATGGCGACCTTTGTGCTTATTCCTCCTTCTAGATGGACATTGGGAGATGCCAGTGTGTTTTGTAGGTGGCATATTTATGGCAAAGAAATGATTAGTGCCCGTTTCCAAGAAATGCATAGGGGAGTGGCGCTTTACCACGCGTGAAGTACACCTTAGCAGTTGAATGATTCCTTCTTTTTCAAATCCCCAAACAGTTAGCGCTTTAACTTACCCTTCTTCCAAGACACGTGGACTGTCCAAATCAACATCGAAGTTCAAAGATCGAGGGCTTAAGTCTACTGGGTTCCCTACAAAGCTTTCTTCATCCCAGGCTTTCTTCTTTAACGTATTCCTGGAGTCCTCTTAAGAAATTTTCTGCGAAAGTTATTTTTTTACTCTTTTCACACTAGTTTTTTAGCGACTCTCGAGGATTTTGAATTTGCACGTTATTCCAATCAACCAACATCTTCCATTGGCGCATTTTTCAATTGAGCATTGGACTTCAAATTTTTATTCTTTTCAAGTAAAATCCCTTTCCCTTGTGTGCACAAACCTTTTTGATTTTCAAATTTGAGTGCTTGTTTGAAATTTCCTTTTTACATTTTTGTTCCTCTTTGGGTAAGTTTGGATTTTTGAGAAAAAATGGAAAGATTTGGGGGGAACGGGTTCGTAGGAGTTATTGGCAATGACGATTTTTATCAGAGGTTTATGCCCTTTATCCTTGTCGATTTTTAGTTCTAGCTTTTTTAGGGAGTAGATTAGGTGGAGGATTAGGAAATACAGTAGTATAATTTATTTGGATGATTCTGACAGTGAAGAAGAAAAGAACCAAACCAACATGGCTCACTTATCTTCTGACGAGGAGGTTTCGCTGCGAGAACTCCGAAGTAAGCGTGATAGAGACCTGAGGGGAGAAGGGACGACAGGCTCTTCATCCGGTTCACAGGATCTTGGTTTGGGTGCAAGGGCCCCATTTAGGGCGCATAGAGAGGAGTTAGGGTTATACAAGGAGGAAATCGTCCAAGTTGAAGGTTGGGTTGACCATGTGAATAAAGTGTTGGGGTACCATGTGGATCCTGATCCGAATCCGGAGTCATGGGAAAGTAGTGAAATAGCATCGGAGATCCGGGGTATTGATTTGGTAGGTACCCCTTCAAAGTTTAGGATACCAGAAGGGGTTCGCTAGTGCACCCCACACCTTTTTTCCGACTTTGCAGTCCTCCGCCAGGCCATGTGGCAATTTTCTACGACGCTTTGTTGTGTGGGATGAGGCTTCCTCTTCATCCTTTCTTTAGAGCACTACTTAGGAGCTACAACTTATGCCCTTATCAATTAGCCCCGAACTTCTGGACACAAGCGGTCGGCACTTGGTTGGTGTGGCAAGAGGTCAACCGAGACTACCCTATCTCCTTGCTCATAATCCACACCTTATATATTTTGAAGAAATCCGTCAGGAGGGATAAGGACGTGAGGTCGGATGTGAATGGCTGGTATTATTTATCTCCCAAGGGCTCTTACTGTGGCGCTGAAAATTCATTTTCCATTTTAATTCATTTATTTATTCTCCCGCCATATTCTGATTTTTCAAATGAATAAAATAGTATTTTATCTACACGCTCTAAATATAAATTTGAACTTTTATTTTTAAAGTATAATTGAACATTATTAAAAATAAGTATGTTCCTCTGAAATATCATTTGTAATTTAATTTAGAAGAAAATGAAATAAACTAACTATAATATAAAAACTTTATAGTTAGTAGTTGCTATAAAAATATTTGTTTGAAACAGGGAACATAGAGTGGATAGTGGAAGATAGCCGAGAATTTGCTATTTAAAATATTTAACTATTTTGAAGTCAAATAAAATTATTTTAAAAATAATTGGACCTTTTTGGGGTTTCTTTGGTGAGAAGCCCATGAATCACGGTAAGGTACCCAGTACACAATCGTTCCGTCATTTAAGAGTTCGGACCAACTTCCAATCCATGCATTGTTACACCTATAATGCAAAATTAAATGAGCTAATGCTCAGCAAGCAACATATGCATGATCATGCGCATGAGTTTCGATTCACTTTCTCACAATTATTTCTTTCAGGCTCTGTGCCTCTTCTTTATTTTCGTTTATTCACATTTTCTACTTGGGCCTGAATACCCCTACGTTGTACCGTATGAGCTCAAATATCAACATGACCGATAACATGCGCCTTCCAGTGCCTGTGGTCCGTCATTGCTCACCGAGACTCAAGACTCCACAGTTTGTATCCATCTTCACCCATCGAAACTCAAGAGACTGCTCTGGGAATTATATTATATCAATCAGGTCTGACCTATTATATACGGCGCTTGGCGTGCAGATTCGCAGTCCCATGGCCACCAAGAGACCTCCCGACACTGCCCGTATACCGGCGCCGGACCGCCAACTCCCCATCATCTACTACCCTTAATGACCATCGGGAGTCTGAAGCGAGTGTATATATCCGGACGCGAAGTAAAGTACGGTACACTCGTAGGGCGATTCTACTATCATCCACATCATTCTCTCTCCATATATTTCCATATACTCTTTATCTATTTCTTTATCATTTATGAGGGACTTCTTCTAAGTCCACACAATGCACATGTGAATGCCCATGAATGGCAACATATATTTCGCGCACCAGTTTCACGTCATATAACCACATCATATGGCATTCTAGTGATATTCACATAGGAGCACATAATAATATAGATATTATGTTTTGCATTGTAGTTGAAATGTTACTTACCTCACTCCTCGAGTATCCTAGAGATCAAGACTTTATTCCTCAATATAAGGTACCACTAATCCGCTTGGAGTCAAATTAGATTGATCACCACTCCTTGCCTACCATATTTATAAATTATAATTTAATCGCGTGATACTATATTCTATTTCAATTACTAAATATAAATTAGGATCCAACAAAATTAAAGTGGACTATTTCCCTCACAAAATAAATAATTATTGGATCACCCTAATTAAAAGGGGTTGATTTGCTTTATTATACCTTGTAGCTATATTAATCTAATTTTTCCATTTAATTTAATAATTATAACCATAATATTATAAACCATATAATAATAATAATAATAATAATAATAATAATAACAACAACAACAACAACAACAACAACAAAACTTAAACACTTGTAAATTGTGAAGGGGGGAGGGGGGTGGGGTCAACCCCCCAAATAAAAATTGGTCGATCCCGCCCTTTTCTCTTCGACACTTCGTTTCCTTGCGCAAATGAAGCGTATTTATAGTTTTTATTGGGGGCTAAGCTGCAATTATTTTATTTACTCTTTTAGTCCCAAAAAAATATAAGATTTAGATTTTAGTCCCAAAAATTAATAAAAACTTCAAAATGATTCTAAAAAAATTATAGGATTAAATGAAGTCGAAATAGAGAGTTCTTGCGGCCAATATGAAGTTCTCAAGGAATACATTACAACGATATTTTCGGATCATGAAATCGATAACCGAGGTAAAAGTTATTGCTCGTCAAAATTAGCCACTTAAAACTATTTTATTTCGATTTCTTTCAAGTGACTACTTTCGTCTTAATTTTCGGTACTGTTATTGTCATCAAAATTGAACTTTCAATATACCATTCTAAAATAATCACGATCTTGTTTCTTGTATCCTTACCGAAACGCAATATGACTAACTATAATAAAAGTTGCGGCTTGTCAAAATAAGTGGTTTAAAACTAACATTTTCAAATGCCAACCTTCTTTATTAAAGTTTTCGAGACACGTACATCAACCGAATACGTGTCTATAATATGTCATTTTGAAGGCCATTCCATGCTCTACATCATGGTATTCTCGAATAGTCAAGACAAATAATAAAACTACGAATTTACGCATCCCGAAACTGTACGTGTTATTCGTCGTTAATAAATAATATAATATATATATATATATATACACACACACACACACACACACACACACACAAACAATGTTACGTCCAACTTATATATATATATATATATATATATATATTATATTATCTTAATTATTATTATTTTGACAAAAAATTTACGGTTTAACTTTGGTCTATTATTTTTCAACGTTAGAACCAATTCTTAGTTCCACTTTGAAGTATATTTCATACACTTCAATCCATATCTTCCCAATTATGGAATCGATAGTCAGTTTACTTAATCGATAAAATTACTTAAAGTAACATTTAATATTCTTATTTATTTTTCGTTGATAATACGTTAACTAAATTTAAAGTCTGATTTAATGTCGAATATGCGCCTTTAAATAAGTCAAATAAATTAAAATTTCTATTTGACTTTCAAGTGAGTCCCGTTAAATGTGAATAATTTAATATAATAATCAGATGAATTTTTGAGTCGTTACATTCTTCCCCCCCTAAAAAATTTCATCTTCGAAATTTAATCATTTAGTTATATAAGTCCTTATCTTCTATTTTATATTCTTCTACTTTCAAACTTAAAACTTGTGTAATCAGAATAGTCAATTCTATATTTTCTTAAGTCACATTCTATACAATATTCTCATCGTGTCTAATTTGATTATTATAATAAGCAGAACTTCTATCTGGCATTTTATTTCTCATCTTCTTTTTATAGTTATCATTTGGTGAATCGATATTATTCACTCCTGCATTTAGACCACGATTTCAATAAAAATTCTCCAATACTTCATCATTATTAACTTACAATAATATGCTTCAGCAGCAACGTAAACTCGCAATAGGTGATAACTTAATCATAATTGAGTTCTAGTCATCCACAAAATCTTTGTTAGTTATCTTTCCTGGATAGATCCACACTTCAAACCATTATTACTTGTGTTGGCCTCGTACTCTAGACTTTCAAAGTAAATATGGTGGCCATGAAGTTTAGGTAGTGATTCAAGTATTCTTCTTGTCTTGATATACAATTAGCTTCATCATCGCATCGTGCCAATTCACGCTAGAATTTACTCAGAAGAGTATCTTTATGAATCATATAACATCTTCTTTCTGCTCAAATCTTCAGAATTAGCGTAAGAACGCGTCAATTTTGTAAAAATATTATTCCTTAAAATATCATCCTATTATATTAGAATATTTTTCCTTTTGAACATAATTGTCTATTTTATACGACATGAAGATAGTATCCCTCTAATATAAGAAACTTCCTATTTCAATGGAGTCCTAAACTCGATGGGCTCCTACTGAGGTTAAGCTGAAAATAATCCAGCTATGTCTCATAAAGTAGTTGCAGCGAACAAGAGGAGATCAAATAAAGTTTACTCAATCTCTTCAATCAGTACACAAATTAATTAATTCGATCGTTCTGACTATACAAATCGTTATCTCCAAATATTTTAGCTCCATAGCTTTGCTATCCATCTCTTTTACTTTGATCTATATAGTGTTTCCAAATCACAATACAAAAGTTCAACTTAAGGAGTTCACCATAAATATGGTATTCTGATCTTATCAATTCATAAATTCTGACTTCGAATCTTCTCAAGCAATCAACTTAGATGATTTGAATAATCGAGATGTTCTCAAACAGAGAATGATACTAACATTATTTTAGGATGATTTGAAATCTCTGAACAAAGCTATCGAAAATTCGATATTTCGATATCAATTATAACGATATCAAGAGATTGAAAACAAATTCATCAAAAATATATTTTCTTCTGATCCTACTTTAGAATAATGTACAGTGATTTGAGTATTGCACTGATCCATGTTGATGGATTTATATCAATTAAGAAAATAATGGTTCTGAGTTGAGTCGATACAAAAGAATTGTTGAGGCTTGAACGGGTGTATAGTACTTGAGCTAAATACGAATCGAAATGTCACAATGAAGTGCTATATGAGTCGAACTCTTTCCCTTGTTGAGGATTTTCAATAAGAAGAGTTGAATTCAAGAGTTCTTGATTATGACACAATAACTCAATGAATTCTTACATTTCCTGAGATTCAAAATCAAGGTATCATAGACACTGAATCATATCTGTCTATACGAATATGGATGCAAAAGAAAGTTCAATAGAAAAAGCGGACTAAAAGATTTTAGATCCATTAGGTGCAGAAAGTATCTCTTTTGTAGATACAGACTTCAAGCTATGTGTATTTCAAAGAAGAAATATATATTATTCGAGTTTCAACAAAACCAAGATTGGTCAAGTCGTTTTAATAATAAGGTAACGACTAAGCCACTAGAAGTTGTAATCATAGTAGAACGAAATATGAGTTTGTTGTAATAGATGATTACAACAAAATTTAAACTCAATGGGAACTAACACTGATTCTTTCAAATGAAAACATATGTATGTAGAAGTCAATTAGTAGAGAAAAATGTGGCTCACGTGGAAAATAACTGATGAGGGTAATATTTCAATTTTCCCTTATAACAAAGGAAGAAAGAACTTTGGACTTAAGGACCACAAAAATGTTCTTTCAAGAAATGAAAGGATAGAAGAAGAAACATACATTAGAGATGCCAATTCTCTACATTTCAATTTTAACGTCATACTTTGAAATAGAGGGGGTATAACGACATTAATGGAGTATGATAAAAGTTCATGGGAAAAGAAAATTCTTTAGCTCCAAAGGAAAACTTTATCCAAATCATATGAATGTCAATTTGGGAAAGTGAATTGACATGGATATATTTCATTAGAGTCGAAATATATCATAATCAGATCAAGACATATATAAAAAAAAATTTAGGAAGTTTTGCTCTTCTAAAGAGTAAGAGTTAAAAATATTGAAATCTTGATCCATAAGCTACCATGATTATCATGTCAGGTAGATGAATATTAATGAGTAGTACTCGAGTTAAAAGCAAATCAAGATGTCATGGTTCGAGACTAGAGTTGTCACATTCTTTCATGAAGCGAAATAACAAGGAAGAAGATGTGACTTATCAATGAGGAAATATCACATCAGGAATTACCACAAACAATCGATTATTGAATAGACATTATTGAATGAGTAACACCCGAACAATAAATTATCAAAATCGAGTGTTAGGATTGTCACATCATTTTCCAAATTAAAATAATAGATAGGAATATATGATTTTTAAATAAATGATTTTTTGGAGATTATCCAACGTATTGGGTAATTTAAATGAGCTTAATAATAAAAGGACTATATTAATAGGAAAGACAAGTAAAAGATTTGCAAATATCGAAGACGAGGTTCACTAAGAAAGTGACCTCAATGATTTTCGTTTTCCTTCACATGCAAGTGAGAAGAAAAACATCTTATAAATGAAAACTCAATTTTCAGGTCATTTGGATTTCCCAAAAAAAGCAATAAATACGATTGGAATCCAATAAATTGAGGATTGTTACGTCATATCGAATAACACAGTGACTGGGCTCAAGGATATGGTCGAGCTGGATCACAACTGATACTAATTGATTATATTATAAGACTCTGTAGTAATCGAATAATTTACATTCACGGAGGGTGAGATACGGGTCCCAAACTTAATCGGTGTACTGAATGTGAAGGAAAATCAAGATTTTAAACATTCAAGATACTGATGAGTGGGTAATTTAGAATTTCAAAAGTTGGACAATGATTGGACCATCAAGAGATACAATTGAGATGTCAACAATTGGACAATCAAGAGACATAATTAAGACGAACAGATATACGAAACAAATGGATTATAATATAATGCCTTATCTCAATCAAATATTTATTAATGAACAAATGTTCATTAATGACACCAATAAATGTTGAGTCAAAAGAAAGTCCACATAGGAGTCAAATATTTATTAATGAACCAATCTCATGAAAATAGATAGATGTCGAGTCAAAAGAATGTTTAGGTAGAAGTCAATATTCAAAACTTACGACATCTCAAAAAAAAAAAAAAAAAAAGATATTCAATAAGGTATATCAAGAATAGAGTCTTAGAACTTTTCAAGAATACTGTTATATTGGAATGAATTTCGAGACCGTTGTAATAAATAATTATAACATAAGATTTGGACTCGATGAAATATATTTCAATTCAATGAAGTGAAAGATCACAACAAAGGAGATCAGATTATTACAATTTTCTCAGCAAGACAAATTTTGAATTTCCCTTATTAAGGAGGAACGATAAAAGCACTTTTAGATAAAACGGTGGTGAGGGAAGAGGATAAATAATGCCACCAAAAATGCAGAATTCATTATGTTAATGAAGTGGGGAAAATAGAGTTCGATAATGGTGCCGTAGTGACTATTTTACAAAGGCAAAGAGTTGACTTTCCTGATATCTTTGAAGAGGACCAATGAGAATGATCCAATAATCTTGTATAAGTACAATCAATGATATATTTCGAAGTACATTTAAATTAAGGTGTAGATAATACCAAGGACCAACACGATACTCAGCACAATATCAATGATAACGTACATATGATTGGAAATATCATTACCGTTGTCGTTACTAGCCATTATCATTCTTAGTTACTCCATAAAATAACTCATCTGATGCACATCTTACATTGTGCATCATAAGATTGGCTGCAAAGGATTATCAAGGTTCACGCTTTAAGAGATATATGAGTTTCCTTAATATGAGGGCAATCTCTTAAAGAATTCCAAAATCTTTCCAATGATGGAACTTGAAATTATATGGGTCTCGACACATGTATTCCTTATTCTCAAGTCAATAATCTTCTGTCTTTCAAGTGTCGACATCTAATCAAAATGCACATTCTCAAAAATCTTAAACTCAATCAAATTTTCAATATAACTCATCCATTTCAAATATTTAATTATTGATAATAAGTTGTAAATTTGATCTCTTATTGCTCATTGCAATAGAAGAAATTGACACATCAGATGATGAACATCCTAGACGTCATCACTCTTAATATACGTTTCACTAGAACATCTTAGTTCCAAGTATTTTATGAATTACACAGAATCTTTAGCTGTTAAGCTTGTTCAATCAATGAACGTCGTTCCAAGATATCACACTTATCTCATCACCTTGCAAAATATTCACATCATATTTTATTTTGTAGGCACTAGAATCCTAAGTTGAACTGCCATTTCAAGTTTAGCTCAGGATATTAAATAAATATCCATGTAGGAAAATTATTCCAAGATAAATATCCACTTGGAATTTCACATTTCTGACAATTAATTCACATAAAACAAGTACTAACTCACTTGGTTGGTGCACTCCAAATGATTATCGGACATGTATACACTGGGTAGTCTTCAGAATCATTTAAAACCATGCTCTGATACCATGCGATGTGGCGCCCCAAATTCATTTTCCATTTTAATTCATTTATTTATTCTCCCTCCAGATTTTGATTTTTCAGACGAATAAAATAGTATTTTATCTACACGCTCTAATATAAATTTGAACTTTTATTTTTAAAGTATAATTGAACATTATTAAAAATAAGTATTTTCCTCTTAAATATCATTTGTAATTTAATTTAGAAGAAAATGAAATAAACTAACTATAATATGAAAACTTTATAGTTAGTAGTTGCTATAAAAATATTTGTTTGAAACAAGGAACGAAGAGTGGATAGCGAAAGATAGTCGGGAATTTGCTATTTAAAATATTTAACTATTTTGAAGTCAAATAAAATTATTTAAAAGTAATTGGACCTTTTTGGGGTTTCCCTAGCAAGAGGCCTATGAAACATGGTCACGTACCCAGTACACAATCGTCCCGTCATTTGAGAGTTCGCACCAACTTCCAATCCATGCATTGTCACACCTACAACGCAAAACTAAATGAGCTAATGCTCAACAAGCAACATATGCGTGATCATGCACATGAGTTTCGATTCACTTTCATTTCTTTCAGGCTCCATGCCTTTTCTTTATTTCCGTTTATTCACATTTTCTACTTAGGCCCGAATCCCCCTACGTTGTACTGTATGAGCTCAAATATCAACATGACCGATAATATGCGCCTTCCAGTGCCTGTGGTCCGTCATCGCCCACCGAGACTCAAGACTCCACAGTTTGTATCCACTTCGCCCATTGAGACTCAAGATACTGCACTGAGAATTATATTATATCAATCAGGCCTGGCCTATTATATACGGCGGTTGGCGTGCCGATTCGCAGTCCCAGGGCCACCAAGAGACCTCTCGACACCTCCCGTATACCGGCGTCGGACCGCCAACACCCTATCATCGACTACCCTTAATGACCGTAGGGAGTCTGAAGCGAGTGTATATATCCAGACGCGAAGTAAAGTACGGTACACTCGTAGGGTGATTCTACTATCATCCACATCATTCTCTCTCCATATATTTCCATATACTCTTTATCTATTTCTTTATCATTTATGAGGGACTTCTTCTAAGTCCACACAATGCACATGTCAATGCCCATGAATGGCAACATATATTTCGTGCACCAGTTTCATGTCATATAACCACATCATATGGCATTCCAATGATATTCATATACATTAATAACATATCATATCATATCATCAAATCACGTCTCGCATGCTTTCACCATGTACAGATAATTGTCACATCATATTTCACGAATATTGCACCCACAATATACTTCACATAATCACATAGGAGTACATAATAATATAAATATTATGTTTTGCATTGTAGTGGAAATGTTTCTTACCTCACTCCTTGAGTATCATAGAGTTCAAGACTTTATTCCTCAATATTTGGTACCACTAATCCGCTTGGAGTCAAATTAGATTGATCACTGATGCGTGTCGCAATGCACCAAAATAATAAATAAATATCTTACTCGCAATTTATCATATTTGATTGTAATAGCGGAAGTAAGAGTCGATCCCACGAGGAACGGGAACTAAAGTAGTGCTTTGTCAATTAGAATAGATGGGGGGTTTTCGAGTTCAAGTATTGTAAATAACGTGAAAATAAAATAAAAACGTAAATTAGATAAAATAAAAGTCAATTATTTGCAAACCCTAGTTCTCAGGTTCAGTTGTATTCTATCGCAATGTTATCACTTTCCAAGTGACGCGTGTTCAATTTCCCTTTTTGACTTATCACCCGTAAATAGTTAATAAGCTCTAACTATTCCTATTCTCCCTTAATTGCATTTAATTAGAATAAGATCTCTAATCAAACATTAGCCATTGAATAACCTAAAACAAGCTCTTTAGATTTAAGACAACAACTATATATTGGTTAAGAAGAATTATGATGAATTAGATTAGAAATCACACAAGCTCGTGACAATTAACCTAAGTTGGAATTCTTTATGAAAATATTAATTTCCAATTGCTACTATGATTTGAATGAAAAGACGTTTACGGATCCAATCATTCAAAATAGCAAATCTCAATACAACAAATTAAATGATAAGGCCTTAATCAAATAAAGAATTGCATTGATTGAATTAAAAATACATGAGAATCCAACAAATCAAAGTAAAGAATTTAGAACTACGTTACTAGTTTGGAAAAGCAATAACAAATTGATATGAAATACAACTTCCTCTTCAAACTAGGTATGGAAGCTTAGCCGAGCATAGTCATGAAGAATTCTGGAATTTTCTTTCTTGATTCACCTTCTCGAACTGCTTAATTCTTCTTCCAATTCTTCAAGCAAGCCGCGTCTCTTTCAATAATAATTTCACCTTTTTTTCTGACCTAGAATTCCCTTTTTATAGCCTCAATTTCTGCCATAGCTTTGGAATCAAGAAATCCCAAAATTATGGAAAGATACAAATTATGGAAATTTTTGACTGGACAGTTACGGCCGTGACATTTCTTTTACGGCCGTAACACGGTTTCTGCTTATTTCCTTAAATTGGGGTTACGGCCGTAACATTTCTTTTACGGCCGTAATCGTGTCTCTGCATATTTTCACCCTTTATTTGTTACGGCCGTGAATTCTGGTTTACGACCGTGAATGTGTTTCTGCTGATTTCTATAAACACTGTTGATATTCTAACGACCGTGACTTTATTTGCGCCTAAGTCCCCAAACTTCAGTTTTTAGTGCATTTTGGTCCTTTTTTCTTCTTTTCTCCTCTTTTATGATCCTATACAATATAAAATATAAAATGCATTAATAATACTTAGATAGAATCACATTATTGCTTATTCAAGGATATAAGTGCATAAAATAAACGTTAATATAGCACTTATCAAATCCCCCCACACTTGAACCATTGTTCATCCTCGAACAAAGATTTAAAAAGAAAAGAATATGACTCAAACAATAGATTACAATTTATATACTTGAGGATGCAACCCACTTTTCTTTAACAAAAACGTTCCATTGCATGATCGGATTGTGTTAGTGTGTGTTAGAGATGCAACGCCCCTTATTTCCCATCCCAATCATGACTCGATATGGTTTTATTTCCTTGCACCTCTCGTGTTCACTCACCTCCCAACCATTATTGGGTGACTACAAGGAAAATAGTTTCGCCTAACTCTAGAGGAAATAAGTCGCGTAAACCGAGTTATTTATGATGTGAATTCAGTCAACACAGTATCCCCGACCACATTCATAGCACCAACCCTAGACCAAGCAATTCAAACCACTCATAAGCATATGTAATGGGTTTTAACACCCTCACAAGACATTTCTCTCTTCGCACAAAGTGTATAAGGGTTAGAATTTTTGCTCAGCTCTCTGCAAGGATAAGTCAGTACCACAGATTGCCTAAATGTCATAACTGGAGCCAACAATAACACAAGTGCAAGCGAAGGTCTTTATTTGGTTGTAACGGGGCTTCAGGTCAGGTAGGGAAAAAGGATATATTTAGGCTGAGTTGAGAAGGAATTTTTTGCAAGCTAAGTCAATTCAAAATAACATTACTTCCTTCACCTTTAATATGATCTTTATTGTTTCCCGCTATCCAACTTTATTCACACTTGAATCTCTTCTTTTCTTTTCTCTTTTTTTTTTCTCACAAGTTGAGTGTTTGACTTCCTCAACTAATAATTTCCTTGACTAAACTTCCTTTTCAAACTTTTTTTTTCGAGTATAGACTGCAACTTTTTCTCTATTATTCAAATCATTTCGCAGTCACCAAGTGACACAAGGTAGAATTACAATCCCCTGGATTCAGTCCATTTCACAACCAATGCTCAACATAGGATAACCATTTCAACTTCTTGGACTTACACCATAGCACAATCCTCAATCAACAAAAGCTTGCGAATCCCTTCTCTATGGGTTCAAAACAGGAATAATGCGAAAGAAGGGGTATTCGTGGCTTGTAGTGTGGCATACAATTCAAAGAAAGGCTAAGGCTCAAAAGGGCTTCTAATGGTCCATGTAGCAAGGTAGGCTCTTTTAGCAAGTCAAATTTGGTTTAACCTAGTGCATTTGCTATAATTTGCACTTTAAGTTAAGAAGCTACACAATTTGCACAGGAAAACACATCCAAGCCTAACCCAACCATGCAGGACACACATCAAGGAATTACGAGCTCATAAGTATTAAAAATAGCTCTTAGGTTCAAAAGCTCACAAATTATGGTTTTCATGTGTTTTTCCCATCCAATTATGAGTTATAGGTTATTGCTTGATCTTCATTCCGACTCTAAATCCATTGGTCGAGGATAGTGGTTAAAAGTATTCAAACCATGACTACTCACAAAAGTATAATAATTTTCGTTGGAATTGGGGCGCTCAGGGTTACACATGAAGGGGTAATATGTCTATTTCTGTTTGGGTTGACTAGGTTGTAGACATCTAACAATTTTACTTTTCATTTTCAACCTATTCGTGCAGTTTTGGGCGAGATCATCTCTATGTGCTCAATTTATACCCAATTATGCAATGATTTTTCAAAAAAATGAACCAAAAGTGGGTTGTTTCCTATCAAAGTATGGTTTAAGACCTAAGTAGCATAGATAGGTAACGAAAGTAGAGAACAAACTAAAAAGGATGCTGACTCAAAATGAATTTTAACGATTCGATTACAGAAAGAAAATAAAAACATTAAGCTCATAATCAATTCAATTCCCCCCCCCCACACGTAGACAATACAATGTCCTCATTGAAAAGTAAAACAATAAAGGGGGAAAAGAAAAGAAACTCCCTCGGTCTAATGTGGCTGTTGATCGGCTCGGGGTCTCTGTGACTGTCGAATCTCCTCCCGAAGGGCTCTCTGCTCTTCCAGCATACGTTGTTGATCTTCTTGCATGGCATTCAGCTTAAATTCTTGCGAAGAAGAAATGGAAGTGATATGTGATGTAAAGGAGAATCTTTGAAAATATGATTGTGGACTGGAAGATATTGCGCGAGATGATGGGGAATGATTTGCTGATACCGGCCACGAAGAAGGGAAGAGTGAGAGGGAAATGGAATGATGCCTTGTTTTTTAAAAAGTGAAACCGTCGGGTTTATGGCCGTAAATAGGTGTCTTACGGTCGTAAACAGGTCTCTGAAAATTTAAAAAAAAAAATTAATTACGGCCGTAAGGATGTGGCTTACGTCCAGAAGGTGGTCTCTGAATAAATGTTTAAAAATGAATTACGGCCGTAAGATTGCCTCTGAGATTTTTTTTTTTTTTTTAAGAATGAAATTAACTTATAAGGAAAATGAAAAAAATGAAAATAAAAAAATAACAATTTGAGGGAGTAAAGAAACTCTCCTCTCGGGTTGCCTCCCGAGCAGCGCCTTTTTTTACTGTCGTTGGCTCGACAGGTTGCTTCCTTCTTCATCCGGGATCAACTGGACTCCCAAAGCTCAAATTCTTCTTCATGCTCTTCATTAGGACCTACAAAATAGGGGGTAGAGATTTTTCATCAGAGACTGGTAATGAGATGGATGAGATTTTACCTGATTTCGATAACTTTGGATAGTCCTTTCCACCAATTTCGAGAACTTCCTGTACTAAAGAGTCATTCACATTAACAGAATAAACATGATCATCATCAAAAAATTTCACGGAATCATAAATATTGAATTGAACAATTTCATTATCAAATTCCATGGAAAGTGTGCCACTACTAACATCTATCTTAGTCTTAGATGTTTTCAAAAATGGTCTGCCTAGCAAAATAGGAGTGGAGCTGGGTGAATGATCATAATTCATATCTAACACATAAAAGTCCGCTGGAAACACCAATCCACCTACTTGCACTAACACATCCTCAACTACCCCATCCGGATAGGCATTGGAACTGTCGGCTAGCTGAATGATAATACCAGTTTCAGTCATTTTGGCAAGTTTTTGTGCAATGTAAGTGGATCTAGGCATTACATTTATGGATGCTCCTAAGTCTACCATTACATGATATATTTTCTTATTACCTATTTGACAAGGTATGGTAAACATACCTGGGTCTTTGCACTTGGGAGGTAGTTTCCTCTGAAAGAGCGCTGACACATTCTCTCCCATTCTTACCTTATCATTCCCCACCAGTTTCCGTTTGCTAGTGCATAAATCCTTTAGAAATTTTGCATATCGGGGTACTTGCTTGATTGCATCCAATAGTGGAATGTTGACTTCCACTTTTTTAAACATCTCCAGCATCTCCTTTTCTTTGCTTTCTTTGTCTGTCTTTGCTAACCTGCTAGGAAAAGGGGGAGGAGTCAATTTTGCAATTGAATTAGAGTTGGATTTTACCTGCGGGATTCTTGAAGTGGCATTCCCCTTTTCATCTTCTTTCTCTTCTTCCCCTTTATTCTCGAAGATTTGTTTGCTTGGTCCTTCAACCTCTTTTCCACTCCTCAGGGATATGGCACTCATGTTTTTGGGGTTCACCTCGGGTTGAGATGGTAGCTTCCCTCCAGATTGTGCCTCAAGTCTGTTGATGGCAGTAGCCATTTGGCTCATCTGATTCTCCAAATTCTGAATACTGGATTTGGTATTCTGTTGAAATTTAATTGTGTTAGAAGCCAAAGTTTTAACCATGTCTTCTAGAGAGATACCTGATTCTGGGGCCTTTGTTGATACTGTCCGTGTGAATGGAAATTTCCTTGTTGTTGGAGATGCCCTTGAGATTTATTGGAGGGGAAACCCGGGGGCTTGTTATTCCCATAGCTTAGATTGGGGTGATCCCTCCAGCCAGGGTTATAGGTATTGGAGTACGGGTTGTATTGTTGTTTTTGAAATGGAAACCCTTCTGCAGCCTTTACCTGTTCGCCATTCTCCTCTTGCAACATCGGACATGTATCCGTTGGATATCCAAAGTTTGAATAGATTCTGCATGCTTTGACCTGAGACGAGTTCCCTACAGCAAGCTGCTTAACGAGATTGGTTAGTTCATATAATTGACCTTCGATATTGGAACTACTTACCTCATTCACACGGCGGACCTGCGAATCCCTACTTGAGTTGAATTGCTGAGTGTTTTCCGCCATGTTGGAGATTAAAGCTCGCGCTTGTTCCGGCGTCTTGTCCATGAGCGCTCCTCCACTCGCGGCATCTATCATGTTTCTATCCATCGGTGCTAACCCTTTGTAGAAATACTGCACCAGGAGTTGCTCACTGATCTGATGGTGGGGGCAGCTCGAAATGAGTTTCTTGAAACGCTCCCAGTACTCATATAATGTCTCGCCATTGCTTTGGAGAACCCCGTAAATCTCCTTCCGGATTGTCCCCGCCCTAGATGCAGGGAAGTACTTCTCTAGAAACAACCACTTCATATCATTCCATGTGGTAACTGATCCAGATGGTAGACAGTACAACCAGTCTGTAGCGACATCCTTCAATGAGAATGGGAAAGCTCTCATTTTTATTTGTTCCTCGGTAATGCCCGTGGGTCTCATACTGTCGCAAACTACATGAAACTCCTTTAGATGTCTATATGGATCTTCACTGGCATGTCCCTGAAAAGTAGGTAGAAGGTGGATCAACCCGGATTTTAGCTCAAAGGTTCTTCCTTCTTCTACCGTTGGAAAAGTGATACATAAGGGCTGTTGAGCCACATCGGGAGTATCCAGTTGTTTAAGAGTTCTGTTATCGATGTTGTTAGCTGCCATTTGTCGTGCTGCTCTCCTTTGCTGTCGAAAAGTCCTATCAATTTCTGGGTCAAGATAAAAAAGTTCACAATTAGTTGACCGAATTTTAAGCATATAAGCAAAGGAGTACAAAAATAATTTTTTTTTTGAAAAATTATATAAATAAATGAAAATAAAATAAAATAAATGCAGAAAAATAAAATTGTAATTGATTAAACACTAAATTGGTTAACCGTTCCCCGGCAACGGCGCCAAAAATTTGATGCCTGTCACAATGCACCAAAATAATAAATAAATATCTTACTCGCAATTTATCAGATTTGATTGTAATAGCGGAAGTAAGAGTCGATCCCACGAGGAACAAGAACTAAAGTAGTGCTTTGTCAATTAGAATAGATGGGGGGTTTTCGAGTTCAAGTATTGTAAATAACGTGAAAATAAAATAAAAACGTAAATTAGATAAAATAAAAGTCAATTATTTGCAAACCCTAGTTCTCAGGTTCAGTTGTATTCTATCGCAATATTATCACTTTCCAAGTGACGCGTGTTCAATTTCCCTTTTTGATTTATCACCCGTAAATAGTTAATAAGCTCTAACTATTCCTATTCTCCCTTAATTGCATTTAATTAGAATAAGCTCTATAATCAAACATTAGCCATTGAATAACCTAAAACAAGCTCTTTAGATTTAAGACAACAACTATATATTGGTTGAGAAGAATTAGGATGAATTAGATTAGAAATCACACAAGCTCGTGACAATTAACCTAAGTTGGAATTTTTTATGAAAATATTAATTTCCAATTGCTACTATGATTTGAATGAAAAGAAGTTTACGGATCCAATCATTCAAAATAGCAAATCTCAATACAACAAATTAAATGATAAGGCCTTAATCAAATAAAGAATTGCATTGATTGAATTAAAAACGCATGAGAATCCAACAAATCAAAGTAAAGAATTTAGAACTACGTTACTAGTTTGGAAAAGCAATAACAAATTGATATGAAATACAACTTCCTCTTCAAACTAGGTATGGAAGCTTAGCCGAGCATAGTCATGAAGAATTCTGGAATTTTCTTTCTTGATTCACCTTCTCGAATTGCTTAATTCTTCTTCCAATTCTTCAAGCAAGCCGCGCCTCTTTCAATAATAATTTCACCTTTTTTTCTGACCTAGAATTCCCTTTTTATAGCCTCAATTTCTGCCATAGCTTTGGAATCAAGAAATCCCAAAATTATGGAAAGATACAAATTATGGAAATTTTTGACTGGACAGTTACGGCCGTGACATTTCTTTTACGGCCGTAACACGGTTTCTGCTTATTTCCTTACATTTCTTTTACGGCCGTAATCGTGTCTCTGCATATTTTCACCCTTTATTTGTTACGGCCGTGAATTCTGGTTTACGACCGTGAATGTGTTTCTGCTGATTTCTCTAAACACTGTTGATATTCTAACGACCGTGACTTTATTTGCGCCTAAGTCCCCAAACTTCAGTTTTTAGTGCATTTTGGTCCTTTTTTCTTCTTTTCTCCTCTTTTATGATCCTATACAATATAAAATATAAAATGCATTAATAATACTTAGATAGAATCACATTATTGCTTATTCAAGGATATAAGTGCATAAAATAAACGTTAATATAACACTTATCTATCACCACTCCTTGCCTACCATATGTATAAATTATAATTTAATCACGTGATACTATATTCTATTTCAATTACTAAATATAAATTAGGATGCAACAAAATTAAAGTGGACTATTTCCCCCACAAAATAAATAATTATTGGATCATCCTAATTAAAAGGGGTTGATTTGCTTTATTATACCTCGTATCTATATTAATCTAATTTTTTCATTTAAATTAATAATTATAACCATAATATTATAAATCATATAATATTATTATAATATATATATATATTATTATAATAATAATAATAATAACAAAACTTAAACACTTACTTGTAAAAGGGGGGGGGGGGTCGATACCCCCAAATAAAAATTGGTCGACCCCCCTCTTTTCTCTCAGACACTTCGTTTCCTTGCGCAAATGAAGCGTATTTATAGTTTTTATTGGGGGCTAAGCTGCAATTATTTTATTTACTCTTTTAGTCTCAAAAAAATATAAGATTTATATTTTAGTCCCAAAAATTAAAAAAAAACTCCAAAATGATTCTAAAAAAATTATAGGATGAAATGAAGTCGAAATAGAGAGTTCTTGGGGGCCAATATGAAGTTCTCAAGGAATACATTATAACGACATTTTCGGATCATGAAATCGATAACCGAGGTAAAAGTTATCGCTCGTCAAAATTAGCCACTTAAAACTATTTTATTTCGATTTCTTTTCAAGTGGCTACTTTCGTCTTAATTTTCGGTAGTCTTATTGTCATCAAAATTGAACTTTCAATATACCATTCGAAAATACTCACGATGTAGTTTCTCGTATCCTTGCCGAAACGCAATATGGCCAACTTTAATAAAAGTTGCGGCTTGTCAAAATAAGTCGTTTAAAACTAACATTTTCAAATGCCAACCTTCTTTATTAAAGTTTTCGAGACACGTACGTCAAGCGAATACGTGTCTACAATATGCCATTTTGAAGGTCATTCAATGCTCTACATTATGGTATTCTCGAATAGTCAAGACAAATAACAAAACTACAAATTTACTCATCCCGAAACTGTATGTGTTATTCGTCGTTAATAAATAATATATATATATATATATATATATATATAAAGTTGGACGTAACACTGTTTGTGTGTGTATATATATATATATATACAAAAAATTTACGGTTTAACTTTGGTCTATTATTTTTCAACGTTAGAACCAATTCTTAGTTCCACTTTGAAGTACATTCCATACACTTCAATTCATATCTTCCCAATTATGGAATCGATAGTCGGTTTACTTAATCGATAAAATTACTTAAAGTAACATTTAATATTCTTATTTATTTTTCGTTAATAATACGTTAACTAAATTTAAAGTCTGATTTAATGTCGAATATGCCCCTTTAAATAAGTCAAATAAATTAAAATTTCTATTTGATTTTCGAGTGGGTCCCGTTAAATGTGAATAATTTAATATAATAATCAGATGAATTTTTGGGTCGTTACACTTACCCCCCATCATCACTGGACATCCTACCTCTATAAAGAATTGGAGGAACCACTGATTTTGGTTGCGGGGGAGTGACAAAGCTCTCCTGCAGACCCTACTCCGGAGATCACCATTCCCCGAACTCTTTCCTCTGCGAGTGAGTCTCACTTTGTTTCACTTTTTCAAATGTGAGCGCATACTTTACATTTCACGTTTTCCGCTCCATCCGTCTAACGTGTTTTCTTGCTCTGTTTGTTATCCCAGGGTCTACTTTTGCCTGCCTTCTTTTTTACTCGAATTTATCAGCAGTGAGGCAGTTGTTTACCTTCCCAGGCTCTTTCCAAAAAATCATCCAGCAAAACAAGCTCTTCGTCAAACACGACTTTATGCGAGCTATGAGTAAGTAGAACCCTTCATCTTCGCTGTTACTTCTATTTTGGCATTCCGAGGCTAATTTTCCTTCCTCTACTGTCAGATTCCAAAGACTTCCCAAAGATTTCCTTGAAGGGGCTGATGTCAAAGAAGATTCCTCCTGCCATTCGCCAGGGGAGCAAAGTGGAAAGAAAACAGAAAGCAGTCCTTGCTAACCTTCAAGTGGAGACCGCTAGAGAGGTATTCGAGGCATCCACTGCTCGACTTGAAGGTCATCTTCCGGCACTCTTGCCACCTCCCACTTTGCTGCCAATTGGAACACAGCAGCCAGACCTTAGGTAAGGGGTTGCCCCTATGAAGGCCCGTGCTATTGGAATGGGAAAACGGTCTGACCTAGGTAGGTAGAAGGGAGAAAGAGACCAAAAAGGACCTACCCCAGGATTTACCTTTTGAGGATATTTCTGAGCCGGTGTCCGAGGACGAGCCTGCTCCTTTATAAAGGCTTAGGAGGGGTAAGGGTACTAGTTCTGCTCCCCCGCCACCAGAAGTGCCAGAACTGGGGGATGAGCCTTTCATGTCAATTCCGAGGTGGGTTACGACATGACCCCTACAGCAGTCAAAGAGCTTAAGCAAATTAAGGCCAGTGTCCTTCCCAGGGATGTCACTTTCGATCCTAGCCTGTTTGACTCTCCTAACTCTCCACCTGTCAGGGCTGCTTTGGCTATGGAACAATTATGGACCAAGGGCTGGTCTGCCTTTTCCTCTAGCGCCCCTTGTTCGCTAAAATCGTGTACCGCAAGCGCACGGGTCGCGTTCAAGTAGTAAAGTGGACTAGAAAAGTCCGGATTGTCGATCCCACGAGGAATGTATACTTCGATTACACTTGTGAGTTAATTTAATTTTAACAAAAGTGTCACAAAATAAAGTTTTGAATTTGGTTTTGAATGCGAAATTTAAACAAGTAAATTCTAAAATTTAACAATAATGCGGAAAATGGAAAATTAAAATAGTTGGGATTCATGATTTCATTTAAACGACACTTAATTAATTTTCAAGTTTTGTAAATAAAACTAACTACTTGAAAATAAATGCACGGCATTAAACATAAATTAAAATGCGCACAATTAAACGACATAAATTAAAGTGCTTGGAATTAAACGCCAATAATTAAAATGCATGAAATTAAATAGCGCAAAATACGTAAATAACTTGAAATTAACTAAGTGCGATTAAAATCCATCAATCATCCCAACATGTAAAATTTAGCTAAACATGCATTGAAAAATAAAAATAAAAAGAAGCATTAAAAATAAAACCCGGAGTTTGAAGATTGTGAATATTGCATCAAGGTCCTCCAACTTTCGTTAAGTGCATTTCAGTCCCTGCACTTTAAATCATTTACAATTCAGTCCCCGCCTTCTTCCTTGCAGCTCCAGTGTTTCCAGCTCCGGTTTTCAGCAGCTTCCAGCAGTCCACCCTGTTGCAGCAGTAAAGGTCCAGCAGCAGGTCACCAGCCCAGCAGCGTTTCAGCAGTAGGTTTCTTCCTCAGCAGCAAAACAGCAGTAGCAGTCCGGTTAACAGCAGCAGAACCAGCAGACCTTGCACCAGCAGTCTATAGCAGTAGCAACTTCTTCCCTCAGCAGCAGCAGCAGGTTTCTTAATGGCAGCAGCAGTCTCGCAGCCTACCAGCACCAGCCAGCACTCAGCAGCAGCAGATTTCACAGGCATCAGCTATCTTCAGCATAAAATCAGCACCAGCTCTGGCAGTAACAAGCAGCCTGTCACCCTGCTATCACTCCCGTCTCCTCTAGTTTTCTTCTCCAATCAGTTAATTCCAGCAGCTAAGCAAACCAACCAGTAGTCTTTGCTGCTGTCACCAGCAAATCCCTCCCAGTTTCACCTCTACCTTCTGTTAACCAGCAACCACTGTCACCAGCCTCTCCTCCTGGTTTTTACCTTGCTCTCGTCTTCCTCCTATCTATCTTCTTTCTATCTAAAAATTGGAACCAGCAAATGAAACTTGATTACCAGGCTGCTGTCACCAGCCCCCCGGTTCCCCCTGGCTCTCTTGCAAATCAATACAGCAGTAATTGAACAGTGGAAGCAAGGCAGTAGACCCGTTACAACCTCATGTCACCAAGTTGCAATCCCAGTCCCCCTCTCCTCTCTATCTCAGCAGTAGTAGCAGCCTCAGGCAATGATAGTTATTGCTCCTGTCACCAGCAATATTGGGCTTCTGTCACCAGCCCTCTAGCACCCCCGGTTCCTCCCTGCAGTTCTCCCCTTCTCCGTCCCCTCTCTGTGTGTATGTATATGTGTATTTTTATTCCCCCAGCAACAGCCTGCAGCCTTCCATCCTCTCCCATCATGCTTTGTTTCCTGTTTTTCTTTTTCTCTCCCACACTTCTCTGTCTCTCAGCAGCCTTTTCTCTCTCACTCTCCCATACTCTCATGTTTTATATATATATATATATATATATATATATATATATATATATATATATATATACACACACATATATATCACACATTTTATCAATTACTTACAATTTATTTCAAAATGCATTTTTACCTAATTTTACACTATAGACGAATTAAATAAGTAGATATTTGCTCAATTTGTTCCAAAATATGCTAATTTAAAGGTATAAGAAGTGTATAAAAATGCACTTAACACCCCTCCTACTCGAAAACTGCTTGCTGCTAAGGCTATGAATGCTAGGGCTTTGGCCCTTATAGATTAGGTGGAATCTTCTGTGATGGATGCACAGTGTGATAAGAAGGATGCAGAGACCGCACTTCGTCATGCCAACCATATGCTGAAGGAGATCAGTGATCTTAAAGATCAATTATCCATAGCTAGCAAATCCTCCTCAGATGATAGAGCTCTTGCAAAGCGCCTTCAGGAGGATAATGAAAATTTAAGCCATGATCTTCATGCCTCTGAGGCCGACGTGGGGACCTTATGCAAGAAGCTTGACGATTCCAACTGCTCACAATCTATCACTGCTAAAGCTCTAGCAGAGGCCAGCTCTATGAAGGTAGGCTAGCGGCCGAGGTAGCAGAAATTACTGTTAAACTGGAAGGGGAGGTGGAGGCTCGAAAAAGGGCAGAGGAGTATTTTGCTTCATTAGAACGGCATATTGAGTCCCGGGTTAGGGAGTATTTAGATCGTACTATCTCAACTAAAGTGGAAGAGGTTGTGGGGACCAGGGTATCTGAGGCAATCCAGCGCTTCAAAGACACTTTTGAAGAGACTCCAGAATATGAGGTCATGCAAAGGGTTTTTGGGAACATCGGCGCCAGAATGGCCCTGGTGGATGTAAGGGAAGCTTTCCCTACCCTTGACCTGTCCCACATAGAAGCCCTATACTCGGAGCCCCAGGATGCTGAAGAGAGCTGTCCTTCTGACTTGACCCCAGGTTTGGCCAGCGAGGGCCCTACCGGAGACCCTCCTTCTGTCCTTTAATTCCTTGGCCATTCTTCTGTAACGATTTTGTTTATACGAAAAGACAGATTTTTCTTTTTATAATGACTTTCTGTGGTGCCTTTATTTTATATGAGAAGACAATTTTTTTGCTTTCACTTTCGAATCCACTTTTAAGCATCTTTATTGTTTGCCTTCATTTTTGTGTTCATTATTTGCTTAATCAACATGCCCGTTTGCAAAAATCACTACGTGCGTGGTTTTCCTCGTTCAAATCAATTAGATTAAGATTTTAATCTAGGTGATTCCCCAGTTGATTCAATAATTTTAGTGGTAACTGGCATAAGAAGAGAGATACTTTAGAGAAGGCAGGGATAATGGCCTTAATGTATTGCTTCATAATTACCCTATAGTCTATCAAAGTTATTACATACTATGAGGAATTCCCTTTATTGAAAATAACGACGAAGGTGATCCGTATTCCAAGGATTGGGTAGTTGTATCCCAGACAAGTCTTCGATATGGTAAGTCTCAGGTACTACCTTGGTGATAACTTTATATGGCCCTTCCCAATTAGGACCCATAGTCCCTACTCCTAGTTCTTGGGTTGAAGGGAGGACCTTTTTGAGAACTAAGTCCCCAATCCCAAAGAACCATTTCTTTACTTTCTTGTTGTAATAGCGCGCCATCTTTTCTTGGTAACGGGCTAACATAACTTGTGAGTCACTCCTTTTTTCTAGGAGGAAATCCAAGTTTGCCTTTTGAGCTTCTTCATTTTTCGACTCATCATAATGAATTTGACGAAGGGAAGGTACTCCAATTTCCACCGAGCATACTGCCTCAGATCCATACGCCATGGAGAAGGGGTTTCCCTTGTTGCAGTGTGAGAGGTAGTCCGAAGTACCCATAAGACTTGTGGGAGTTCATCTACCCATGTACCCTTTTTTATTCCAGCTTCCCAGTGTGAGAGGTAGTCCGAAGTGCCCATAAGACTTGTGGGAGTTCATCTACCCACACACCCTTTTTTGATTCCAGCTTCCTTTTCAGTGTGTTTTTTATGGTTTTGTTCACAGCCTCGACCTGCCCATTTGCCTATGGGTGGTGTGGAGATGAAAATAACTTTCAAATTCCCAAACCATTGCACAACTTGTCAATCCTTCTATTTTTGAATTGCTTCGCATTGTCACTCACCAAAGAGTGTGGAACCCTGAACCTACATATAATTTTCTTCCAGATGAACTTGGATGTGTTGGCTTCAGTGATTCTCATCAGGGGTTCCGCCTTAACCCATTTGGTAAAGTAGTCTATCGCAACTATTGCAAAACAATTGTTACCAGTGCCTCAGGGCATAGGATCGATAATATCGATTCCCCACTTCGCAAAGGGCCAGAGGCTGGTTACCATTGTCAACTCGTGATGAGGCCGATGTGATATGGTAGTTGTCTCTGACATTTGTCGCATCTTCGAATGAAGTTATGGGAATCTTTCCGCATAGTTGGCCAAAACTACCCTGTTTCAGGGCTTTCCGAGCCAACGATAATGCTCCAGCGTGGTTACCACAAATGCCCTCATGAATTTCCCTCATTATATATTGTCCATCCTCCGGTCCGACACATCGCAGCAAAGGAGAGGTGTAGCTCCGCTTATAGAGTAAACCATCCAGAAGGACAAAATTGGCGGCATACCTTTGTAATTTTCGAGCTTCTTCTGGCTCGTCTGGTAAAGTTTGATATTTTAAATAGGCCAGAATGGGAGTCATCTAAGAAACCTCTCCCTCTATCACCAAAACCTCTGCCCCCAGTTCGATGGAGGAGACTGACAGATGTTCAATTGGTACCATATTGAGGAGTTCGGGGTCCTTGCTGCTTGCCTACTTAGACAAGGCATCTGCGTTAGAATTCTCAGTTCTGGGAATATGAAGCAATTCGATCTTTTTGAAATGGGCCGCTAAATCTTTCACTTTCCTCAAGTATGCAATCATGGCTGGCTCTTTGGGGAAAACTAGCCGTTAACTTGGCTTACAACAAGTTGCGAGTCATTGTTCGCCGCTAATTACTTAATTTTTAGGGCTATTGCAAGCCTTTGTCCAGCCAAGAGTGCTTTGTATTCTTCTACATTGTTCGAAGCTTTAAAGCCGAAGCGAACCGCGCTGTGCAACTTATGCCCCTCTGGGCTTATCAATATTACTCCTGTCCCAGATCTTCCTTCAGCGGAGGACCCATCAATGAACAGCCTCCATTCAAGGTTGTCACCCATGTTCTCAATCATCTCGACCTCGGGTGGATGCGTGAACTCAACTATGAATCTACTAACGCTAGGCCATTTACTGCTATCCGAGGCACATAATGGAGGTCGTATTGACTAGTTTCTATTTCCCACTTCATTAACCTACCAGACACATCCGATTTCTATAAGACCTGTCTCATAGAAAAAAATTTGAGTATTCGGTTTGAGTGCGACTGAAAGTAGGGGCGAAGTTTGCGAGCCATGGTGATTAATGCTAAAGCGAGTTTTTCCATATCTGGGTAGCATGTTTCTGCGTCCAGCATGGCTTTACTCACATAATATACTGGAAGCTAACTCCCATTCTCTTCCCTAATCAACACAGAACTAACAGTCTCCTTGGAAACGTCTAAATAAAAGGAAGAGCGGTTCGCCGACCTTCGGTTTGGACAATAGGGAAGCTCGCCCAAGGAATGCTTTCAGTTCGAAAAAATCTAGCTCACCTTCCTGTATCCACTGGAACCGTCTTCCTCCTTTTAAGATCTTAAAAAATGGTAGACACTTTCAGTAGACTTGGAGATGAGTCAACTTAAGGCAGCCACCCTTCTGGTTAAGCTTTGCACTTCTCTTGGGTTTCGAGGTGAACACATGCCAAGCAAAGCTTTGATCTTATCCGGATTGGCTTCAATTCCCCTCCTATTCACCATGAAACCAAGAAACTTTCCAGATGCTACCCCAAAGGCACACTTCACAGGATTAAGCTTCATCCGGTACTTTCTTAATATATTGAAAGTCTCTAATAGATGGTGAACATGTTCTAAGGCGATCATACTTTTGACTAGAATGTCATCTACATAAACTTCCATGGTATTTCCGAGTTGCTTTGAGAACATTTTATTCCCTAACCTTTGGTAGGTGGCCCCTGTGTTCTTCAGTCCGAATGGCATGGCCCTATAACAATAGAGTCCCCTGTCTGAAATAAATGATGTGTGCTCCTCATCTAATTCATGCATGGGGATTTTATTGTATCCAGAGTATGCATCCATGAAGTTTAGCGTCTCATGCCCCATCGTGGAGTCAACTAATTGATCAATCCGAGGTAGTGAAAATTTGTCTTTTGGACACGCTTGGTTTAGGTTTGAAAAATGAATGCATACCCGCAGCTTCCCACTTTGATTGGGGACTAAAACAGGGTTCGACACCCATTTCGGATAACGGGATTCTCTAATGAAACCATTTTTCAATAGCTTCGTCACCTCTTCTTTCAATGCCTCATATTTCTCCAGGCTCATTGGCCTCCTCTTCTGTCTATGCCCAAGAAGCTTTGGGTTAAGTTGGAGCCTATGACAGGCTATCTTAGTATCAATTCCAATCATGTCATCGTGTTTTCATGCGAACACGTCAAGGTTTTGAAGCAAAAAACTTTTTAATTGCCCTTTGTATTCAATCGATGAATCCTGCCCAATATGTAACTCCTTCATTGGGTCATTCGGATTGACATAGAAACATTCCAACTTTTCAGCAGGGGTAGAGCAACAACTATCCCCTGCCATCTTAGGATCTAGATTCGCCAGATCTTCTTCCTGTGCCATTGTGACATCTTCACCTTCGGGGAGCCCTTTACCCAATTTTTCAGGGTCTGGAACTGCCTCGGAAATTGACACATTGCTAATCATATTGACGGTTCGGTCTTGGAACTTTTGGATAGCGTTTGTGTAACAGGACCACGATTCTATTTGACTTCCCCTAATAGTAGCTATGCCACGCTCCTTTGGGAATTTCATGCAGATGTATTTCGTGTGAGTTACAGCCCCTAGGTCAATTAGGCTCGGCCTCCCAATTGAGCCATGATATGAGGAGATTTTATCCACAATTAAGAACTCCATTGGCATCCTAGAAAGAGTCGGAGCCTATCCTACTTCAGTCATAAGGATTATGGATCCTCTGGGAGTGATGATATCCCCGGTGAAGCCATATATGGGATCTTGGACTGGAATGAGCAGGGTGCTAATTCCCATTTTATCAAAAGTTACCCCGTAAATCACATTTACCGAGGCACTGTCATCCACAGTATCCGGGATAGACCATTCCAGGCTACCACCACTCAGATTACTAACACGTCGTTATGTGGAAAATGTACCCCAACTGCATCATCTAGGGTATATGTGATGGGCTCTGTCTTGGAAGTCCCAGTAGGGTGTGAATTGATGTGATAGTTCACATTGGCGGGCTCTTTGGCCTCTCTGATGTATCCTTTTTGGGAGTTGTTGATACTCCCGCCTGGATGTGGGCCTCCAAATATTGTGTTGACCTCATGGATTGGTGGGTCATTTATAGGGGGAGGTGGCTCTCTTATATTTTCATCATGTGCCGGGGCTTATTCTGGTCCTGGGTTCGATCTCTTTGACGACCATCATCCCTCCCTCTTGGAGGGCTCTTCCAAGGAACTCGCCTGTCAGCTAGGTTAAACTTTTGGCCATTTGGTCTATGTGATTTTCCTCTGTTTGGGGCAAAGTCGCCTCCCTTTCTTTAATTAGCCTTCTGGTCGGCCAGCATGTGGATTTCCCTGCAATCCTCCGTTGCATGCCCATAGTATCTATGGTAAGCACAATATGCCCCAATCATGGGTTGTTTTCCGCTTCGGCTTCCCCCTATTCTCTCAGGGGCAATAGAGGGATTTATTACAGGTATTTCGGAGTGCAGATTGGGAATAGCTTCCGTGATCTCAGCCGCGTAATTAGATCCGGTCCCCGAAAACGGGCGTGGGGCACCTCCGTGATGATTGCTGAATCGGTCTTTATCGCCTCCTTTCTTTTGGCCACCTCCAGGTGGGCACCCAGTATTGTATCTCTCCTGAGGATGATTATCTCTGGCTCTGGCCATTTCTTCCGAGACAATTTCCTCCTTCATTAAATCTACTAGAGCGTTGTAATCTCTTGGCTTCCTGCTTCGGACGTCCCTCTAAAACAAGCTGGTCATGTCTAGGCCTCTTTTTAAGGCAGAAAACATTTCCGCCTCCATGATGTTCTCACAGATATGCATTTCCTCCGTAAACTGGGCTAAATAGCTTTTAAAAGATTCATCCCTTCCCTGCCTCATATCTTGAAGGCGTTGGAGTGGGAGTTGACCTGGCCTGGAGGAAACGAAGCCGTTCTTGAAGGCCGTTTTCAAGTCTCTCCAACTTTGGAAGCTTCCAGGAGGGAGTTTTTTGTACCACCGTATTGCACTTCCCTAGAGTGTTAAAGCGAAAGCCTTGCATTTTAGCGCAGGAGTGGCTCCAACTATCTCCATGCTGGAACAATAGTTTAATAGGTGATCGTCAAGATCACCTCTCCCGGAGTACTTCATTATCTCCGGCATTTCAAAATCAATGGGCACTGGGCACCTCCGAATGCTTCCGTAAAAGGGCTTATTTCCTCATCATAATCTAACTAGTACAAAGGTAATTCACTGTTCTCGCTGTGGTCGGAATCCACCGCACCATGATATCGGTCATGGGGTGGCTAAATATGACTCCGCCTCCGGGGTGATAAAACATGGCCGTAATTTCATAAGTCGGCGAGTCCCCTTAGGTTCGAGAGCGAGCCGCTTCTGCTCTTCTCTCCCACCTATTTCTAAGCTCATGTATGGGGCGTAATTCTGCCACTCCTATTTCATACATGTCTTTAGGCATGCGGCTCCGCAAAAGGACTTCTTCAGCCCTTTGTTTCCCCTTATTTCTAGGCACTTGCATCCGATAAGAGGCTTGTTCAGCCTGATCTCTTCGTTTGACCCCGAATAGTCTCCCTATCTGGCTAAAAATGCTGCCCGACATGGAGGATGAGGCCTCTCCATGATAGTTAGGTGACTGACCTTGTTCTCCCGGTGCTGCATGCACCGGGTCCTCTTCGCCGTAAGGAACATAGTCCACCTCGGCATACACCTATGGTTCTTGGTAATAATATGATGCAATGGCTGCGTCAGATGGTGAGTAATGTGGCTTTGAGTATTGCTGGGGCATCATTGGTTCGTTTACTGTATACCCTCTAGCCATGTAGGCGTTCATCGCAGCGGTTTGTTTTATTTGCTGTTTCTGCATTTCTGGGCAGCCATGAGTATCATATCTCGCAGCATGCGGCGATTTCGGTGTCGGTGCGGAGGGTTAAGTTGGGGAATCCCCTCATCAGTGTCCTCATGAGGTCCCTGGGGGCATTCTCATCGTCGTGTTGTCCTTCTCTACTCCTCCAGGGTTAACATCATCATCACTCTCATTCATGACTATAGCGATTTTTTCACTGTTCTTTCTTCAAAAATAGATGAACTTATATTTCAAAGCTTGAAACATTTTTCAAGGTTTGTAAACTTATATTTAAAAGTTTTAAGCCTTTTTCAAGGTTTGTAAACTTATATTTCAAAGCTTTAAGCCCTTTTCAAGGTTTCTGGTGGCTTTTTACCACGCGATTTCGTGGTTAGAGATGTTGATTCACACAGACGACGTCAAAATATTGACCACAAAATCTGGCAGGACCTTGGATCAACAATTCTCAGCTCCTCCCTCTTGAATACGTGGATCTCCTGCGCACTAGGACAAACAATCAGTTTGCAAAGGGGGCCGAGGTAGCTCCCATTTGCACTTCGATGCCTAAGTCAGTACTCATTTCAAGTAAATATAAATTGGGTGCGAGAAATATAAGTGTGCAAAAGAGAAAAAAGGGAGTGAGATTTAATATCTTGAGTTTCTAACCCCTTGTTTGGAGACCAACGTGTTCTATTTATTTGGTGAAATATTGTCTTAGATGGTGACATGTGTCGGGCTTTACACATGCCTTCCTCCTAGCCGCAGGAGACGTAAACCAACTGTTTGGATATAATCATTGTTACTTGCGGTAGGGGAGGGGTTCCCATCATATCCTCCATAAAGATGATGTCTTATCAAGCTACAGTTAATGAGGATTGTCAAGTCTTTCTGACACTCCCTCTTGTCCCATCACTGTCTGGGTCGATAGATCAGAACACCTCGGCTCAGTAAAACCTGTTCGGCCAGGGGGCTTCAGGCGATATTCCACCTCGGTGATTGCACCAGGTAAGGCCCTATGTTCTATTCCTAGCTGACGTCCTTTGGGCCTCTCGTGGACCCCTACTAGTGATCTGTCAGGCTCATTTTAAGCACGGTTGCATCAAGAAGAGTACATAATTCTTAGTTATTAGATTAACTCTTTCAAACTAACAGACTTAATTTTTTTTAAATTCATGTGTCAAATAGTTATCAATAAATATAATATTATATATTTTATAAAAATAATTATTACTTATATATTAAATTACAAACTAATATAATATTAAATATAAAAAAATCAAACAGTACTTACAAGTCACAACACGTTCGTCCTAGTGTCCCACCATCGCCCCCACCTCACAAAGGTCACAGTTGGTCACACAAAATCATAGTTCAGTCACAATTATAAATTTAGTCGCAAATTTTACCCCACCCACCCACCTCACCCCCACCATAACCTACCCACAAAGTTATAGTTTTTGATAAGATGTTATTTGATCTATTCAATTTTACACCATCATTCGCTACAACAAAAATTTCCATTTGCAACGTTCAAAAAAGTTGCCAAAAGCCTTTTGTAGCGTTTTCTAAGTATTGCCAATCGCAGTGTTGCCGTAGACCAAAAACTTTTTGCAACATTTTTTAAGCGTTTTGATGTGATCCGAACTCTCGACAATCAGAGTCATAGCAGGCTTGACGGGAAAATTTAAATATTCAAGCCAAAATAAGAATTCAGTAGGTTCGACGAGCTTTGAAGATTAAACCGCGTCGAAAAGAACCGAAAATTATGCAGAAGGGCTGTCACGGCCGTAACCTCCCCTCGGGTTAAAATACAGAATTTCAAGATTTTCAATTTACGGCCGTAAGTATAAGTGTCACGACCGTAACCTTAAACAGAAACACACTTACGGTCGTAACTGCTTAATGGATCAGATTTTTCCAGATTTCACATTATTTTATTTCCTTATCAGTTTTAGCTATTTTAGGTTAGTTAGAACTCTATTTTCAGTCCATTAGCGACTAGGGTTTTATTTTGCTTATTTATATTCTATTTCCATTCATTGTAAAAACAGATTTGATTTTAATATAAACAGTTTATTGAGTGATTCAATAAAATTATAGGTGGATTCCTATATGTTTAGAACTTATCAAGAGTGATTCTTGTGGCGTTCAACAATCGAACTTATCAAATATTCGTGAGAGTATTTGTGGCATTCAAAACCAGAAACTTATCATGGAGATTGGACAATTCCTTGTGGCGTTTCGAAAGTCGTGGTTCTTTATTCCGCATCATCGAGTCATCGCATCATGAATATCGGGTCATGATTCATCCGTCCAACCACAACCTGAGTTCGGAACTTTTCGACGTTTCCTCCGCGCTTCGAATCGCATCATCTGGTATCAGAGCTGGACTCTAAATTCAGATTTTTCTATCTAGTTTGATTTTTATGTTTATCATCGAGTCCCATAAAAATCATCCATATCTTGTTGAGTGTTTGTTTTTAGTTTTTTGTATTCTTCTAATTGTTGAGTTTGTTGAGTCGTTAATCCAGAAAATCGTTCCAATTTTTTTTTAAAAGTGTTTGTTTTGCTTAATTCTTATCCGAATTAAGTTCCGTTTGTTTTGTCGTGTTCGTTTTCGAATTTTCGGATTTATTAAAAAAAATTATTTTATTTATTTATTTATTTTATTTATTCCGAAAATTCATCCAAAATTAAAAAAAAAAAAGAGTCCATTCAAGAACCACTTTCTTGAATTTCTTGATCCTTTGTTTATTGTTCTTTTCCATTCCGTTCTACATAAATTCTATAATGTCCAATTTTTTTAAAAAAAATATCCATCTACAAGGGGGGAATGATAATGATAAAGATCGTATGTGGAGATTTTTGAATGGTGCTTTGATCAGGTTGGATAAACTAGATGAAATGGAAGGGAAATTGAAAAGGGGGCGATCTCAAGTAAACCGTAGTGTTGAGAGTCAATATAGGCGTGATCATAAGCCTAGAGATGGAATCAGGGTTAAGAAAGGAGCTGAGATTGATCCAAAAGCAATTTTGAAAATTCAAAAAGAAAATTATGAAGAAAGATTGAGGTGTGAACGGGAGGCAGAAAAAAATATTTGGTTAAATTACAAAGGAAGGAAGAGAAATGAAAGACGGTAATTAGATGGTTAGACGAGAGTGAAAATCATGTTGAGCCTCGGGATATGAAAGTTGAAAAGAATGAGGGAGGCTTGAGACATGAATTAGTTGAAGAGACCCCGAACTTTGTAGTAGGAATTGAAAAAGTGGAGTTAGGTGAACAAACTCCAAAATTTGATGAGGAATTAGAAGTTGGGGTAGAAGTTTAAAATTTGGGTTTTGAATTGGTAGATCCACATTTGGATAGTGATGAGGTAGTGTGCGAACATGGTGATACGAATGTGGAGGTAGAAGATGTGGTTGAATTTGAAAGAAAAAAAATTGAAAAGGCGGATGAGCTAGAAAATCTTGAGTTAGAGGAAGTAACCGAGCTTGAGAGAAAAGAGATAGAGGGGGGTGAGCAAGAAGTTGCAAAAGGAGAACGAGGTTAAGAGAAGGGCCTCGTGGTTCAAAAGGTGGAATTGACGGTGATAATTCATGAATACAAGGATCCATACCTTGTACCTCATGACCCTAACATTTCCCTCCCCGTTCTATTTAATTCTTTCTTGCAGGTTAATGGTACGTGGAAATTTGGGCAACACCACCAATGTCCAAAGGTGTTTCAACTTCAAATCATTCACATGACCCCCGTTGCAGAATATTTTTGGTTGATCATGTGCAATGGCAAGAGAAAATTTCCATTTGATCTAGGGGTGAAGTAAAACAACATGAACAAAGCTATGATTCGTCCCCTCGACAATTGGAGTCATAGCAGACTTGACGGGAAAATTTAAATATTCAAGTCAAAACAAGAATTCAGCAGGTTCGACGAGCTTTGAAGATCAAACCATGTCGAAAAGAACCGAAAATTATGCAGAAGGGCTGTCACGGCCGTAACCAACATATGTCACAGCCGAAACCTCCCCTCGGGTTAAAATGCAGAATTTCAAGATTTTCAATTTACGGTCGTAAGTATAAGTGTCACGGCCGTAACCTTAAACAGAAACACACTTACGGCCGTAAGTATCATCTTTACGGCCGTAACTGCTTAAAGGATCAGCTTTTTCCAGATTTCGCATTATTTTATTTCCTTATCAGTTTTAGCTATTTTAGGTTAGTTAGAACTCTATTTTCAGTCCATTAGCGACTAGGGTTTTATTTTGCTTATTTATATTCTATTTCCATTCATTGTAAAAACAGATTTGATTTTGATATAAACAGTTTATTGAGTGATTCAATAAAATTATAGATGAATTCATATATGTTTAGAACTTATTAAGAGTGATTCTTGTGGCATTCGACAATCGAACTTATCAAATATTCGTGAGAGTATTTGTGGCGTTCAAACCAGAAACTTATCAGGGAGATTGGACAATTCCTCGTGGCGTTTCGAAAGTCGTGGTTCTTTATTCCGCATCGTCGAGCCATCGCGTCGTGAATATTGGGTCATGATTAATCCGTTCAACCACAACCTGAGTTCGGAACTTTCCGGTGTTTCTTCCGCGCTTCGAATCTCATCACATTTCGATAGACCCTTTTGCAGGGTTTTTTTAAACGTTGTGGTAAACCTTTTTGTAGTGTTTTTTAGGCGTTTTGGTAGACCCTTTATAAAACCTATATTTCCTCGTTGATTTATTAAAACTAGAATTTGTACAAATGACAAAAGTAATTCATTAAAATAGTAATTTACAAATTCTCGAATCCATAAAAAATAAATAGTGTTTAAAATAAATAATTTACACCTACTTGTAGCAGAATCACGTCCATAGCTTGAAAGAGGCTAACAATCCATAAAGCAAACAAACCTCTTCACTACATGAGAAGAATAGTTTATTAACTATAATAATACATATTGCCAAAGGAGTGCTCCAGACTAGCAACTCTAATTGAAATAGAGCTTGGAAGTCGGCCAAAAATTCCGAAATAGAATTAAGAGACAAGGCAATCTAATACAAGATTAATGAACCACAACATTCACAGCCAATTCCTTTCATTTGCTTCCATACAAAACTTTACATAACTTTCAATTGGGTTGAACCATCCTCCCTTCCCCTTCTTCTCCATTAAGATTGAACACCTTATGATATAGGTGTTGCCTGCATGGAGAAGTGTTAAAAAATAAAATAATAAATAATAAGTCAAGTGCATTTTATCTTTTAAATGTGCCATCCCACTCAAAGCGATCCCCTACTCGATGACTCAACTCTTGGTCAAGTTTACACAAACAGATATTATTCACTGCTTATCCATTTTATCTTCTTTTACATACATATACCCCACAATTCAAAACTCCAGAGATCAATTTCTTAAGCCAATTTCAAAATTGTCCCAATTAGTCTTAAGACATGGACACATATACGAAGTAGAAAGTTGGGCAATTTAGACGACATAAAATTATTCTTTAATCCCTTCAAAAAAATCATCAAATTTCTGTTGAAGGCAAAAAACATATCTATACAAGGGGGAGAGAGAGAGAGAGAGAGAGAGAGAGAGAGAGAGAGAGATGAACCAAGAATAGAATTTATCGTCATTTATGTGCATAGGGAATCTTTTTTTGCTTGTCACTGATGGATTATCGTCATTTTGGATGGAATTCTGATGAATTTAACATAATAATATCAGTTTGAAAACATTAAACTAAGACATTCTAGTTATGTTCAATACACAGCAGTATTAAATGGGATCGAATCAAACCATTACCTTCAACAGAGGTTTCTCCATCTGAGGTGTTCCACTAGTCTCTGATCCAAAAGCTGGTTCTTGATTCCCGACATTATAGATCTTGTTCAACGAATTTTCCCTCACCGGAGTCTCCCCCGAGGCCTCAATTACACCATTTTCACCATCTTTCCCAATTTTCAATCATTTGATTCAGCAATTGATTTTCACCAAAATTGAGTCCTAAATCTTCCTTTCCAACCGGCTTCTTAACCACATCCCCTCGTTCTTGCAAATCATTAGCATGATCTCCACTGACTTAGTTTCAACGTTATTGGCAGCATTTTCTTAATCAACCAATGCTGCTGCTGCTGCTGCTTTTTTAGCAGCAATTCTCTTGTAATGAGCTTCGAAGAAAGCCTTCTTCTGTGCAACTGGTTAGTAGAGTTAAAAGAAGAAAAATTAGCAACTTGAACCCATTTTCCCCAAACAAGACATGATAGAAACTCCTTCATATTGATTTTCCCCATTCTACCAGCCATAAATTATACATCTATGAATCATAATTTATCCAAGCACATAAGAAATCCCAGTAAAAAGACCATGTTGAAATACTCTCTTTTCATATTTTTCTTTTTCCTGTCTTTTCTTTCCTTTCTTTTTTCTAACCCTGCTTCAGCTTCTTTTGCCGAAGCTAATGCTTTACTGAAATGGAAAGCCAGTTTAAAAAATTAGAACAATTTGACACTAACTTCATGGGTTCTTGAAACCAACAATTCCACCAATTTTGCTGACCATTCAAAACCACTTTTCATTCAACTGTAAGACAACGCTCACAAGAAGTAGCAAATATTGAAATCTCACAATCAAAATTAAAACCTAAACTATGACATATGAATATTAAGTAAATATTTACTCTGACCCAACAAGAAAATGGAATAAACCCATTTCAAAGACAACCCAATACATCCATCTGATGCAATCTCTATCTCCTATACTGTAAAATTACACATAAAACTAGAAATTAAATAGCATTTTGATTCTTATTGAGGGAGAGAAGATGAAGGAAAGGGGGACACCAACCTTTGCTTGCTTATTGAGAGAGTGCAGAGGTGGCGGTTCACGTTCACTGAAGCAGCGGCTCATGGTTGCCCTGCTAGGAGGCAGAATGATCAGTGGACGGGTTGGAAAAATGATCGGCGCACAAGAGACCGATTGGTCGGCGCTGATGAGGAGTGGATCTAGGGGTGGACGTGGTTCGATTTGGTCCTGGTTTCAGAAGAACCAAACCAAACCAAATCATAAATCAATAATTTTTTACTAATGAAACCAATTTGTTTTTTTAAAAATATGGAACCAAACTGCTCAGTTCTGATTTGGTCTGGTTTGGTTCTGGACAATTACTTGAATTTTTAAATAATAAATGAAAATTAAAACATGTTTATATCCGCTTCTTCATTAGAATTCATCTACATCATTACTAATTAGAAAATGAAATTTTTAGTTAACAAAACAAAAATTTAGAAAAAGTAACATGTTATTTTAAGTCAAAGAAGAAGAAATTCACCTGAACAAAGCTCGCCGGCCCGTTGAAACTTAGAAAATATAACATAAAGGCCGTTTAGACTTATAGTTACAAGTTACGATAAAAGTTCTGAGTTCCATTCTACCGGGGTGTCGTGTGAGTTAGGGATGAAATTTGCAATTTGAGTTTAGGTTAACTCTTGAGAATTGACAAATTGGGCTGAGGTTTATATATACATAAATTTTAAAAAATAAATATCAATGCCGTTGATGATGACTAAGGAGTGCAATGATTACTGTGTTATAGGAGTGCAAGTAAAGCAGTGTGAATGCGTATTTATAATTGAAAAGAAGAAAAATGAATTAAAATTAGAAATTAGATTTATGATTTAAAATATTTATTTAATAAGAAATGAGATAAAATGTATGGTAAATAACATTTTTGTACATTTCACATTTATAATTTCAGATTTGAATTTTTTGATGAGATGAATATCTACTAATTTGTAATATATATAAATTGAGTATGGTTCTGGTTCTGGAAAGAGAACCGGAACCAGAACTGAAACCAAATGGTTCTTAATTCTAAGAACCAAACCATTATTTTTTTTATGTAGAACCGAACCAAACAGCTTGGTTTGGTTTGGTTCTGATTTGGTCTGGTCTGGTTCGGTTAGTTTGTCCACCCCTAAGTGGAACGCGATGGATTTGAGAGAGCAAGTGATAGAGAGTTTGATTTTGCCTGGGTAAAGTGAGGATTGGGTTTTATTAGGTTTAAAGGTTTATAATATTTGCAATTTGGTAACAATTTTTAAACAATGTGAAATTAGCCTCCGAACTTGTTATTTTAGCATTTTGGAAAGTTGCTAAATCCTAAGAGATGGCAATGTTTATTAAACGTTGCAATAGCTTTGAACACGTTGCAATAACTTAGGGTTAGCAACGTTTTTTAAACGCTGCAAAAGGCTAATCCTTTGCAACGTTTGTAAAGCGTTGCAAAAGCTTAATTTAAGGATTGCAAAAATTTCAACTTATCACAACATTCTTTAAACGTTGCAAAAAGGTATAAATCTCAATAATATGAACCAAAGGAAACATTCAATGACTAAATGTTTCCGTTGACCCCTTTCAGCAACATTTAATTACTGAATGTTGTCGTTTAAGGGTTGCAAAAGTCTCATTTTGTTGTAGTGATAGTGGTCCACTTCTAGGACTTGTAAATTTGTAATACTCTTTTTCTGTTACACCACCATCTCCACCATTTACCAGTGCCACTACGCATTGCCAATATCCTAATCCTAATTCATATTGCATATAGAATTTTAAACCACCATCAGTCAACAACCTAGCTCAAACAATAATCATATCACCTTTCTCACCATCATAACACTACCAGAAAATGGACTTTTACTGACGAAATTTTCCGACGTATTGGAAAAATTGTCGAAAATTTCTGATGAAAAAGTAGAATCGTCGAAAATTTCTGACGATTTTTTTTTTCCATCGCAACTTTCCGACGATAGATTTTGTCTGTCGAAAATTTCGTGCTTTCCGATGGATTAGTTGGCGTTGGACAAAAATATTCCGATGGCTTTTGACCCGGTCGGAACATTTCTGACGAATAATAAATTTCGTTGGAAAGTTTCCGACGGAATTTGTTATCCATCGAAATTTTTCGATGATAGATTTTGTTCACCAGTCATCATCCATCTTACCACCATCACAAATCACAAAAAAGAAAAAAAAAATCAATTTCCCAAAATAGGGAAAAAAAATTAGATCAAGGATATAGATAGAAGTAGAAATTCAGGTCTGCTTCAAAAAATGGGAGTCATGATCGTGACAGTGAAAGCAAGAGTAGGTTTTGGCGGTTGGGATTGCGATTTTGGTAACGAAGATGGTAAAAGGTTGAGTAAAGATCCAAACCTGCACATTGGGCAAGAGACAGCGATGGTGGAATAGGAGTAAGTGGTGATGATTCTCAGTCGCAGTATATATGATCATTGGTAGTGTTTGGTGGATGCAGTTGGGGGAAATGTTGCAGTGGATCAACAACTTGAAAAATTTGAAGAAAACAAGGGGACCAAGTAAGGTTTATGATCCACGGTTGGTCACATCGTCACTACAAGACGACGGTCACAACGCTAATGCAAGGTGACACTATTGGAAGTTAAAACGTAGGCCTGGGCACTAGTAGCCCTTATTGCAGCAGTGGTGCTCCAGAATATGTTGTGAGTGTGTGTTAGATATTAGGTTATATTTGGGGCACGGGTTTTATGATGCCCCTTGGGGACACCATAAAAAATGCCCACACACCACTTGGCAAGTGGACCTTGGGAGTCAGGCAGGGCCCACACTCCCCAATAGGGGGTCGACACGTGCTAGGTCACCTTAAAATTTCCAATATTTGGGATTGGGGTGGGTTGTCAGTTATTTATGTGATTTAGATGTAGTAATTTGATTTTAAATTATTATTATTATTATTATTATTATTATTATTATTATTATTTAACATCTGATTATTAAAAAATAAAACTTATCGCCTTCATACTTGAATTGTGTGCTTAGCGTGTGTTTGGCCCCCATTTTTTGGAAAAAATTGTGGTTTTGAATAGTATTTTGGGGGAGAATGTATGGTTAAAAAATGTTTGAAAAGTAAGAAATAGTAGGCTTGACTAAGATGAGTGACGAGATTGAGTATTCAATAAATTTAATTTTCAAAAAAAGGGGGCCAAACAGGGGCTTAATATGTAGGGCTTCTTTTAATTTCCCCATGTTTTATTAGGAATTGTTGAGTCACTCAAGGTTCTAATAGAACAAAAGAGATCCAAGCCCACTGTAAATGTAACAGGATTCTACGAAATTAATGTTGAGGGTAATTAATTCTACTAAAACATTGAGATCAATCGATTTAATAAAAAACCAAATTAAATTAATTTATGCATGATAATACATGATTCTATTTTAATTTATTATTATTGTATGAGTTTTAAATTTGAGTTATCACTTGAATTTGTATATAATGTCATCGATGCCAAACAAAGTCATTGGACTGAAATCCTTAGATTAGTGTCTTCATTTGAGAACTAATATCAAACACGATATGATCGAGAATATTCTTCTTGAACATGCCGATAATAGGACACTGAATTAATAATTGCAAGGCTTCCTCAATCGAACTGAAGAGTAAGAAGTTTGGTGAATCTTCTACTTCAGTTTTCTATTCGATAGAGGTTAATTAATCTACTTCTTTAGCCAATTGAGTATTAGATACTGATAATATACATTGGCTATAAAAAGAAAATTGCGAAAAGAGTGAGAGACCAATATGTTGGTAATAATGCAAATGTTGCTTGAACAACTTGAGAAGTTATCACCTATCTTTGCCTTCTCATTCAGCTTGAAATTAGAGAAACCGTTAATTACAGTTCTTAGGAAGAATGACAATTCCATTTCATGTTTTGACATGAAGTGATTATCCTCTTTAATTCAGAATAATAATTATTTGTTAACTTAGTTAAGATACTATGAAAGTCAAGTAAATAACAAATAGTCTACATTCTAAACATTGATAAGACATAGAAGAAGTCGCACTTAAATATTACACTTGACAAATTCAATTAATAGAAGTGGGATGTTTGATCCACTTGGCCATTTACATTTGGATGTAAGTGGCATATGTCAAAGTGGTATTTAATCATTAGATAACCTTGACAATCATGGTTATTTATAATGAAATTTAATTCTGAAAGTTTGAAATAGTTCAAATAATATAGATATAAATTACAAAGCCAAAATGAGAAAATATTTTAAGCACTTAGATTCGATCAAAGTGAAGAATACTTTAAGTGTTGACTTCAAAATTATGTTATAAGAACATAATTTTCTCACAGATAACTCTTTCGTATACATCTCAGCATAATGACATATCTAAAAGGAGAAAAATGAGAGTAAAAGTAGAGCTTGAAAGAGTTCATCCTTACACATATATTTAACTAATTTAATAAGCTAGAACATGTGCTTGCATCAACTAAGGAACAGATTGATGCTTGGAATATGGACGCTACTCAAGACGTAGTGATGACTGAGAACACAATAGCTCTATGTAAAGATATTAGAATCATTGATACTCTATTGAGTTATAGATCCTTGACTGCTAATATCGTATTAGTTATTAATGACGATGAGTCTATATCTACACAGAAGCGAAGTCAAATGTTGACTAAATGAGATGGTAGGAAGCTATGGAATCTAAAATGAACTACTCCATGTATGAAAACAAGTTTTGGAACTTGAAAACAAGTTTGGAATTTGTTTGATCTGCCTGAAAATGGTAAGACCCATATGCTGTAAATGAGTTACAAGAATAAGATCGACATGGATAATAATGTTCATAGGACAAGACTAGTGGTAAACGATTACAAGCAAACTCAAGGAGTTGACTTTGATGAAACCTTCACACCAGTCACAATGTCTGAATCAATTCAGATTCTTCTTGCGGTAGAAACATACTACGATTATGGAATTTGAAAAATGAATGTCAAAATCGTATTCCTTGACTTGAATCTTCATAAGGGATTTGTGTATGACACAATCCAAAGTTTTTGAGTCCTTAAATATCCATACATAGTATGCTATCTACAAATATCTAATTATGGATTAAATCAAGCTTCACGGAGCTAGAATCTTAATTTTGATGAGATAATTAAAATGTTTGATTTTATCAAAAATTGAAGATGAATCATGTGTCTATATAAAAGGTTAGTGAGAGTGTTCAATATTTTTGATACTATATGTAGATGAATTATTATTGATTAGCAGTTGAATCTCTAGCCTTGAAAGTGAAAGTGCAATTATTTAAAATTTCCTCATGATGGATTTGGAAAATACCTTCACTTTAGGAACCAGAATCAATAGAGATAGATCTGGAAGGTTGTTTTGATTTTTCAATCCATGTACATAAATATAATGCTAATAACACGATGTTTCCATCGTGAATGGAACCTGATGGATCACATACAAAGCAAGAATTAAGCAAATGAAATTGGATCTTATACAAGTGAGAGGTTATTGGAATAGTATCCAAGCCCAATTGGTTGGGCTGGACTTAAGTTACTTTTTGGATAAGAATGGCCAAAAACTGTTGTCTTAACCCTAATTAGGGTTTTACTTGAACCTATAAGAACTAGGTATAGTACAAGAAACTAGAGTCTTCTTTTGGTTGGTAGCACAACCCTTTCCAGATCCTAGATTGCTGTGCGGATTACTGTCAGAGTTGGACATTTGGATTGCTGTGGTAATGAGATTTTTACATCCTGCACCAGCATTTGGATACACGAGATTCATCAAACTTATTATCTTATCACATATTCTATCTAAGTGCAAGGTTGATCCGGGATATGGTTCTGAATCTTTAATTTTCACTATGCACGTATGCTTCGAAACCTTACAGATATAACATTTGGCTTGGTTTGGACGGTTCATGATTCTGATTAGAGTTTTTTTCTTCAAGAATCCATTTTTTCGCTATCTCTAGATATACTCTTGAATCTTCTTCTTCTTCTTCTTCCATTTTGTGCTCTAATTTCCAGCCTTAAATGGGCTTTGAAAAACTGGTTTGCTACAATAAACTCAAGCATGTGATAGTCAAGGGGTTATAATATATCTGTATAGTTAATTAGGATTTGATTTTATTCTCTTTTATTTTATAATGGTTGGAATCTAGAAATCATCTGGTCTAAGGAATAAATCATGATATGATTTGGGGCCGTTGTACTATATTCTATCTCTGGAAGGAAATTGATGCACATAGTGGTTGAGCAGCTCTCTGAGCTCCTAGATTAGGCTATTGCCGAACTGGGTGAACAATTCTTTCGTTCTTTTCTTTATTTTTGTTTTGTGCTTTATTTATGAGTTTTAATATCGCTTTGATAAAAAAAATTCAAATCAGAGCCATTTAGGGTTTCTGGAACTTTTTCTTTTAAACACAAAAATTTTTGGGGATATAAAATTATTGTAGATACATTTAGATCTCATGTTAATTTATATGTACACTGATTACTTGAGTACTAGTGAATGGAATTGAGAAACCTGTGGTAGCACGCCAGAGACGATAGTCTCTTGGTTGACTTAGATAATCTTCATTTGTTTCTTGAAAGGATCTGACGTGTATATACTATTTTTCAACAATATTCGATGAGAACATACTATTTTTTTAAAAAAGAAAAATTAATTGGTGCACGTATCTCATTTGCATGCTATACTAGTTGAGCTTTATACCATAATTTAAATGTTGTATTTGTTGAAAGCATGCTACATTTCTGATTCTTGAGTAAGAAAGTTTGATATATCTTGTTTGTAAAATTGTATTCACAATTTCTAGAGGAAAACAATATAGATAAATATTGTCTCTGTGCTTTTCTTGATAAATCTGCAAAAACTATTTTTTCTAAAACCTTTTTTTGCTCATTTGTGACCTTAAGAACAAGAGCGCAAATGACATCGAATACAAGCCATCCCTTTATAGAATCTATTATGAGTTCGAGAGTCAGATTGCCAAAATTCAATGGAAAGGGGGATTATTCGATTTGGAAACAAAAGATGAGGCCATACTGGTCAAGAAAAGGGTTACAAAAGCCCTTGAAGATATGAAGCTTTTTTTGCTTAACTTAAAGCTAAAGTTGATGAAATTGCAGATATGAATGAAATTACTTACAACTTTATTATTTTGCACTTATCTGATAACACAGTGAGACAAGTAGATGAAACTACTTACCTAATAAAATCTACCTTTTAGAAAAACTGTTTAGCTTCAGAATGGATCTTGGAAAATATTTAGAAGCAAACGTAAGTGATTTTACTATCATTTTTAAGAGTTTGACACAAAATGATAAGAAATTTGATGATCAAGACCTAGTTGTTATTTAATTTGTTGAATACTTTTCCTGAATTTTATAAAGATGTTAAGAATGAAATAAAATATTCTAGTGATAAACTAGCACAAACTACTATGGTAGATGCCTTGAGATCTAAGGATTTAGATGTAAGAAAAGAGATTAATAGATAAGAGAGTGTATCTAAGAGAGGATTACGAGAGAGAGAGAGAGAGAGAGAGAGAGAGAGAGAGAGAGAGAGAGAGAGAAAATAACCTTCAGATTAGAAAGTGAAAATATATAGGAAAGTCAAAATCAAATGACGGGAGTAATAAAAATGTTATGACTGTGGAAAGTTAGGACATTTTAAGAGAGATTTGTATGAATGGAAAAGAAAAGAGAAAGGAACAAAATAATGTGGAATTGAATAATGGTGTAGTTGGACTTGACTTACACAGTTTGCATGTCATAACTGTATTTAGTGTTGATACTAATAAGGAATAGATCTTAGATTCAAGGTGTACCTTCCACACGTGTCATGTTAAATCTTGGTTTTACAATTATAAGGATACAGAACCTAGAAATGTATATATGGGTGACAATAATACTCGGACTTTGGTAGGCATTGGCAACATTTCCATCAAGATGTATGATGGTATTGTTGAATCAATGAGGAATGTTCGATATGTACCAAATCCAAAAAGAAATCTCATCTTGTTGGGAATTCTTGACGATGAGGGATATGCTTTTAAATTTGACAACCACACATTGAAAGTCATGAAGGGTTCCTTAGTTGTTATTAAAAAACCTAAGAGGAATGGTATGTTGTGAGTGAAGTTGTGTCTTCAGAGGATTGTAGTTCTTTCACTTTCAAGGAAAATAAATCTAAAGTTTGTCATAATAGGATAGTCTTATTAGAAACAAGGGTATAGACTTTTAAATAATCTAAAATTGCTTGGAAAAGACTTAATTGAACAAATAAATTTTTGTGATACCTGTGTGTTGAGTAATCTTACACAGGGTGAGTTTCAAAACTAGTTCTCACGCTACACAAAGACCTTTTGATTATGTTGATACACAAAGACCTTTTGATTATGTTGAGTAATCTGAAAGTCATTAGCTAAGAAGGTAAAGACTCTAACAACTGATAATAGTCTTAAGTTTTGTAACTTTGAATTTGACTATTTTTGCAAACAAAAGAGAATAATGAGACATATGACTGTCAAGTGTACACCCCAACAAAATGGAGTTGTAGAAAGAATGAAAATGGACTTAATGAATAAGGTCAGATGTATTTTGATCAGCTCATGCCTTGCTAAAGGGTTTTGGGCTGATGATGTATGTACTACAATCCATTTTATAAATAGATCACCATCAAGTTCTGTTGATTTTCAAACTCTACAAGAACTTTGGACTGGTAAGCCACCCGACTTATTACACATTAGGATATTTAGATGTACTGAATATGCACATCAAACAGAAGGTAAATTGGAACCTGGAGCCACCAAATGTATCATGTTAGAGAGACCTGAAGAGGTTAAAGGATATAGATTGTGCATTTTAGGGGTGCAGGGTATCAAGATTATCAATAGAAAGGATATGGTGTTTACTGAATCTAAAATGTCTGTTTTAAAGATAAAACTAATATGTCAAGAGACTCTGAAATATTAAGAGACCTTAGAATGAGTTGAAATTGACCAAGTTTAGTTATAACCAAGATGAAAGCCCCAAAGTTGTCATTCCCTCAATAGAAGGGAGTGAAGTCAAACCTGAAAGTGATGAGGTAAATGAACCTCATGAAGAAACTTAACCTTAAAGCCCCAACCCTAATACAGAAGATACCTCCATTCAAAATTTTCAACTTGTTCTAGATAGGAAGAGAAGTCAAGTGAGGCCTAATCCTTGATATGAAACACAGAACCTCACTGAATTTGCTCCGAATTTAGGTGAAGCCATTGAACATCAAGAACCTTCCTCATTTGAGGAAATTATGAATGGTCCAAAAATCTGAGAAATTGGAAAATTGCAATGGAAGAAAGAAATGAAATCCGCAATTGGAAATAAAATTTGGAAACTTGGGTATATACATAGTATATTTCCTATTTCAAAGTCCATTTCCCTACTTCGAGATACTAATATGGCGTTGTATTGAAAATAACAATAAATAAGATAACTTCTTCATAGCTATTTTTATGTGGTGACTTTTCTTCGTAGCAAATCTTTACATCTTTTGGATAATTTTTTTCAATACAGGTTTTGGAAATAATTTCATTCCTCTATGAAGATGTTTCCTTAACCATCTTAGTATCTTGTTTATCCTTCTTGGAAGGAGGCTTGATATTTTTGTCCTCCATATTTTGGTTACAAACATTATGTAGACTAATACCTAGTGAAGAGGTTCCTAATGTTATCTTGTTTTTCCCTTTATCCTTGGAAGAGAGGTAGTATTCACAAGACCCGGTGAAGGGTTACTAGATTTGGTACAAGTAATTTCTGCCACATGGGCTATATTGATATTTCTGCGATGGCTGTCTTGCATATTTTGAATTTGAGTCTCCAAATAAGAGACTTTAGTTTCAAGTATTTGAACTTTGGTCATTAACTCCTCCAACTCCATCGTTGATAAGATAATCGAGAAAAAGTTAGACTATACTTTAATATATTCAATATCAAACTTGAAATAAGAAAATCATATATGGATTCCAATAATGTATCTATTGGAAATAGATGGATCAACATAATTTTTCATAAATTCTTTAACTTGTGTGTTATCAGTTCTTCTCAAGAACTTTTTTGGTAACAAATAGTCTTCATATTTTTGTATTCCTAGTTTTACAACAATGAGTTCTTTTCTATTTCTCTCATACCTGGTTTCTACTTCTTTGAATGGTATATCCTCCAAGTATTTCAGGACAAGAACAATTCTTTTCACTTTTATATTCTTTATGATTCTTCTTTACCTTAAGTACTGCTCCCCATTAATTGTTTGAAGCCTCTGTTTCAAGGATGAAGAAATTTTCTTCTTGAGGAATAACAAGTTTCGGTAGATTTCTATAATTTCTTTTTCATTCTATTGATATTTTCGCAATCTTGTTCATCCCAAGACCACATTACATTCCTTAGTTTTGGAAGAAAATAATTCTATAGCTTGGCACAATTTTTAATGAATCCTTCAGCATAATTTAATATACCAAGGAAACTTTATAGATCTTTTTTATCTTTGATTTCTTTAGGAAATTCTTGAAAATTTTCACCAATATGACATTGCAATTACAATTCTCCTTATTTTATAAATAGTCCAAGAAATTCTCTCTCTGTTTTTGCTATTTCAACTTTCTTTTGTGAAAGTGTAACACCATATTTTTTATGATATAACAAAACTTTTCAATATGTTCGTTCATATCTTTCGAATGAATAAATAAATCATCCATATAGACAATATAGAAATGAGTAATAGGTTTTATTACCTCATCCATTCTTCTTTGAAATATTTGTGGTACATATTTCAATCCAAATTACATAACATTCCATTCAAATTGTCCTAAAGGATTAGGAGTGCTAAATACAGTTAAAGATTTACTATCTTCTGTGAGCATAATTTGCCAAAATCCTAATTTACAATCGAACTTTGAAAATATATTTTTATTTTGCACTTGTTTAATAATGATGTCCTTATTTGGCAAATAATAATCATCAAATTTTGTAACTTCATTTAGCTTCTTGTAATTTATCACCATTCTGGTTTTTCCTCTTTTAATTTAACTATGTTTTCTAACCATAAAGTTCTGATTGTTATGTGGACTTTTACTAGGCCTAATCAATTTAACTTATAGCAATTCTTTTATTTGAACCTTGAATTCTTTTTGTGCTAAAATACTATATTTCATAGGTTTTACTCTTACTATAGCTTCTGAGTTTATAAGTTCTATCTTAGCTTAATATTATCTGTGTTCCATTTTTCTAATGGATTCTCAGAATAAGCTTCAGAAATTTCTTTCTTAAGTTTTTCTAACTTATTTTTAGTTGTCATTTTTTTAATAATATTATTGGTTTAAATTTTTTTTTTGTATTCAATAAGTCTATAAATTGAGTGTAATTTCAATATATGGGCTCATGAGGTTAGTATTTATTACTCTTTCTATAGCAACATTGATCTCATATTTTCATTTATTCTACGTATAATAACTGGGTTTCCTTCGGGTGTTAATTTTATATATCATTGGAAAATCTTATAAGGGCTTACTTTTTCAATAAAACGCATTCCTAGTAATATAGGTGATTGACTAAGTCACTAAGTCCATAATTATCATCTTTATATAAGATTATTTCCGTCTTATGTTCATTTTGGTCTACTCCTACATATAAGAGAGAAACTCAGAAATCTTTTTATCTTGAGATTATGTTCTAGGTAGTCTTTAAAGACATATTTTGTGGTAAATCATAATCTTGTAGATGGCTATCAAATTTGGCATCTACGTGATTCTTATCTACTCATGTACCTATAAGGACAAGAAGATCATTCTTGATTTCTTCTTAGTTAATATATCTGGCTCTAATATAATATTGTGAACTTGTTGGCTCATCAATATTTTGGTTTCTAAGTTGGCCTAACTTAAAACTTCTTCTAGGTGCGAATTTTGCAATAATATTTTCTCATTATAGTCTTACACTACCCTTTTTTATTATTTTTCCTTTAGATTTAATTTCTTTATCTTGTTTGTGAAAATCAAGCATTATTTATTCTGGTATTGTAAACTCATCTTCCTTGTATTTTCTAAGCAGAATATATTGTACTAATTCATCAAAACCCTTATGTATTATTATGTTATCTGTTATTTTCCTTAGATTACTATGGTGGATAGTACTAAAAGCAAATATTGATTTTATATGTATACTAATAGCCTTACTCTTACGTAGCATTTTTAAGTTTCCAATTCTATGATAGAGATTAAAACTTTGATCTATATCTTTATCTACTGTTGATACTGCATAATTTGGTTTTACTGTAAATATTTTCTTCTGATAAACTAGATTTCCGACAACAGTTCCAAATAGAGCATCCATATGATTTGTATAATTCTGTTATCCATACAGTATATCTAGATTGGAATATTCATACCTTCTCTAAAGAATCCTTTTATTATAACTTGGATTCCTCCAATTTCAATACATTTTAACTTTTTCCTTACATTTTTTCGGTAGTTTGGATAGTTTTTATTTTACCCATTCTCTTGTAATTATTGAGATTCTGATTTTTACCTTTACATCTTCTATATTGATTGAAATTTCTTTGTAATTCATGCTTACAATTGTTTTGTTCATCCCAGGGAGTATTCCTAAGAATCCTTGATGAAATACATCTTTCTCTTGTAGGTCTAAAATTATTTTTGTTATCTCTTTATATTTTTTGACATCAAAGATAATTTCTTGGCTAATTCTTCTACCGAGTCTTCTACTTCCTCAGTTGTCTCTATATCTAATTCTTATACTTCTTGTATTTAATTCATATATACAACTTCTTTAGAATCTTCATCGGATGATGATGTTTCTAATTCATAAATAATACTACATTCACTGCTTAAATATTCAAAATACTCAATAGTTCTATATCACTATCATCCTTAAATTCTTCATAAAATCTTAAGAATTTTTATATTCTGTTTATTTTTCTTTTTAGGACTTTGATAAGCAATATGTCCTTTTTCATTACAAACGAAGCATCTACATTTCTTGATATATTTCTTTTTGGGCTTTTGAAACCAATTTCTTTTCTTGGAGTATTTTTTTTATATGGATTTAAATTTCTTTTCTTGAACTTCTTACGGTTCTTGAATTTTCTCTTGTATTTTTTATATGGCTTATATTTCTTTTTATGACATCCAAATTGTTCTATTTGACCTATATCTTCGTAGTAACATAGATAAATTTTTTCTCATCTTGTATGCCTTTTTATTTTCTAGTGCTTCTCTGCCCCAAGTACTTATTATTCTTTTGGTAAATTCAATCTTACTTCCTTGACTATCAATATTTATTCCTTCTTCATCCCCTAAGGGTGATATTTTATTATATTCTTTTAGAAACTTATTTCCCCATGGAAATTGTAACTTTGTAAAATAATATATCTTAAGATTGATTTATTATATTTATATTATCATTGGCTTATTGTGTAATATAACTCTTGAATTTTACATGTATATCTTTCTAATTCACACATATCACATATCTTTGGGTTTTCCATAGCAGCCACTCTTTCATTATATTCATCTTGCTTTCTAGCTTCTTCATCTATTGCATATCTGTCTCCCCAAGAATTCTGTTCTAAGTGCTCTTTCTAATCTATTTAATCTATCTCTTATTCCTTGGTCATTTAAAGTATTTCTATTATCTAATATTTTAGGTGTATTTTCATCATATTTTACTCTTCTTTTTATATTTCGTGGTAACTTTCTCCACAATTCTGATGCTATACATCTAAATGTATGTTCTATAAATCCAAAGGCTATGTATGTATTCCATTTATTAAATTGTATGACTAGGTCAGTACTTTTTTTTTCCATGTTTCTATAGCTTTGTGTTTATCTACACAATCTAGATCTAATCATATTCCTGTTGTGCAGACTGGTTTGTTATACGATTTTATTGGGTTTATTTTTTTTATATTTTGTTTTCGAAAATTTTCATTATATCTATTTTGGATTTTCCTATATCTTTAAAATCCTTCTTTTCTAGGTATAGGAGTTTCACAATGATAGTCAGTATCTTCATCATTACTAAATTCTTCTTTTACTTGTGCTAGAGTTTGTATTCATTTTAGTATTTTCTACTTATTTTGTTAATCTTCTAATTGAACCTTATATTCATTGTGTTTTTCCCCTGCAGATTTTAAGAACTTTTTTTTTCTAATTCTTCTACTTTTGTTATCATAAATTGTTTTATTTCAGAAAATTTTCTTTTCCTTTATTATTATCTTTGGATTTCTTTCTATAATCTTGAGAAGGATTAATTATAATTTTATTTTTCCTTTTAATATTTTTATCTAGTATAGCGTTTCATATTTGCAAATAATATTCTAAATTTTTCAATTTTTTATTCATCTCTTCGAAGCCTTCATTCATATTACTCTTCGGTAAATAAGGATAACTTGGGTTTTTTATGTTTTTCAACATTTATTAGAAATTCTTCAATTATATTTTCTTCTTCTGATAGATTCATAATGATTTTTTGTTTGCAACAAGGCTCTAATACCATTTAGAGTAGAGTGCGCAGTGGAACTTTTTCGGAATCTAAGAATTTGAGAAATTACGTTCCGTTTGTATTTCATTTTCTGTTTTTATTTCCTGCTTTTAAATTTGTTGAAAACCCGATTTGTTTGTCATTTCTAAAAACTGTTTCTAAAAATAAAAAACTGAAAAACACGTTCTATTTGAAATTTTGCAGAATACTATTTTGACTATTTATAATTAATTTGCTTGTAGATTAAATTATAAAGAAAATAATAAAAATTGTCTTTTGAAGATTTACTTTCTATTACAAGAAATTAGCTTATATAATTTTTATATGATTGATTTAATAATGTATAGAAAAATATTATAAAAATAGGTAAATTCATTAATGATCAAGTCCCAAAAGTATTTTAAGAAATTAACTTATCTAATTATTGTTGCAAATTTTGACTGATGCCACCAAATGAAACGTATTTATGTTAATTGACACACTAAAAATCTTAATTATAGATATGTCATCTTGAACTAAATGAATTGTAAAGATATCATCCAAAATTATAGGAACTAATTTTGAAAATTTAATATTGGATAAAGGATTCAATTACAACATTAGAAAAACGTAACTGGAGAATCTAATTGAAATTTTAAAAAAAACGTGGAAAATAATGAATCACGTGAGTTGCAGCATTGACGCATAATAGTTAATCTCAAATTTGTAACTAAACGTATCCAAATCCAATCAATATTTCGAAGCTATATTAGATGATGATACTAGGTGCAAGGATTAAACAGTGTTGGATCCCAGTTTTCAAGGACATTATTATAACCTGTCAGTTTATTCTTCCAGGCATATAGAGAATCCACTACACAAGAACAGAGATTCAAACTCGACTGGACAATGGAAAAATTCTAACTTTTTCTTCTTCATTTTAATACAGTGCTATAGCGTTCAAAGTACTAGACGAATTACAAGTGTTCAATACAAATCTTTATTGCAACCATCAAAGTTGCTTTCTGTAGTTGCAATGGCAATGGCAATGACGAGGAAACGAGAATGGACCTCATTTGCATAATTTCAAAAGCTTTACGAGAAGTACGATTCTGTAAGATCTTGTTTTTGCTAGCAGATTGTAGCTTTTATACTGGTAAATCCCTTCAAGTCTGATACAATTGAATTTTTCAATCAATTTGACTAACGTAGACTGTGCACTGGATGATCGCTGACCAAGACCATTTCTAGAGATTCATAACTACTACTTGTATATTTTTTTAAAACAAGGAACCTGGAAAAATTAGCCTAATACTAATTTAATTCAGCTTCTAGACAATATACATGCCACTAGAGATTTAGCTGCCATTGACGGGGATTTTCGTTGTATACTTAAAAAGGCATCATTCCCAATGTGGCCTGGAGGGATTCCAGAAAGTGCATTAGTTCAGGCTATATTAGATTGGCAGAGGACAATGGAATAAGGATATCATTCAAGTTCAGCTATGTGTGATTCTGTTTTCATATAGATGTTGTAATTATTTGGTTTCAGCTACTAGTGTTAGTGAACTGTTTTATTTACTGATTTAAGCAGATAAAAATTAATTCTACAATCTACTTTGCCAACAAAATCACAATTTTTTCCATCCAAACTTACTGTCCTCCAAAGAGTTATTTCAAGGCATTTTTAATATGTACTAGATAGTAATTTACAAGTGAGTAGCAGCACCTGAAAAAGTACTATATGAAGAAGAGGTAATTAATTTCTGCCTTGGAATTTCAGAAATGGAGATTTCCTTGATTGTTGATACCAGATCCTGATGCTATCATTTAAGAGAAAGGGGATTATGTAGAAATCAACTTCATTTTATTACAGGTTCAATACTAGAAGGATCATGATGGTGACCTAGGTCCCTTACCCCCACATGCTACAAGAATTAAAACTCCATCAAATTAAAATCTATTTGATGGCATCTAAAGCACCTGCTAATCTATCCCAACAATCAGATGCATCACATTGTTGTACCTCAACTCAGCTTATCAGCTGAAGCTTCAGATGCATTATGTATGATTTCAGCTGCAAATGATAAAGCTTCAACTATGCAAGTCTCTGTGTTCGGATAGATGAAGAGCTATTGTGTTTTATACACGAGTATCATGTGATTACCGTCCAATTTGGTTTGTGTGAATCCTAACTGTGATGGAATTTATCATCATTAACGGCTTGGGAGGATAATTTGGGGACGAGATTCTAGGCCGTTACAGTTCAAATTCTATATTTTTTCCCCTTCTCGGGGAGGGTGGCATTTTATTGGTTTTTACTATAATACGTGGCATGTATCAGTTGTTATGTTTTATGATGATAAATGTCTAATTTTGAATATTTAACGTGGGGTAGGGCCTAAATAATTTTGACTGATTTTACTGGTAGGGTGGCATTTTACTGGTTTTAACTATAATACGTGGCATGTATCAGTTGTTATGTTTTATGATGATAAATGTCTAATTTTGAATATTTAACGTGGGGTAGGGCCTAAATACCACCAAAACATAATCGCAAAGAAACAATGTGCACAATAAAATTAATTATCCAATAAATATATTCTCTAATAGCTGGTTTGATTAAGACTAGTTAATTTTTTTCTTTTTTCCTTTTTTTTTTCCAAGTGTAAGTTACTTGTTTTTGTCACTTTTTTGAGTTTCGCTACTTTTTTGAATTTTTATTATTTTAAACTTATAGAATGTTATCTACACTATCTTCTACATCTACACTATCTACATCTACATCTACCTCTATCTACATATATATTATCTTAAAAGTGTGGATGAGTGAGAATATTTTAATTTCTCATTTTATCCTCATATTCTTTTCTCTTTTTTTTTTCAATAATACTCTTAGTTCATTTATTGAGACTTATTTATTTTTATTTTTATTTTTATTTCAAAACATTAATTTATCCATATTGACTAAATAGAAATTTTATTAATTTATTCACATTGACTAAATCGAATTTCGTTATTCAATTAATATTAATTTTGTGTCGTTACTTTTTAATTTACTTTAAAATATTGCCTCATCAAGTTTCATTTCCTGTGATAACTCCATGAATATTTCAAAGAGTGCGTTTATGCATTAAATAATTTTTTTCTATTATTAATTCAAACAATTACGTTTTAGTTATCGTTAAAAATAGATATTTTATAATTATTTTCAAAGTAGGGTGAGTGTGAAAAATTTTATTTTTAAACTTACTTAAATTCTTATCAAAATCATCAATTAATTTTTATAAAATGAAAAATATATATTTTTAATTATTTTCTAATTAAGAATATAAAATTAATAATTTCAAACTCTTTGGAAAAAGGACCATCTACATCTACATCTACATCTATCTACACTATTTTAAAAGTGTGGATGAGTGAGAATCTTTTAATTTCCCATTTTATCATCACATTCTTTTCTTTTCTTTTCAATAATACCCTTAGTTCATTTATTGAGACTTATTTATTTTTATTTTTATTTCAAAAACATTAATTTATCTATATTGACTAAATCGAAATTTCATTAATTTATTCACATTGACTAAATCGAATTTAGTTATTCAATTAATATTAATTTAGTGTCGTTACTTTTTAATTTACTTTTAGAATATTGCCCCATCAAGTTTCATTTTCCATGATAACTCAACTGAATATTTCAAAGAGTGCGTTTATGAGTTAAATATTTTTTTTTCTATTATTAGTTCAAACAATTATGTTTTAGTTATCGATAAAAATAGATATTTTATAATTATTTTCAAAGTAGGGTGAGTGTGAAACTTTTTATTTTTAAACTTACTTAAATTCTTATCAAAATCATCAATTAATTTTTATAAAATGAAAAAAATATATATATTTTTAATTATTTTCTAGTTAAGAATATAAAATTAATAATTTTAAACTCTTTGGAAAAAAGATCAAAACTGAAATTTTAATTTTAATTTATAGTCTTTGTTTGGTTATGATTAAAATAAGATTTTTAATAGATTTTGATAGAAATTAATAAAATGTGGTTGAAAAGTTGTATGTCCGATGAAATGTATGGTTAAAATTAATTGTTTACTTTGACTTACATTAAGATTTTATTTTAATTTCCCTCAAACGAGAGCATAATACTATACTATTTTTTTTTATAAAATATGTTTCACAAATTAATTCAGTTTATCCATACACAGTTTTTTTTTCCACATTTTTTCATGACTTGCCATTAATATTTTATAAAGAAATTATTGATTTGCCTAATATTTTGTGATATCATATTACTTTTTAATATATCACACGCGATTTATTTATTAAGCAGACATTTTAAATAATTGTTTGATACATATTTCGAAGATCTAGACGAAAATTTTCATAATAGTAATAGTAGTAGTAGTAGTAGTAGAAGTGTAGGTTGTCATAGAAGCTATTGTTTTCCCGCCTAAAGTGCAAATCCCTTATATGGTTTGGTTAGTGTGAATGCAAAATGAGATTAATGTGAATACAAAATAGTTATAAGCCAAATGTGAATGCAAAATGTAGATAGATATGAACGCATTTACTACCTTACACACACACACGCGCGCTAATAGTCTACTATTATGGTAAATAATGGTTAATATTTTTTAATCATTTTTAATTTTAATAATTGTGCAAAGATTAAATGATATAATAGTTTCTTGATCTTCAACGTTGTTCAATTGTAGTATAAGATTAAACACATATTTTTAATTATTGTATTGGTGTTTTCGAATGAAAATTGAGAAAAATGTTAAATATGTGATGAGAATGGAGAAATTATTTTTATATCTTTTGCATTTGTGTTGATTATGTATAATCATTAAATTTTAATGAATGCTTATCGATATTACGGATACCAATTTTAGTTCATTGTACTCATGTGAAAATCTATACTATATATGAAAATAGGATAGTTTGACAGAATTAATTCTTAAGTTTTTTATGTTTTCGTATTATAATAAAATGTGTGGTTGAAAAAAAATGTGTTACTTATAAATAATTTATCGAAAAAGTTATTGAACGAAGGTTAATATTGAAGAGTTAATACTTTGATTTCTTTTAAGTTAATAATATTAATACAATGATTAATATTTTTTAACCATACTTATTTTTTATAAATTTTTAAAGATTACAGGGTATAAGATTTTCGATACAATTTCGTGATTTCTAACTTTACTCGATTGTCGTATCATGATAATTGCGAGATTTTCAAAATTATTATTTTGACTGCTTATTTTTGTAAATAAAGTTTTATTCATTAAATTCAAATATTTAAATATATAAATTGACGTTTACTATTCAAAGATGTTTTTAATAATTTCAATTAGGTATATTATTTTTTAAAGTCCAATAATTATTGAAATAGAAAATTATTTTTTATGCATTTATATATGTGTTGATTATGTATAAGCATTAAAATTTTATAAATACTTATTAAAATCGATATTGTGAATAACAACTTCTGTGCATCTGATAGAGAACATATTTGCCATTTAATTTATGATATTTTCTTTTATTCCATTGATTTTAAATACTTAAATTGTAGATGTTAATCATATTTTATGTTTTGTGGATTAGGTGGAGAATTTAGATCAAAATGGATTCAATATCACAAATTAAAAGAACAAGTTTGGAACTCAAAAAGTACACAATCAGATCAGGACTTTGCATAAGGCGTGAGCACGCCTTACCATTTCAGAAAGACAGCAACCTCACAAAATTAATGGGCTGGACATTTTTTAGGCAGCCAATTAGAGAAATTTGGAGACTAATTAGGAGGATTTTTGAAGGCCCAACAACACAATTCAATTGGAGGAGACTCGAACCAAAAAGGAGGGCACTTTGAAAAAGGAATTAAAGCCAACAACCAAGAATTAGAGAGGAAAAAGCTGGTGGCTGTAATACAATTTGGGCTGGGGAAGGGTTGGTACTTAAAATTGGTATGAATTGGAATAAAAAGGAGGTCAGCAAAAAAAGGAAGGCTGGGACTATCTAAGGAATAAAGAGGATTATAATAAAAAAAAAAAAAAAAAAAGAGAAAAAAGGAAAGAGGAGGGCAAGACTAAAAGAAAAGGAAGGGAGTTGCTGAAAAGGGACCTAGCAGCTCACGAATTGCTGGAAAAAAGGAGAATGGTTACAGAGAAGAAAAAAGGGTCCTGACCTTGGACAAAAGAAGGCGGCCATACGTTTTCATCATCCGAGAGTTTGATTTCGATTTTTTTTTTATTATTATTATTTCTTTTAGTTTTTATTTTCCAAATGTTTATGGGTAGCTAAATTTATTATTTCAGTTCAAGGTTATTCGAAGTTTTGATTCACCAAGAATTGTGAGCTCTAATTAAATTTAATTGTTCCTTTAATTGTTCTCTATTTATATGTCTTTTGCTTGTGAATTGAAGTTGTTATTTTGATTGATTAGTTCAAAGTGCACGTTGTTTTAATTGTCAAAATGATACTTGGTCAATTAGGAATCTAAATCTGTAATTGTTTAGGTTTTCTAATATAAGTGACAAATAACATAGTTAATTATAGATTGATTTTTGACTCATGTTATGAAGATATATAACCTAGCATAAATAAATCACGCGTGTGAATTTGTTGGTTAGAATTGGTCATCTCTTTAGAAATTAATGCTATTGGTAAATTAAATCCTAAGATCGTATTTAGGGTTGTTTATTGATTGGGGGAATAATCAACGAGCGTCTCTTGATTATCAACCAAGTAAGGAGAGATAGGTTGTTAGATCGTATCAATGACCATAACCAATTTAGAGAATGAGTTAAGGATTTTATTCTTGCATCCATGATCAATTCTGTGAATCAATACTGAGATTATACCTTGGGCAGGATGTTTATTTAATTTGATATTTCCAAAAATTTTAATTCCGCACTCGTTTATTTACAAATTGATTTTATATTCAAAATTCAAAACCCCCCTTGTTTTTAATTTATTGTTTTAATTTTTTTTCGAAGAATTAAATCTAACCAATCCCTGTGGATTCGACCTTGCTCACCACTATGACAATTTATTTTTAATGAGAGCAAGAAATTATTATTTGTTGGATTTGACACCCATCAAATTTTTGACGTCGTTGCCGGGGATTGGTGTCAAATAGATTTAATTTTTCATTTTCATTTTTATTTCTATTTCTATTTTATTCATTTTATGCTCAATTGATTCCTCATCCATTGATTTGATCTCCATCATGGCTGCTAACACTCAACAGTTCGGATTCAGACAAGACACCCCTGTGAAAAGGGTGAATGAGGTAAATGTGTCATCTCTTGAAAATCAAATAGTGAATCTAACCTCTCTTGTTCAACAAATGGCTGTAGGAAATATGCAACAGGTTAAAGAATGTGGAATTTGTGCTGCCACCAGTCATCCAACTTACACATGTCCTACTCTTCAAGAAGATTCATTTGAGTAGGCTAATGCAGTTGGAAGATTTTCAGGCCCACCTCAAACAAAGTATGATCCCTATTCAAACCGTTACAACCCAGAATGGAGGGATCATCCGAACTTTAGTTATCAAACAAGATCATAATTCCAACAGTTCCAGTAATTTCATCCTAGACAGCCTACTTCTCAACCACAACAATTTTCTTCAAGTTCAAGTATGTCTCTAGAAGAAATTGTTAAATCACTTGCAATTAATACACAACAATTTCAACAGGAGACAAGGGTGGGGATTAAGAACTTGGAGAATCAAGTGAGTCAATTGGCATCAATTGTGAGCAGATTGGAGTCTCAAGGCAAGTTGCCTTCCCAAACCATTGTTAATCCACTCTTGGGAATTAACAGGAAAAGCTTGCCATTGCCCATGGATTCAAATTTTGGATTGGTCGTTAAATCCGAGGAGACATCAACTAATGGAGATGAGCTTGAAGATAATGAAAATTTAATCATACAAGAATCACATGGAGAAGTGAAAATTAATGAGGAAGAGATCAAATCAAATTTTCTCAACTTCACTGGCTGTCCAATAATTGATTTTGTGATTAAGCCATTTGAGGAGGTGCAAGTCTACATTGTTGAGTTTGAACTGGATGGAATAGGCAAGCCCCATGACATTGGAAGTGGTAAAGTGCAAGTGTTTCGAACAAATGAAGAGTGGAGAAAAGTCAAAATAAGCAAAATGTGCAAGGCATCAAAAGCTATATTTAGAGTGCCATGAAGTGCTTACGAGGAAAGTAGAGCTAATGACTTTAAAATAAGCGCTTCCGGGAGGCAACCCGAGTTTTTCTTTAGTTTTAGCAATAAACTTTATTTTTGTTTTAATTTACTCACTATTATTTATTTTATGACCCCTATAATTTTTGAAGTGAAATTGACCTTATTTTGTTCAATTTATTTTGTAACAATTTATTTTTGTTCAATTTGTAACAAATAAATGTACATATTATCTTAATAGTATAAGCTTTTTAGATTACTAAGTTCAAGTCATATAGGTAACCATTTATGAAACTTGTACTTGTGAGCTAAAAAATGAAGAACAATTTGGATTTGATGAAAATTAAAGCGTGTTGATGACAAAATTTAGATAAGAGGCCGTTTGGTAATGGCAATTTTTTGCAAATTGAACAAAGATTGGAGCTTCATGTGTGACCCAACACTACATTTATATTAAAGTAGTACACATGTCTAAGGCTTTGTCAGTGCACTGACATGCCGCTACAGTAAATTAATTGCAGTGACGGAAATAGCCCCAATATGACTTGATGGTTAATGATGTGTAATTACCTCACTTTTATTGAAGAGGGTAGTTTAGGAATTCACTCATTTTGTAACAACTTATTTTTGTTCAATTTGAAGAGGGTAGTTTAGGATTCGACCTTGCTCACCACTATGACAATTTATTTTTAATGAGAGCAAGAAATTATTATTTGTTGGATTTGACACCCATCAAATTTTTGACGTTGTTGCCGGGGATTGGTGTCAAATAGATTTAATTTTTCATTTTCATTTTTATTTCTATTTCTATTTTATTCATTTTATGCTCAATTGATTCCTCATCCATTGATTTGATCTCCATCATGGCTGCTAACACTCAACAGTTCGGATTCAGACAAGACACCCCTGTGAAAAGGGTGAATGAGGTAAATGTGTCATCTCTTGAAAATCAAATAGTGAATCTAACCTCTCTCGTTCAACAAATGGCTGTAGGAAATATGCAACAGGTTAAAGAATGTGGAATTTGTGCTGCCACCAGTCATCCAACTTACACATGTCCTACTCTTCAAGAAGATTCATTTGAGTAGGCTAATGCAGTTGGAAGATTTTCAGGCCCACCTCAAACAAAGTATGATCCCTATTCAAACCGTTACAACCCAGAATGGAGGGATCATCCGAACTTTAGTTATCAAACAAGATCATAATTCCAACAGTTCCAGTAATTTCATCCTAGACAGCCTACTTCTCAACCACAACAATTTTCTTCAAGTTCAAGTATGTCTCTAGAAGAAATTGTTAAATCACTTGCAATTAATACACAACAATTTCAACAGGAGACAAGGGTGGGGATTAAGAACTTGGAGAATCAAGTGAGTCAATTGGCATCAATTGTGAGCAGATTGGAGTCTCAAGGCAAGTTGCCTTCCCAAACCATTGTTAATCCACTCTTGGGAATTAACAGGAAAAGCTTGCCATTGCCCATGGATTCAAATTTTGGATTGGTCGTTAAATTCGAGGAGACATCAACTAATGGAGATGAGCTTGAAGATAATGAAAATTTAATCATACAAGAATCACATGGAGAAGTGAAAATTAATGAGGAAGAGATCAAATCAAATTTTCTCAACTTCACTGGCTGTCCAATAATTGATTTTGTGATTAAGCCATTTGAGGAGGTGCAAGTCTACATTGTTGAGTTTGAACTGGATGGAATAGGCAAGCCCCATGACATTGGAAGTGGTAAAGTGCAAGTGTTTCGAACAAATGAAGAGTGGAGAAAAGTCAAAATAAGCAAAATGTGCAAGGCATCAAAAGCTATATTTAGAGTGCCATGAAGTGCTTACGAGGAAAGTAGAGCTAATGACTTTAAAATAAGCGCTTCCGGGAGGCAACCCGAGTTTTTCTTTAGTTTTAGCAATAAACTTTATTTTTGTTTTAATTTACTCACTATTATTTATTTTATGACCCCTATAATTTTTGAAGTGAAATTGACCTTATTTTGTTCAATTTATTTTGTAACAATTTATTTTTGTTCAATTTGTAACAAATAAATGTACATATTATCTTAATAGTATAAGCTTTTTAGATTACTAAGTTCAAGTCATATAGGTAACCATTTATGAAACTTGTACTTGTGAGCTAAAAAATGAAGAACAATTTGGATTTGATGAAAATTAAAGCGTGTTGATGACAAAATTTAGATAAGAGGCCGTTTGGTAATGGCAATTTTTTGCAAATTGAACAAAGATTGGAGCTTCATGTGTGACCCAACACTACATTTATATTAAAGTAGTACACATGTCTAAGGCTTTGTCAGTGCACTGACATGCCGCTACAGTAAATTAATTGCAGTGACGGAAATAGCCCCAATATGACTTGATGGTTAATGATGTGTAATTACCTCACTTTTATTGAAGAGGGTAGTTTAGGAATTCACTCATTTTGTAACAATTTATTTTTGTTCAATTTGAAGAGGGTAGTTTAGGATTCGACCTTGCTCACCACTATGACAATTTATTTTTAATGAGAGCAAGAAATTATTATTTGTTGGATTTGACACCCATCAAATTTTTGACGTTGTTGCCGGGGATTGGTGTCAAATAGATTTAATTTTTCATTTTCATTTTTATTTCTATTTCTATTTTATTCATTTTATGCTCAATTGATTCCTCATCCATTGATTTGATCTCCATCATGGCTGCTAACACTCAACAGTTCGGATTCAGACAAGACACCCCTGTGAAAAGGGTGAATGAGGTAAATGTGTCATCTCTTGAAAATCAAATAGTGAATCTAACCTCTCTTGTTCAACAAATGGCTGTAGGAAATATGCAACAGGTTAAAGAATGTGGAATTTGTGCTGCCACCAGTCATCCAACTTACACATGTCCTACTCTTCAAGAAGATTCATTTGAGTAGGCTAATGCAGTTGGAAGATTTTCAGGCCCACCTCAAACAAAGTATGATCCCTATTCAAACCGTTACAACCCAGAATGGAGGGATCATCCGAACTTTAGTTATCAAACAAGATCATAATTCCAACAGTTCCAGTAATTTCATCCTAGACAGCCTACTTCTCAACCACAACAATTTTCTTCAAGTTCAAGTATGTCTCTAGAAGAAATTGTTAAATCACTTGCAATTAATACACAACAATTTCAACAGGAGACAAGGGTGGGGATTAAGAACTTGGAGAATCAAGTGAGTCAATTGGCATCAATTGTGAGCAGATTGGAGTCTCAAGGCAAGTTGCCTTCCCAAACCATTGTTAATCCACTCTTGGGAATTAACAGGAAAAGCTTGCCATTGCCCATGGATTCAAATTTTGGATTGGTCGTTAAATCCGAGGAGACATCAACTAATGGAGATGAGCTTGAAGATAATGAAAATTTAATCATACAAGAATCACATGGAGAAGTGAAAATTAATGAGGAAGAGATCAAATCAAATTTTCTCAACTTCACTGGCTGTCCAATAATTGATTTTGTGATTAAGCCATTTGAGGAGGTGCAAGTCTACATTGTTGAGTTTGAACTGGATGGAATAGGCAAGCCCCATGACATTGGAAGTGGTAAAGTGCAAGTGTTTCGAACAAATGAAGAGTGGAGAAAAGTCAAAATAAGCAAAATGTGCAAGGCATCAAAAGCTATATTTAGAGTGCCATGAAGTGCTTACGAGGAAAGTAGAGCTAATGACTTTAAAATAAGCGCTTCCGGGAGGCAACCCGAGTTTTTCTTTAGTTTTAGCAATAAACTTTATTTTTGTTTTCATTTACTCACTATTACTTATTTTATGACCCCTATAATTTTTGAAGTGAAATTGACCTTATTTTAATTTTTGGACAGATATGAATCTTCATTAGGACGTGGGCACGCTCTATGAAGAGAACAATAGATTGAAAGAATCTTGGAATAAGGCGTGCCCACGCCTTACACAAAGAGCATCTCGGGTTACAAGTTCTTTGTTCACAATTTGGAATAAGGCGTGCCCACGCCTTACCTAAAGTGCATCTCGGATTACAAACAAGGCAAAAAAAAAAAAAAAAAAATTCAAAAATCAGACACAACCCTTACGACTCTCTCTCCTTCCCAACACCACTCCACTTCCGCTCTCCCTCATCTTCTCCAGCCTCAATCTCCATCATCCACCATCATATTCATCAACAAACCGCAACCTCCACCTTCTTCTCTCAACCTTCAACCAAGCCCACCACCATCTTCTACCTACACGAACTTCCTCCATAGCTTCAACCTTTGTTCCTCTCTTTCCCTCAAAACCAGTAAACCATCTCTCAACAGCTCACTCCTTCAAAATCTCAACCGCCGCGACCAGCACCGCTCATCACCACTGCCTCCCTCTTCCCATCGTCCTCGCTGTAAACCACTACACCTGGTTCGTGGGAATGTGACAACACTTGTGCGAGTTGTGGGAACACTGTGATTTTACTGTGGGATTTGTATGGGCCGATACCATGATTTGGGGCCTATAGAGGAAGAGTTTTGTTTTAGATCTCAAGTAAATGGACTAAAAAGGAATGCCATTAAGGAAGTTTTTTTTTCGCCCGCCCACATCGACATCTCCCATTCGACCTGTAGGGGAGTCGATGATGAGGTTCGAAGCGCAGAAGAAACGCCGGAAAGTTCCAAACTCAGGTTGTGGTTGGACGGATGAATCATGACCCGATATTCACGACGCGATGGCTCGACGATGCGGAATAAAGAACCACGACTTTCGAAACACCACAAGGATTTGCCCAATCTCCTTGATAAGTCTCTGATTTGAACGCCACAAATATTCTCGTGAATATTTGATAAATTCGGGATTAACGCCACAAGATAATCAATCTTGATAAGTTTGGGTTTGTAATGTGAATCCACACATTAAACAATTGAAAAAACATTCAATCTCTGTTTTATTTAATCATCAAAGTCTTTTTACAATGAATGAAAAAGGCGTATAAATAAGCAAAATAAAACCCTAATCGCTAATTTACTCAAAATAGAATTCTAACCTAAAATAGCTAAAACTGATAAGGAAATAAAATAATGCGAAAATCCTTAAACTCTATCAGCGGCGCACGTTCAGAAGCTGTCTTACGGCCGTGAGGGTCTTCATTTACGGCCGTGAATTGTGTATTTGAATTATGTTACGGCCGTGAGGATTTTGGCTACGGCCGTAAGTCTTTTTTTATCCGGTTATGAATTAGGCAGAGAATAGGTTACGGCCGTGATCCTTGACATTACAGCCGTGATGTTCAAAAGTTACGGTCGTGACCAATCCACAGCCGTGATTCAATTTTCGGTTCTTTTCGATACGGTTTGATCTTCAAAGCTCGTCGAACCTGCTGAATTCTTGTTTTGGCTTGAATATTTAAATTTTCCCGTCAAGCCTACTATGACTCCTATTGTCGAGGGTCCGGATCACATCATACCCTCCTTCTTTAGGATGATTCGTCCCGAATCATAGCTTTGTCCCTGGTGTTTCACTTCACCTCCTGGATCAAACGGAAAATTTCTGCTTCCATGCCATGAGTTCAATAAATTGGAATCCTTTGATTTGCTAACACGGAAGAAATGGAGCTTGAACTCCCTTTGCCATTCGTAGTGTGGTTGAAGCTTCCAATCATAATTAACCTGCAAAAAAGATTTAAACAAAATGGGGAGGGACATGTTAGCTTCATGAGGTACAAGGTATGGATCCTTGTATTCATGACAAACCACCACCAACTCCACTTCTTGAATCACGAGGCTCTTCTCTTCGCCTCTTTCCTCCTTTGCAATTTCTTGTTCGATTTTTTTATCTTCAAACTCAACCACATCTCCGACCTCCACATTCGAATCACCATGTTCATGTACTATCTCATCACTACCAAAATGTGGATCTTCCAATTCAAAGCTCAAAATTTGAACTTCTACCCCAACTTCTAATTCCTCATCAAATTTTGGAGTTTGATCACCTAACTCCACCTTTTCATCACTTACCACAAAATTCGGGGCCTCTTCAACTACTTCTAATTCATGTTTCAAGCCTCCCTCCTTCTTTTCAACATTCATATCCCGAGGCTCAACTATAACATGTATTTCACTCTCCTCTAGCCATTTAATCACCGCTTTTCGTTTCTCCTCCTTCTTTCGCAATTTAGCCAAATATTTTCTTTCTGCCTCCCGTTCACACCTCAATTTTTCCTCATAAATTTCTTTTCGAATTTTCAAAATTGCTTTTGGATCAATCTCTTCTCCCCTCTTAACCCCGATTCCATCCCTAGGTTTATGATCACGCCGATATTCCCTCCTAGCTCTAGAACTCGATTGAGATCGCTCCTTTTGCAATTTATCTATCTCCTTCTCTCGTTTATCCAACCTCTTCTCAACGTCATGTAACAATCTCAACACACGATTTTTGGCGTTTTCATGGGAATTGGACATTGTGAAATTTTTTGTGAAAGGACACAGAAAAAGAATAATGAAAACAAAGGATCAAGAAATTCAAGAAAGTGGTTCTTGAATGGACTCTCTTTTTTTTTTTTTTTGAATTTTAGGATGAATTTTCGGAATAAATAAAATAAAAAAAAAATAATTTTTTTTATAAACCCGAAAATTCGACAACGAACATGACAAAACAAACGGAACTTAATTCGGATAAGAATTAAGCAAAACAAACACTTTTGAATTTTGTTGGATTTTTATATGGATCAAACAAAGAAAAAATTTACTGGCACGAAGAACAAGAAAATAAAGAAAATAAAGACTCAACAACAAGATATGGATGATTTTTATGGGACTCGATGATAAACATAAAAATCAAAATGGATAGAAAAACCCTGAATTCAGAGTCCAGCTCTGATACCAGATGATGAGGTTCGAAGCGCGGAAGAAACGCCGAAAAGTTCCAAACTCAGGTTGTGGTTGGACGAATGAATCATGACCCGATATTCACGACGCGATGGCTCGACGATGCGGAATAAAGAACCACGACTTTCGAAACACCACAAGGATTTGCCCAATCTTCTTGATAAGTCTCTGATTTGAACGCCACTAATATTCTCGCGAATATTTGATAAATTCGGGATTAACGCCACAAGATAATCAATCTTGATAAGTTTGGGTTTGTAATGTGAATCCACACATTAAACAATTGAAAAAAACATTCAATCTCTGTTTTATTTTATCATCAAAGTCTTTTTACAATAAATGAAAAAGGCGTATAAATAAGCAAAATAAAACCCTAATCGCTAATTTACTCAAAATAGAATTCTAACTAACCTAAAATAGCTAAAACTGATAAGGAAATAAAATAATGCGAAAATCCTTAAACTCTATCAGCGGCGCACGTTCAGAAGCTGTCTTACGGCCGTGAGGGTCTTCATTTACGGCCGTGAATTGTGTATTTGAATTATGTTACGGCCGTGAGGATTTTGGCTACGGCCGTAAGTATTTTTTTATCCGGTTATGAATTAGGCAGAGAATAGGTTACGGCCGTGATCCTTGACATTACGACTGTGATCTTCAAAAGTTACGGTCGTGACCAATCCACGGCCGTGATTCAATTTTCGGTTCTTTTCGATACGGTTTGATCTTCAAAGCTCGTTGAACCTGCTGAATTCTTGTTTTGGCTTGAATATTTAAATTTTTCCGTCAAGCCTGCTATGACTCCTATTGTCGAGGGTCCGGATCACATCAGGAGTCCTCTATTCCTATTCTCTTCTAGTTTTCATAATTTATGGTTTTATTACATTGAGGACAATATATGAATTAAGTGTGGGGGAGGGTTTTGATGTGTGCCTTTTCTTAGTTTTTGAATTTGATTCATTTTAGTGCACCTCAATTTCTATTATTATCCATGTTTGCTCTATTTTTCAAAAAAAAAAATTTTGAAAATTCTCTGCTTAATTTTGGATTTTGGCAATGTTTATTCCTTTATAATCTGAATTACTGTGAATTATCGAGATGAATTGAGGCACAATGGGGAATTGCGAGAGTAGTTACATTTTTTTTATTGCACTAGATTGATTGCTCTTGATGGTGGATTGAATGAAGGGTGTGTGGGATTTGATGCACATTAACCCTATTTTGTGAGTTTTTGAGCCTGTTAAGCATTAATATATATACACTACGCTATGCTCTATTCCTTTGATTGTGTGATTGTCAAGTGTAATTGATTTCTTCTAGAACTTGCTCTCATATGCATGTTGAGATGCTTCTTGGTAATTGAATGCACTGAATAAGTAATGGCACTTAGGTGAAGCCAAATTTAGCTTTCTCAAAATGCCTACCTTGAAATATGCCACTAGAAAGCCACTTTTGAGCCATAGCCTTTTTGTTGAAAATCAACCACAATACAAGCCATGAGAACTCCTATTCCTTGCTAATATTCCATTCTCTTGAACCTTGCACTGAAGGAATATATGGGCTTATTCACTTGAGCTTCAAATTATTTTGGTTGAGAATAAAAGACATTGAAAATCAAAGACTTGTGATGTGAAAGAAATGTTGGGGATAAAGTAGTAGAGTTGCAATATATACCTAATGGAGTCAAACCAAAGTTGATGTGTTGTAACACCACTCCGATTGACCTAACTCCACTCTTTTTAGTATATTTTCAATAATAAACATAGTTCATTTATTGAGACTTATTATATTTTTTTATTTTTATTTCAAAAACATTAATTTATCCATATTTTTTATTTTCTATAACTATCTCCTTTGGTAAGTTAATGAAGTCATCCTCTATGTAACCTTCTGTTCCATTACCAATTTGGATCAAGTATTGAGCAAATTGATTATCATTATGAGGACTCGTGCTTTGACTTAGTTGGAGGTTTTCCATTTTCTCCCAAAGATATGATCTAACTGAACTCTAATTAATTGTTCATTGGTTTGTTGCTCATGGAACGACGGGGAGAACCTTACGGAAATCTTAGCCAAAGACAAAAACCTTTCCACCAAATATTTTTGAATTTTCTAAGATATCTCTAAAAGTTCTATCAACAGGATTTGTAGCTGCAATTTGAGAGATAAAACGTCCTTTATTTCATTTTGTCCACTTTCAACATCTCCTGTCCCACACGTAATAATTTGGAAATTCTCAATACAAAATATTTCTTGTCGTGGCAAATTTTTACACGATTTAAAATACTCTGTTAACATTGTTCTTGTAACATAATCTGAAAGAATAAGTTGAGCCAAGTTCTGTTGATTCGAAAATGAAATGAATTGTTAACCAAAATTCATAAAATACTTCTTTTTAAGTAATAAATGGAATTAAAAGTCATAGGTTAATCAAATTGTATCATTTCAGATTTAAAGACCATGTGGTTATTATATTCATACATTGTAAACTATGGAATTTGTATAGACAATACATTTCTTAATTTTTGGATGTAATATTTTAATAATTATATTAATATATTATAGTAATAATAATATTTATTAAAAGACAAAATATTTTTTCTTCCTTTCTTAATATACTAAATAAATGAGAAAGTATAATAATATGAAATGATAATACAATATTGTAAATTGTTAGATAATAAATTAATTTAATACTAAATAAATGAGAAAATATAATTGTATGAAATTATAAATTATATTACCATTGTTAATTATTAGATAATATATTAATGTAATAAATTATTTAATGGGCCAAGTCGATATGATACATTCGTTCGTATCACTATTTAAGTTTTGAATAAGTACTTTGAAAAAAAATGAGAGTAAAACTAACGATGATAAGGGCCGTGATTGATTCGTTCATCCAACGATCCTCCTCCAGTATATGGCCAATAACAATGCATCCCTATAGGAAGGCCACAAAGAGGTTCATTGACATGGATAACATGTACAATTTTTGCACCCAAGCACCCAATTCAAACATGTTATCCATTTTCAAGTGTATTTGAACCAAAATAATTGAAACTTTATCATTTTTCAAGGAAGAGATAATTCAACTTCAAGTCTTAGAACTGTATGCTTTGGAGTCCACTCTGAAATCATTGCATGAAAATAACCTTGATATGTTGGAATACACTGAATTGAGAACAATCCCAATTTGTTTATTTCAATTTTGCATAAGATACAATAATTTTTGCATGGACACTTAAAAAGATTATAATGATCTCATCACTAATCTCAATTAATTTTCAGTTGGTGATGAGAATTTTTCAAAAAATACTATGCCGAGATGAATGTTAAATAGAAAAGAAGCCAGATAACTTTAGTAGGGAGAATGATGATGTCGAAGGATGTGTCCCACCTTTGTTAATACTTGCTGATTTTTTAGTTGATGTAGAGAATTTGAACACTTTATTCATCTCCACAAGATATCAATGTGGGAAGTAATCAGTCGAAATAGAAAATAAAAAAACTATGTAAATTTGAACAAAGAAATATATAGTAAGTAGTGTGTTCGACAATTAATCTAAAAAAAAAAATGTGTTGCATGTCTTGTATAGTAAATGATGTTATTTCTCCAATGAGTTTGCCAAATGATGTAAGAATTTAGATATTATTGAATAGGACAATTAGTATTGAATAGTAAAAAGTTACAAAATCATTCAAATTCCAATCATATTTTTCTTTATTATTTAATTAACTGGAAATTTGTAAGGAAAACTCAATTATGCAAATTAGTTTTTTCAATAAAAAAATTTCTCAAAATATTGTTCTTGATGTCAAACTTCATGCTTTGAATTGAGAAAAGATAACGTAAGAAAAAAGTTTACCACAACACACGTTTTGTGCGGTCTGGATGTTAAAAAATTTTGAAAAACTTCTTTACTACTTACTTTAGCCAATTTTCCTTTTAAATAACTTTAAACACCAATCTCCAGATCTTATAAAGAAAATGATTACAGAATATTCAATTTAAGAAATTTCAGAGACAGATTAAAAAATTATTTATTTAGTTTATTACGGCTTTTTTCGTTTTCATTCCAGTACAATTGATAACCCAAACAATAATAATTTGAAGAATTTCTACAATGACAATAAAGAGAGAAATATTTTACAGGGACAAAGCAAGGTATGAGAAATGACCTCGAAATCTTTTGATTGTGTAATGTAATGTGCATATTTTAGCTTGGAGCTTTTGTGCTATCATTATGAGTTTGTGGGATCATACTAGTGGGTCTTTGTTTTGTTTGACTTAATTAATTAGTTAATGGACAATAAAGGAGGGTATAGTTGGTTTAGAGCAAAATAATGTTAGGGTAAAATAGTGATGTGAAAGATTCTCCCATATCCATACTTTTAAGTTAGTGTAGAAGATGTAGATAGATGTAGATAATAAATTATATTCAAACTAACCAATAATTAGGCTCCATTAAATAATATGAGATTAAAATGGGCCATCTTATTGTAAAATATTTTATCTAAATAATTATACGGACCAACTTTATTTTAAATGGATTGACCCACTTTATTATACTTCATAAAGCATTTAATCTAATCTTCATATCCAAAATAATAATCATAACATTAAAAATATACAATATAATATAATATAATAAAAGAAATGAAATGAAACTAAAAAAAAAAACAACAACAATTATCTTACAGAAAAGGGGGGGGGGGCGTCGACCCCCCATACTTGGAATGAGGGTGGTGGTTTCGAATCGTATCTCCATTTTTTTACTGAAGAATGCCTATTTATATTTTTCTCGAGGACTATATGCAATTAAATAAATTATTTTATTTACTCTTTTAATCCCATAAAATATAAAACTCATACTTTAATCCCAATAGTTATTAAAACACCAAATTCACTCTAAAAATTATAGGGTCATATGAAGTCGAAATAGAAAATTCTTTAGGCCAATATGAAGTTCTCAAGGAATGCATTACAATGATATTTTCGGATCATAAAATCGATAGCCGAGGTAAAAGTTGTCGCTCATCAAAATTTACCACTTAAAACTATTTTATTTCGATTTCTTTTCAAATGGCTACTTTCGTCTTGATTTTCGGTACTCTTATTATCATCAAAATTGAACTTTCAACATACTATTCTGAAACACTCACAGTCTAGTTTATTGTATCCTTGTTAAAATGCAATATGGTCAACTATAACAAAAGTTGCGGCTTGTCAAAATAGACTGCTTAAAACTAACATTTTGAATTGCCGAACTTCTTATTAATGTTTTCGAGACACATACGTTACCCGAGTACGTGTCTACAATATGTCATTTTAAAGTTCATTTAGAACTCTGGTATTTTCGAATAGTCAAAACAGATAATAAAACAAAAAATTAACACGTCCTGAAACTATACGCGTAAATCTTCGTTAATAAATATTATTTAAATAATATAATATAAATATATACGTGGACGTCACACATATATGTGAATAATTATTATATAACTTAATTTATTACTATTTTGACCAATAAATTTACAGATTAGTTTTGTCTATTATTTTTCAACGTTAGAGAGAATTCTTAGTTCCACTTTGAAGTACATTTCATATACTTCAATCCATATCTTTCCCAATTTTGGAATCGATAGTCAATTTATTAAATCGATAAAATTATTTAAAGCAACATTTAATATTCTTATTTATTTTTCATTGATATTACGTCAACTAAATTTAAAGTCTATTTAATATCGAATAGGTCCCTTTAAATAAGTCTAATAAATTAAAATTTTCATTTGACTTTGAAGTGGGTTCCTTTAAATACAGATAATTTAATATAATAATATGACGAATATTTAGGTCGTTACAGAGACATTAAATTGATGCTCGTCCCTAGGTCACATAAGGGATTATCAATGGATGAACTGCCAATTGTGCAAGGAATTTTAAAACTACCAGGATCCTTTAGCTTAGGAGGAAGCTTCTTTTAAAGAAAGACACTACATTTTTCTATTAGGTTCACTGTTTCATATTCTTCTAACTTCCTTTATTGCTTATTAAAAAAATCTATAATTGAAGTCCTTGATTATTTTTGAAGAGATTTTTTTGGGAAGGAACTCTATTCTTGTAAATGGAAAATATAATTAAGTACATACTTTATGAAGTATTGAAAAAAATTGGACATTGAAATATGGGAAATTCTAAATTTTTTTTATTATTTAATAATTCATAACGTGAGTAGCTGAAAAAGAAACATATCTAATAAAGGTGTTGTGAAAGTCAAGGTTCTATGTTCATTTCAAGATGTACTTTTGGATGTGTGGTCAATCCATACATCTCCTCTAAGCAAACATCTTTAGGCTTCATGTTTGGAGGCAATTTCCAATTAAATCCATGTAACTAGTTGGACAACGTCGAACGAATAAGCTTAAGTCCTAAGTTATACCAGGGACACCTCCGACGACCCAACCCCAAATTAATAGAGCAAAATTTCGTCCTAACATGTCAATTTTCTTGTCTACGAACCTTTCTGGCAAGAATTGTTCGGGTGCATCCCAATATTTGGGAATTCTTCCTATGCTCCATACATTTATTAGGACTGTCGTTCCTTTAGAAACATGGTAACCTGTAGACAAAATAAATAAACAAATAAATGTACATATTATCTTAATAGTATAAGCTTTTTAGATTACTAAGTTCAAGTCATATAGGTAACCATTTATGAAACTTGTACTTGTGAGCTAAAAAATGAAGAACAATTTGGATTTGATGAAAATTAAAGCGTGTTGATGACAAAATTTAGATAAGAGGCCGTTTGGTAATGGCAATTTTTTGCAAATTGAACAAAGATTGGAGCTTCATGTGTGACCCAACACTACATTTATATTAAAGTAGTGCACTGACATGCCGCTACAGTAAATTAATTGCAGTGACGGAAATAGCCCCAATATGACTTGATGGTTAATGATGTGTAATTACCTCACTTTTATTGAAGAGGGTAGTTTAGGAATTCACTCATTTTGTAACTGTTGGATGTGTACAAAATAATGTGTTTGACATCTTGCAATAAAATATACAGGGGTGGGGTCCACAACAGCGAAATTTAGCCAAAATGAAAATTTTTTATCGTAGCAAACAAGCTTTAAATATGCATAAATTCTTAGATGAAACTTGACCTGATACATTGCAGTCTTCAATGGAAAAATGTGGCGCGAGCAGCGTAGCAAGTGGATCCAATCTCATCGTTTCTTTGATTATAGCTTCTATACAAGGCAATCTGGGGAAGTCATTTTCTTCCACCCATCTTTCTCTTCCAATAACTCTATCAAGCTCTTCAGTTGCCTTCTCAATTAAGTGTGGATGCAATCTCAACGTTTCTTTGACTGTTGTTATTTAATGTCAAAATTTATCATCATCTTATCTGTTTGATGGTGATTAAAATCAATTGTTAGTATATTTTGATAAGAGTTGATGAAATATGTAGCTGAGATATTGTAGGTCCCATGAAATATGTGGTTGAAATTGATTATTGACTTTAACTCGATTTTAAAATTTGTATTTTAATTTATACCAAACATAATAGTCATGGAAGGGGATGTATTATAATGATAAAAATAAATAATAAAAATTACTCTTAAACAACAATTGGGTGCTGCAAGAGGTTTCATTTGACATTAATTCATGTCAGAATTTATTTTAGTCTGCATTTATTCATTCATAAATACTATTATGTTTTAACTAAAAAATAAAATAAAAAAAAGACATTTCATTTTTTGTCCAGTCTATTGCATTTTTACCAAGTAGAATATAACAATTTAGTTACTATAAATTTTGATTTTGATTTGACAAAAATCTGCTAATCTTCTTTATAAGTGGCGTGTTACAAAATTGATTTAAAAAATTTCAGTCTTGAATTCATGGTGCAACATATAAAATTAATATGAATTTTTTTTTTCAAATACAATATTTATTTTTCCAAATCAAAAAGTAGTGTTGTTTGTTGTAACTTCTAATGGTACATGCTTAAATTAAATTTGATACAAATATATCTTTTGCTTATTTGCCCAGTTAGCTCTTATGCATATTTTCTTAAAATTTGATTTTCTTATTAATTTATATTGTGGAAATACTTAGTTTTTTCGGTCAGAGCTTCTTCATTTGAAGAGGTCATAAAGATGTGTATCTGTTTGGTAATCCAACTTTTTTGTTTTATAAACCAATTTATAAACTACACAAATTTTCAAACCACTTTTTAACCACACACATTTTCTCTCTCCTATTTTCAACCACTACTTTTTACTTCAAAAATATCATAAATAAACTAGATTTTAATCCAAACAGTGTTACTTTAATCTTTTAAATAAATTCTCCAGTGATACTCTTAAGGAATCTAAACTCATCCAACATTCTTTGTAATGAGATAGTAATGATTTATAGTAATTACAAAAGACGTATAATTCATGCAAAAAATAATCATTGGACAACATGTTTGAAAACTAATTTTTCTTTCACGTATCATATTAATTTCAACAAATGATGAAGGATATTAATTCAAATTCAAGATCAAGATCAAGATGAACATATGTCTATACATTGCAATAATTATTAACAAGGCTAAAGGTTAAATAATGTTTACTGTTGGAATATATCTTTCTAACATGCATTCTCTCATGGACAACTATATATACACTTTCTCGCGAAATATTTCAATGCAAACTATCAAAGTCTTGATAAAATAAGAAAATAAAAATAAGAAAAATTGTGAGAAGTTGACAGAAAATATCATGTACAAAAAAGTGTTATTGTGATCAACACTACACTTCGATTTATTCATCATTTTTACATTATATACATAATTTTATTAAAAAAAATAAATTAATCATATATAACTTTTTTAACAATTTTAATTTTTTGTTTTAATTATGAATACCTCAACTACTTTAAAAATGGTATTAATACTTTAAAAATATTACGCATCTCATTCATTCTACACATAGGATGTGTAAAGTACATAATTAATTACTACTAGTTTATGTAATAGAAAAGAAAATATAATCACAAAGGGACAACTTATAGAATAAAATTAATAATGTCATGAATTTATTTTAAGGTTTTGACTTGAGTTTGATACAGAAAGTCACATAGTGGGTCACTTTTTCCTTTTTTTGTCACATTTTTTTTTTAAAAGTGACAACAATTAAAAAAGTAACAAAAATATTAAACAATTGGCAATCTTAGTACTTAGTATAAAATTGTATTACAATTCAGTGTTATGGATCAAAAGTTATGCACATTGATCTTATAGTTTGACTGTCTAGATAAAATAAAAGTTATTCAATCATGATACTTCGTATATAATTAAATTACTATCTATGTGGGTTCGATACTCTAACTCCTTTTTTATATTACAAAACTTGACATCATACACTTACAATATAAATCACATTATAGAAAGTGCATGGCAAACACGAAGGAAAAAATTTCATGCAAATTTCACACCATTTATACTACAACAATACAGTAATTAATTCATATTTCAACAACCCAAAACTTAAATTAAATATTGTCCTCAATATTAAAGAAAAGATGGAGATAAGGAACTTCTTTGAGTGAAGGTATGAGTTATATTCATTGCTTCATCATTGTGGTATGGTGGTGGATAGATAGGCCAAAATTGAAGCTTGAGGAACCATAGCTTATTTAAGTTTGCTTTAAAATCTCAAATAATCCCAGGAGTTTTGGTCAAATCTCCTTTGAGCATGTGCTTTGATCTCCATGCTTGATTAATTGCCTACATTAAAAATTTAAAATTGTTAGGGAATGAAATAAAAATTTGTAATTAAATAACAAAGTAATTGAAACGAAAGAAGAAGGTTTAGATTGCCTTCCAAGTAGCGCTTCTTAAATGTTATTAATTTGATGTTGTTGTGGTTCTAGCTTGAATTTTCAAGAGAGATTCCTTCCATATTTTGCCCTCGTTATCCATAATAATGCTCAAGTTGTTGACCATTGGATTGGGAATAGATCCATCTATGCCTTTCAATTGTTTTCCTGGGCTATACTCTTTTCTCAATATCATCTTGTCACGCTACTTTTTTATCTATTCTTTGTGAGTTTTTTATTTTTCATAAGCTTCATTATGAGACTCTTCAGTTTATCACGCCGTAAAAGACAATTAACACCTACTGCTTTCAAATCAAAAATTTTAGTTTCTTTGCTGTAGAATCTTCCTCCAAAAAGGCATAGCATAGATGCTCACAAATCGGCCTCAACTCAGGTTTAGTGGTCAAATTGTCTTTGAATTTGACAGTGTTGACTGATTGCAGAACAATTTTTTTTCAAGTTATTTTTTAGCAGCAAAGCTTCAAGAGCCAAGATAGAATCAACTACTTCCTTACTCCCTTTATAAACTCCAGAAGTAGTTATATCTTCTCTTGAGGCACTAGTCACAATACACTTCTCTAAAGGGTCTTCAAATGTATATTCTCTATAAAATTTACTTGCCATTGCATCTATAGATTCAATCTTATGACAAGCATTGACATCTTCAAAGAATTTCGTAGCTTGGTATATTCTGAACATAACATGTTCTTCATCAATCCACAGTGTCAACTGTCATTCTTGTACATCAATTAGTGCTCTACTAGTTGCTAAAAATGGTTGACAAATTAATGTGATTTCTTGATCTTCCTCCATGTCTAACACCACAAAGTCAGCGAAAATAATGAAGTTATCAACTTTGACCAACAAATCTTCAATTATCTCCTATAAGTGATAGATCTATAAGCAAGCTGCAAAGTAATTGTTGTCTGGTTCACTTCTTCAAGACCCAATTTTTTGAATATAGAGAGGTACTAAATTGATGCTCGCCCCTAGGTTACATAGGACACTATGAAGGGATGATTTGCCAATTGTGCAAGGAATTTTAAAACTATATGGATCCTTTAGGTTTGGAGGAAGCTTCTTTTAAAGAAAGACGCTACATTTTTCTATTAGGTGAGTTTGATACACATTTGTTTTCCATGGAAAATCAAATTTCCACCCACATTTTCCAACTTTAGGTTTTGGTTGTCAGAATTTTTCCAAGAAAATGAATTCTACATTTTCCCTTCACGCGCCTAAGTTTTCACTTGTGGATGAATTTGTTTTCCTACCTATCTACTAGAATTTATTTTCTTGGAAATTGCTTTTTGATTTTGCACCATATTTGATCCTTTTTGTGGTTGTTAATTGATTTATTTTTTTCCCCAAAAATTAACATTATTATTATCAAGTACAAATGTGTTAAAAAATGATTTTTTTTATTAAAATAGCTAAATTTTGCTTTATTTGCCATGGAAAATAATGTCAATCTAACAATAAAATTTGAAAAATTTCTCACTTTTTCCACCTAGAAAATTAAACCAATCAAACACATTAAACTTCCAATTCCTAGGAATTCAATTCCCTGGAATTTATTTTATTTCCACCCAAATTCCACCATCGCTATCAAACGCAGGCTTAAGTTCACTGTTTCATATTCTTCTAACTTCTTTTGTTGCTTATTAAAAAAATCTAGAATTGAAATCCTTGATTATTTTTGAGGATATGTTTTTGGGAAGGAACTCTATTCTTGTAAATGGAAAATATAATTTAGTACATATAATTTATGCAGTATTGAATAAAATTGGACATTATAATACAGGAATTTCTTAGATTTTCTTATTATTTAATAATTTATAACGTGAGCAACTGAAAAAGAAACATATTAATAATGGTGTAGTGAAAGGTTCTATGATCATCTCAAGAGGTACTTTTGAGTGTGTGGTCAATCCACAAATCTCCTCTAAGAATACATCTTTAGGCTTCATGTTCGGAGGCAATTTCCAGTTAAATCCATGTAACATACCCCAGATAATATGTTATTTAAATCGTAAAAACTTGTCAAAAATCTTTTGACTTTAAAAGCCGCTTCCCAATCCGATTCTATTAATAGATAATCATTTTCATTCCTAAGCGTTCTACTGTTATAATACTCTGTTATGATGTGTTCATAACCTTCACATAATTTAAGTAACAAATATTTAGAGTTCCACCTGTTGCCTACGTTGGTGATAAATTTATTAGGATCTAAACCATATTGTGAACACGTCTCTTCAAAGTATTGTTTTCTACTAGGTGATATAGTTCTGTGCACTAATGCATCTATGATTTTATCCATTTGATATTTAATATGTTTCATTCCATGTTGAACAATTAAATTTAAAATATGACAAGCACATCTAACATGGAATAGAAAATCACCAAATTCCGGATTAAGAATTCTACATAACTTATCTACTACAGGCTTATTTACACTAGCATTATAGTGAATGATCAAATTTTACATTTGAAACCATATTCCCTAACAATTTGCTGTATAGCATTAAATATTTTGACTGCGCTATGAGAAAATTCTATAATTTTAAAAGCAATAATTTTTTTATGCAGTTGCAGTAATATAACCATTTTTGTTAATAACTTCCCAAAGATCGGAAGTAAAAGGAATAACACCACCATATTTATTTAAATCTACTATTAATTACCTTTTAGTTTTAATAAAATACTCTTTAGTATCAGACGCAGAGTGTTTTGACTAATGCTAACGTACCTGGGTTGAAGATAACATATGATGTAGGTAACAAAGTGCTCGTTGCCCACTATGCTTGGTGGAAACTTTTTCCTCGCAACAAATTGAAACATGCCAGTTCGATTCTCTTCTTCGGAATACATCCAATTTGAAAGTGTAGATCAAGCAGCAGAACCACTAGTGGATGAACCAAATTGTAGTTGACTTTGATTTGATTCAACTAACTTGTGCTTGGTCACACACCTGTGAGAGTGATGGTTGAGATTTTTAGTACCAAAGCCCTTTTACCAAGCCATTTGTTGTGCACAATATTTGCATACGCTTTAAACTCTTGAGTTATGTCAATTGTTTTCCCCATTGTGACCAATTTAAAGTGATTCCAACACTTTGCAGTTTACTTCTTACCTTTTCCAGCTTTTCATTTCCCTCTTGCATCAAAAATATCGGGATCATTTTCTAAGATTTGAACATCTGCATCTTCTTCAACATTGTCTAAATCGATTTGTTGATTTAATACATCTTCTTCAATATAGTCACGAATTGGTATGTCGTTGAGATCGAAAAATTCATCGTTGAACGGAGACTGAGAGTGAGATTGGGGTGTTGAGTTATCATGCCCTCCAAATCTAGGTGGACCATCGAACAATTCATTAACAAATTTTCGACAGCTGGAATCCATTCTTTTGTATGTGGGGAATTTGAAATAGAAAATATAATGTGTGTAATTGTAGTGTAGTAGCCTAGTAGTTGATAAGAATATTGAAAATTGTGTGTGTATAATTGTATAAATAATAAATGGTTACAATTGAGAGATGTAATGAAAAATTGAGATATTGAAATGAAAATTGGGGAGATTGAAGTATGTAACAATGTTAGTAATTGTATAATTGTAGTATAGAGAGAGCTTTGGACTAAGAATTAGAGAGTATAATAATTGAGAGATTTTGGTGTGGAGTGAAAATGAAATGGAAGGGGTATTTATAAGATGAAAAAGAGAAAAAAAAAATTAAAAAATTGCGGTCAAATTAGTTGGCAGCAATGGTCACATTTTGTGATCATTGCTTCCAGCCAGGCGCTAGCCAACAATCCAATGACCGTTGGCTTTTTTTATTATTATTTTTTTAGTTTTTACGAGCCGGCAAGCCAAGATGCTCGCCAACTCGTTAGGCTCGTGGGAAACGAGCCACGAGCCTGGCTCATGGCTCGTGCCCACAAGTCGCTCGTCGAAACATGAGCCAAGCAGCTCGTGGTTCAAATTAGGCGATCAGCTCTCTAGCTGGCTGGCCAAAATGATGAACCGAGCCGCCCTCGGCTTGAGTTTTCGTGAGCCAAGCTCAATAGGGGGCCGACATGTGCCCCAGTGGGTGCCCACTGGGTCACCTTAAAATTTCCAATATTTGGGGTGGGTTGTCGGTTATTTATGTGATTTAGATGTATTAATTTGATTTTAAAATATTATTATTATTATTATTTAACACCTAATTATTAAAAAAAATAAAAAATTATCACCTTTATACTTGAATTGATTGCTAATATGTAGGACTTCTTTTAATTTCCCCATGTTTTTTAGGGATTGTTGAGTAACTCAAGGTTCTAATAGAACAAAAGAGATCCAAGCCCACTGTAAATCTAATGGAATTCAACGAGATTAATGTTGATGGTCATTCATTCTAGTAAAACATTGAGATCAATCAATTTAATAAAAAACCATATTAAATTAATTTATGCATGATAATACATTATTCTATTTTAATTTATTATTATTGTATGAGTTTTAAATTTTGAGTTATCACTTGAATTTGTATATAATGTCATTGATGCCAAACAAATTCTCTGGACTGAAATCCTTAGATTAGCGTCTTCATTTGAGAACTAATCTCAAACACGATATGATTGAGAATACTTTTCTCGAACATGCCAATAATAGGACACTAAATTAATAATTGCAAGGCTTCCTTAATCGAACTAAAGAGTGAGGAATTTTGTGAATCTTCTACTTCAATTTTCTATTCGATAGAGGTTAATTAATCTACTTCTTTAGCCAATCGAGTAATAGATACTGATAATATACAATGGCTTTAAGAAGAAATTTGCAAAAAGGGTGAGAGACCTATATGTTGGCAATAATGCAAATGTTGCTTGAAGGGAAGCTATCACATATCTTTGCCTTCTCGTTCAGTTTGAAATTAGAAAAACCGTTAATTACAGTTCTTATAAAGAGTGACACTTCCATTTCATGTTTTAACATGAAGTTATTATCCTCTTTAATTAAGAATAATAGTTATTTGTTAACTTATACGAGATACTATGAAATTCAAGTAAATAACAAATAGTCTACATTCTGAATATTGATAAGACATAGAAGAAGTCACACTTAAATATTACACTTGAAAAATTCAATTAATAGAAGTGGGATGGTTGATCCACTCAAACAGTTACATTTGTATGTAAGTGGCATATGTCAAAGTGGTATTTAACCATTAGATAATTCAAATAATACAAATATAAATTAGAAAGCAAAAATGAGAAGATATTCTAAGCACTTAGATTTGATCAAATCGAAGAATACTTTAAGTCCTGACTTTAAGATTATGTTATAAGAACGTAATTTTAGTACAAATAACTCTTTCATATACACCTCGGCACAATGACATATCTGTAAGGAGAAAAATTTCGATTGTCATTGGTGAAGCCATGCAATATCTCCAAAAAAAAATTTGGAGATTTGTACTGAATACTTTACATTACACAATTAGTCGTATTCCATAAAAATTGGTTGATCAATGTCCATAAAAGATATAGATTTCAAATGTCAAATCTTCATTGCGTTATGATTTAAGACCTTAATATTTTTCAAAAGTATCCTAAATTTAGATAAGCCATAGCCTTAGTTCTATATATATATATATATAAAAGATGGTTGAATATAATTTACATTCCTATCGAGAAAGAAAGTCTATTTCAAATTTTGTCAATATCTTGGAGAAACGGTTCAGCTAAGAGAAGACAATGAGAGTAAAAGTAGAGTATGAAAGAGTTCATGATTACACATAAATTTAAGTTATTTAATAAGCTAGAACATGTGCTTGCATCAGATGAGGAACTGATTGATGCTTGGAATGTGGACATTACTCAAGACGTAGTGATGACTGAGAACATAACAGCTCTATGTAAAGATATTAGAATCATTTGTACTCTATTGAGTTACATATCCTTGATTGCTAATATTGTATTAGTCATCAATGATAATGAGTCTATATCTACACAAAAGCGAAGTCAAATGTTGACTAAATGAGATTGTAGGAAGCTATGGAATCTAAAATGAACTACTCCATGTATGAAAAACAAGTTTTGGAACTTGAAAACAAGTTTGGAATTTGTTTAATCAGCCTGAAAATGGTAAGACCCATATGCTATAAATGAGTTTACAAAAATAAGATCGAAATGAATGATAATGTTCATAGGACAAGACTAGTGATAAAAGATTACAAGCAAACTCAAAGAGTTGAATTTGATGAAACCTTTAAACCAGTCATAATGTCTGACTCAATTCGGATTCTTCTTGCGATAGCAACATACTATGATTATGGAATTTGAAACCTAGATGTCAAAACCATATTCTTTAACTGGTCTTCATAAGGGATTTGTGTATGACATAGTCTGAAATGTATGACATTTGTGTATGACATAGTCTGGAATGTTGTTTTGATTTTTCAATCCACGTACATAAATATATAATGATAATAACACGATGTTTCCATCGTGAATGGAACCTGATGGATCACACACAAAGCAAGAATTAAGCAAATGGAATTGGATCTTATACAAGTGGGAGGTTATTGGAAGGGAAAAATACATAAACAAGGTATTTATCTGTGACGAACCGAATTCTCGACCATTCGAGTGCCACTAAAAGTGACTCATATCATATTATCGAGACTTAAATAGTAATGTAAAATTATTCAAAAGAATAATTAGAATCCCATAATTTTATTTGTGAATAAAAATAGAACATAATTTTCTTACATAAAGTTCAACATAATTATCTCATCAATCTTAACCACTTTTGCCACTTCCATGTTGACCGCCTCGAACCTTCAATTATCTGAAAATGGTAAATATCGTGGAGTGAGATTTATAAAATCCCAGTAAGTATACCAAGCATAAATTTTCTTTTGAAAGCATATGGATCATTTTCATCATAACATAGGATAGGATCGAAATACTCATAAACATAGGGAGACACAAGAATTTTACCGAACTTAAATGGCAAGAATTCTTATGTGTAGCGCTACTAAACTCCGGTCCCCTTAGCATAATCATAAACATATCATATGGAACCCATAACAATCTTGTGAGATTGATTTCATAGCAATGATCCAAACATTTTCATAAAAACATAAGATATACTTACTTGTCATAAAAACATACTTACTTTTCATAAAAACATAAGGTGTATTTACCTTTCATAAAAACATACTTACTTTTCATAAAAACATAAGATATACTTACTTGTCATAAAAACATACTTACTTTTCATAAAAACATAAGGTAATACCTTTCATAAAAACATACTTACTTTTCATAAAAACATAAGGTATATTTACCTTTCATAAAAACATACTTACTTTTCATAAAAACATAAGATATACTTACATTTCATAACAACATACTTAATTTTCATAAAAACATAAGATATACTTACATTTCATAACAACATACTTAATTTTCATAAAAACATAAGATATACTTACATTTCATAACAACATACTTAATTTTCATAAAAACATAAGATATACTTACATTTCATAACAACATACTTAATTTTCATAAAAACATAAGATATACTTACATTTCATAACAACATACTTAATTTTCATAAAAACATAAGATATACTTACATTTCATAACAACATACTTAATTTTCATAAAAACATAAGATATACTTACCTTTTAAAAGATTAAAATGAAGTGTAGTAGTAAATGGACCAAAACTTTCTTGACCACCTTGAATTTCTCTTACTTGTGGATTTTGTCAAGAGGATGGAAATAAGTGTATATGTGTAGAGTTGTGTGTAAAAGAGATGGGTTTAAATAGATGTATAAAGTTGGCATATTGTAAACATAATCATTCAATTCTATTAATTTTAACACATCCTTTTCTTAAAGTAAAGCACCATTCATATACTTTTCCATATTTATACAAATATTATGCTCTTCATGATTATATATAATGGAGTATATAAATCATTCATATACTTTTCCATATTTATACAAATATTATGCTCTTCATGATTATATATAATGGAGTATATAAATCATTCATATACTTTTCCATATTTATACAAATATTATGCTCTTCATGATTATATATAATGGAATATATAAATCATTCATATACTTTTCCATTTTTTATACAAATATTATGCTCTTCATGATTACATATAATGGAACCTCTCATGCTTGCATATATTTTCTTAATTTAAATAATAAAAGTAATTTTTGTATAAATAAATATTGGGATAACATTGAATTAAGTATTTGGACTTAATATACTTTAAATCAAGAAAATGGAGATATTTTTAGAAATTCGGAATTTAATTTAAAATCGAACGATCTCGATTATTTCTTGACTTGGCTATACGAATACGTCGCTGCGTTAACTTAATAAAAATGGGTGAAATAGTAGCGACACGATTTTCTATTAAAATAATTATTAATCGCGTAAAAATTCTTGGTTGCTACAAACTTACCCCCTTAAAATAATTTCGTCCTCGAAATTAAACTTACTTGATCTTATGATTTCTGAACACTTAATCAGAATCTCTTCTCTTCTTCTCTTAGGTAGTATCATTGCTACTATATTTAACCCACTGGACTTTGAGTAAATGCATATCTTTGTTTTTCTTAAAAACATGGACTTTTCTATCAATAATAGACATATGTGTCTACTCATAAATTCTGACTCAAAAGGAAAATTCCCAATCGTATGTGATATTTCATCATGTCTTGTAGTACTCATGTAACCTGTCACTTATCATCGTATCATGTGACCTCAAATATTCGTATTAATATCTCTAAAATTTCAATAAATCTTTACTAACATATCATACCATAATAATTAGTCATTTCTTCTTATCACCAAATATCCCAAAGTAAATAAAATGGTTACCTGAATATCCCCTATGTAATATATCCAAACATATTATTCATCAATCAACATAATATCATCAGCTTATCTTTTCCCATATTTGTAACCAAAACGTTCTGCAAAATTCAAATAAATAATTAGCTCCCAAATAACTAAAATTCTTCACTTAATTGTCACAACATTTCCCGCAAGGTATTTCTTTCACTTGTACATACTTATGAATTCTGATTCGATACGGTCCTTATTTCACTTTCACGTATTCCCGTATCATCACACCATACCTTAATTACTTATTATTATACCTAAAATATCAGTACCAGATCCAAGAAAATATTCTGTATCTCAAAATCTTATCATCAAATCTTCCTTTATCGATAAAATTAAACAGCGCATTAATTCTTGTCTCTTCTTTTCATTATTCTATTCCGCGCTTTCTTGCTGGAATCAATATCAGATGGATCCACTTAGTTCCTTTATACCTTTAAATAGATCATGTTGGGAAGAGGTTAGATCCATCAAAAATGGATATCATCCTTTCAAACATTCGCAAGTATTATTCCAATCTTCCTATGAATGATCTGAGAAAAATTTATCGAATTAGGCTCGAAAGGTTGAGGTTGCTGATGGCTCATGGTATTCCAGAAGATGTTCGCTGGTTGATCGAAGCAAAAGTTCGATTATCTGGTGAATTACCTATGACATTTCCAAAGCACATGCCTGGTTTAGGCAAAAGCACCTTCGCAAAGAAACGAAGAGCAAAAAGGCTGAATGGTTGCTACAAATGTGCTCGTTGGAACTGTGATACTCATTGCAAAACAGTAGGATATTCTTCTACTAATCGGGATGATAAAATCAAATTCATAAAGGGTGGACTGAGTAAGGAGTCTTTGGATGATATTCGACTGACTCTTGAGACGCACCCAAGTGGTTATGTGCAACGTGAACTTCTCTCCTTATACGCTCAGTTTAACGAAGACAAAAATCGTTATAGTCTCAAAAATATAACTGCAAAAGATCCTATCTGCCAGTCTGTTTTACACAATGAGGTTGTGGCAAATCAGCATTGATATAAGGTAAATCTCTTGATACATATTTAAAATATTCTTCTGTTTCCTTTCACGCGTTTTGATAAAGGTTGGTAAAAATATATTTTCCTTTCTCGAGGTTTGATAAAGCTGGAAAATAAATCACCGAAAGATGAAAGCTTTGATAAAATAGTCAAAAGTAGGCTGATTTTGTCAAAAGTAAATCTTTACTTTTTCAGAATCAATCAAAAACAGTAAATTTTTCCGGCTTTAAATAGCCAAACATATTTCATAGTTCAGGCATCCCAAAATCACATCTTCTTGGTAAGTTTTCTCTTCTATACTATCAAAGATGGAAGCACCAAAACTTCGACAGATCAAAACTATTTGTGTATTTTGTGGATCAAAAGTGGGGAAAGGCTTCAGTTATCTAGAAGCGGCCGTAGATCTTGGAAAGAAACTGGGGGAAAAAGGTATCACTCTTGTGTATGGGGGTGGTAGCAGTGGTCTAATGGGTTGTGTTTCCCAATCTGCTCTTGCAGAGAAATCAAAAGTAATCGGTGTCATACCTATCCCTTTGGTAGATGTTGCAGGAAAAACACGAGGGCATGAAGTTCAAACCTTATCCATCCATGAACGCATAACTTGTATGCTATATGGTTCTGATGCCTTTATAGCCCTGCCCGGAGGTTTTGGTACCTTAGAAGAAATCTTTAACATTACCTCATGGGCTCAACTAGATCTCCATACTAAGCCTATTGGGCTTTTGAATGTTAACAATTTCTTTGATGGCTTGTTAACCTTTCTTGATTATGCTGTGGAACAGGGATTCATCTCTCCATTTTCCAGAAGGCTTCTTATTTCTGCTCCTACTATTGATGAACTACTGGATAAGCTGCAGTCATATATCTCAATACAAGATCCAGCAGGGGTTAAGATAGATTGGTCGCAAGGAAGGGGAATCAAGCGAAAATGGAGTCCGGTTAATGTAAACTTAACTTTATGAATCTTAGAATAGGTGGGAGTAGAGTACGGAGTATTCTTACTCTCGAGACACCCCTCTAATTTCCTAGGATTTTCCTTAATGTTTAAATCTTGTGTGTACCTCAAAGGTTCCAGGTGGTAGACTACGGAGTATTCTTACTCTCGAAACACACCTTTTTGAAGGTTTCTTTATTTCCTCAAAAGGTCAGAGGTGGTAGGATACGGCTACTCCGGAAACACATCTCTCAATTTGAGGAATTTCCCATGTTGCTTTCTTTTGCTTTTGCGTGTTTTCATGTATTTCCTTTCTAGGGTGACTCTTGTGTGTTCTCCTTATGAGAAAATAATAATATCTCTGTTATCATCTACTAAATCTCGTTTGTGATGTAAATGAACTTGTATGTCTAACTTCAATTCTCTTAGTGATTGCATACCATACTATGCTCTTAACTCCAAACGATAAAATTCTAGGTAGAGTTTTCCTTTGAAATTTGGACTTATCCAAATCGTAAGCATACTTCATAACTCACAATAATAACTAATTGTACATTTGATCACAATTTCATCAAACTTCAATATCATCATAAATATTCCAGAAAATCAATTCATAATTCCTCAACATAGAAATTTCAAATCATAATTTCTAATATCACCATATCAAGTCCTTATTTCTCAATAATTAAGAGCCTAAACTTTAAATCTCCAACTTCATAATTCTTCTCATAAAAATCTCAATAAAATCATATCACTTATAATCTCAACATCTCATCATAACTTCATAAAACTGACTTTCTATTTCTCGTTTAATCTAAACGATGAATAATTCGAAAATATTATCTAGTCCTTTCTGTTGACTTCTCATACTTAGTGCCATGTCTAAAATCAATTATGCAAAGTCCATTTAGGGCTCATCATTTCTAAACTTGACGACAAAGATTATTTTGAAAATCATTCGTAAATCATATTTTTTTTTTTTTTTTTCAAAATTTAAACTTGAAGAGTGGTACCAATAATCATCCACAGTTTTTCCTTGCTTTTAAGCAAAGGTAGTGATAAAGGGATAAATTATTGAACCGAAAATTGAAACTTGAAGAGGAAGTACTAATAACCATCCACAGTTTTTCCCTTGTTTTTACACAAAGGTAGTGATAAAGGGATAAATTATTGTACAATTCATTATCAATTTTGTTTGTTTAATATATTATTCCATATATTTTGGGCCAAAGTTACAACCCAACTTAATTTCTAATTGAGTCAATCTTACTAAGCTTAATATGAACCAAAATTCATATCAATATCCTCTATGTCTCATGATTCTACATTAAAATGAATAAATTAAAATTTAGGCTTCTATCAATTCATATCATACTCAACATGTATATTTCACTTAAAGATTCATAACATATGAATATTTCATACTTAACATGTCTTAATAAAATCGTAAATGACTTGCAAAGCATATAACATACCTGGTTCGAGGAGTCAATACGTGGAGAGTGACATAGTAGAGTGATGAGTTAAAATATTTTTAAAAAAAATTATTATTAATCATTTCGCATCTTTACATAAGATTGGGCCTAATTAACCCAAATAAAAATTTATCGTCAAATCTTATTTTCCTTTAGTCCTCGAACTTCTAGAAATTTATCAAAGACATCAATATAAACATCATATCACTAACTAATTATATTCCATAAAATTTTCAGGACATTACAAACTCCCTTGCTTAAAATGAATTTTGTCCTTGAAATTCGCACATCAAATTTCATCATACTTTTCAAAATCATAACCATACTTGACATGTGAAAATTCAAATTTTTTTTTAAATGAATAGTGATTTCGTTCACTGTTCATCATGAATAGCACGTCGTTTTACTGTTCACGTGAATAGTTTTTTTTTTTTTTTAAGAAATAAAATTTCAAAAATCTACAGAATCGTTTTTAAAACTCTTGGCTCTGATACCAACTGTGACGACCCGAATTCTCGACCATTCGAGTGCCACTAAAAGTGACTCATATCATATTATCGAGACTTAAATAGTAATGTAAAATTATTCAAAAGAATAATTAGAATCCCATAATTTTATTTGTGAATAAAAATAGAACATAATTTTCTTACATAAAGTTCAACATAATTATCTCATCAATCTTAACCACTTTTGCCACTTCCATGTTGACCGCCTCGAACCTTCAATTATCTGAAAATGGTAAATATCGTGGAGTGAGATTTATAAAATCCCAGTAAGTATACCAAGCATAAATTTTCTTTTGAAAGCATATGGATCATTTTCATCATAACATAGGATAGGATCGAAATACTCATAAACATAGGGAGACACAAGAATTTTACCGAACTTAAATGGCAAGAATTCTTATGTGTAGCGCTACTAAACTCCGGTCCCCTTAGCATAATCATAAACATATCATATGGAACCCATAACAATCTTGTGAGATTGATTTCATAGCAATGATCCAAACATTTTCATAAAAACATAAGATATACTTACTTGTCATAAAAACATACTTACTTTTCATAAAAACATAAGGTGTATTTACCTTTCATAAAAACATACTTACTTTTCATAAAAACATAAGATATACTTACTTGTCATAAAAACATACTTACTTTTCATAAAAACATAAGGTAATACCTTTCATAAAAACATACTTACTTTTCATAAAAACATAAGGTATATTTACCTTTCATAAAAACATACTTACTTTTCATAAAAACATAAGATATACTTACATTTCATAACAACATACTTAATTTTCATAAAAACATAAGATATACTTACATTTCATAACAACATACTTAATTTTCATAAAAACATAAGATATACTTACATTTCATAACAACATACTTAATTTTCATAAAAACATAAGATATACTTACATTTCATAACAACATACTTAATTTTCATAAAAACATAAGATATACTTACATTTCATAACAACATACTTAATTTTCATAAAAACATAAGATATACTTACATTTCATAACAACATACTTAATTTTCATAAAAACATAAGATATACTTACATTTCATAACAACATACTTAATTTTCATAAAAACATAAGATATACTTACCTTTTAAAAGATTAAAATGAAGTGTAGTAGTAAATGGACCAAAACTTTCTTGACCACCTTGAATTTCTCTTACTTGTGGATTTTGTCAAGAGGTTGGAAATAAGTGGATATGTGTAGAGTTGTGTGTAAAAGAGATGGGTTTAAATAGATGTATAAAGTTGGCATATTGTAAACATAATCATTCAATTCTATTAATTTTAACACATCCTTTTCTTAAAGTAAAGCACCATTCATATACTTTTCCATATTTATACAAATATTATGCTCTTCATGATTATATATAATGGAGTATATAAATCATTCATATACTTTTCCATATTTATACAAATATTATGCTCTTCATGATTATATATAATGGAGTATATAAATCATTCATATACTTTTCCATATTTATACAAATATTATGCTCTTCATGATTATATATAATGGAATATATAAATCATTCATATACTTTTCCATTTTTTATACAAATATTATGCTCTTCATGATTACATATAATGGAACCTCTCATGCTTGCATATATTTTCTTAATTTAAATAATAAAAGTAATTTTTGTATAAATAAATATTGGGATAACATTGAATTAAGTATTTGGACTTAATATACTTTAAATCAAGAAAATGGAGATATTTTTAGAAATTCGGAATTTAATTTAAAATCGAACGATCTCGATTATTTCTTGACTTGGCTATACGAATACGTCGATGCGTTAACTTAATAAAAATGGGTGAAATAGTAGCGACACGATTTTCTATTAAAATAATTATTAATCGCGTAAAAATTCTTGGTTGCTACATTATCATACAACATTTCAAATCTAAAGAAATTAGTTTGAAATTGCAAACCTCAAGTAGTAATTAATATATTATAAAATTACGCCGCCACCGCCACCACCGCACCGCACGTTACAACACCACCACGTCCCACACTGCACAACCGTTACAACACCACCAAACCAACACCATCCCCTGTCCTAACAAAATACAATCTCACACATGACCATAGATATGAGAATCAGAAGGCCAAAAAAATGTAGCAATGGAAATTGTAATTTCAAATCCCATCATAAATACACTATACCAACGTAATCACACAACACCACCGTCATCCTCAAAATTAATTTTGCAGATAGAATAGAAGAAGAGAAAATCAATGAGATCTGAGATTTTTCGCAGCCGCCTCCGTTTACCACATAAATCACACCCATTGCACCACTTGTGACTTGTGACTTGCAACATATGAATTGTGATATATGAACTTAAGTCTGTTACTTGTCATTTACACATAAAGAAGATGTGACTTGGACAAATTGTAACTTAAACATATGAAGTGTGACATGTGACCCAAATTATGGATTGTTACCTATGACATGATGTGATATGATGAATTGTGACCTTAAAGTGCGATATGTGACTTGAGGTATAAATTGTGACATGTGACTTGTGACCTGAACCATTAAGTGTGACCTGAAGTACGAATTGTGACCTGAACTATTAAGTGTGACCTCTTGTGACCTGTGAACTGTGACTTGTGACATCCAACATATTAACTTTGACATGTGAACATTTGAAGTGTGACATGTGACTACGCAAATGACTTATTCCATATGAATTGATACATGTGACCTGCCATATGAAATGTTACCTATGACATTATGTGATTTGAGGAATTGTGACATGTGACATGTGAACATGCTGATATGTGAACATGTGGCCTGCGACTTGAATATGTGACGTGCCTTGTTTATGTGACCCAATACCACCAACAAACAATTATCACCACTACCTCAACACACCCACACCCATAGCCATAACCAACACCATCTAAAATCCCCGACACCACATTATCGCACAACCCCACCGCTCAACCATCACCACAGTACCACCACAACAACAATGCATCCACCACACCACAACCACCACGTCCACCAGATTGCATAGTCATTGCTCAACAAATGCGCTGGTTGTGTCAGAGCATTTCAGACGAACAAATTTGCGACTGCAAGAAGTCCACTTCTTGCAGAAGCAGAGTGGCCTGGAATGGAAGAAAGAAATTGAACATTGCAAAACCCCATTAATTCAAAGAGTTTTTTGGGAATGTGTCCAGCGTTAATTCAATAATCCGATTCGTTGCTAGAAGATGTCCAACGCCAGCTCCTCAGAGTCCAGAATTTGTTAGATGTTTAGCTGGAAAGTGTAATTTTGAGAGTCAAAAATCAATTAGATGTTTAACTGGAAAAGTGCTATTTTGGGTTCTGGGGAATGAATTAGATTTGAGATGGTAGGGTAAGAGACGGTGAGTTGATTTGGGGTGGGGTGGGGTCGTGTAGGTTTATTTTAATTTAATTATTATTTATGTTACAATCTTGAATTAACTATTAGCATCTGATTTATGAAATGTTAAACTTATAACTTGAAATATGAAATATGAACTTGAAAAACCTGCTTCCGTGTAATTTCCTCTTATTGGAATAGTGTCCAAGCCCAATTGGTTGGGCTGGACTTAGGTTACTTGTTGGATAAGAATGGCCCAGAATCTCTATCTTAACCCTAATTAGGGTTTTACTTAAACCTGTAAGAACTAGGTATAGTTGCAAGAAATTAGAGAGTCGTCTTTTGGTTGCTAGCAAAACCCTTTCCAGATCCTAGCTTGCTGTGTGGATTACTGTTAGAGCTGGACATTTGGACTGGTGTGGTGATGAGATTTCAACGTCCTGCACTAGCATTCGAATCCACGAGATTTATCAAATGTATTATATTATAGATTATATCTAAGTGCAAGGTTGATCCGGGCTATGTTTCCAAATCTTTACTTTTCACTATGCACGTATGCTTTGAAACCTTATGGACATGATGTTTGGCTTGGTTTGGATAGTTCATGATTCTGATTAGAGTATTTTCTTCGAGAATCCATTTTTTCTCTCTCTAGATATACTCTTGAATCTTCTTCTTCTTCCGTTCTGTGCTCTAATTTCTAGCCTTGAATGGCCCTTGAAAAACTGGTGTGCTACAATAAACTCAAGCATGTGATAGTCACAGGGTTATAATATATTTGTATAGTCAGTCAGGGTTTGATTTTCTTCTCTTTTAGAAAGGTTGGAATCTAGAACTCAACTGATCCAAGCAAAAAATCATGATCGGATTTTAGGTTGTACAATATTCTCTCTCTAGAAGGTAATTGATGCACATAGTGGTTGAGAAGATCTCTTAGCTCCCAGATTAGGCTATTGCCGAACTGGGTGAAAAATTCTTTCGTTCTTTTCTTTATTTTTGAGGTGAAGGAAAAAATTGACTTTATTTGCAAACTTCAAAAATCTTTGTATGGTTTTAAATGAGTGGTTATGATGCTTGCTTGTGGTATAATAACAATAAAAATGTGTGTGAAGACTATTTACTCCAATATGTTGACAAGATGTTATTGGCTAGTTCTAGTAAAAGAAATCATAACTTGACTTAAATGATCAAATATTTCTTTATAGCCTTTGGCTCTTTTGTAGTGAATCATATTAATTATATCTTGAAATCCATTCTTAACAACTTGCTGATTGTGGGTAAGAAATGTTGATTTGTTATCCCTATCTTGATTACATGGAAGAATGGAACCATTGTTTCTTCATATGTATCTCATTCCATATATGTGTGTGTGTGTGTGTGTGTGTGTGTGTGTGTGTGTGTGTGCGCGCGCGCACGTGTACTTTTAATAAATTCAGTAAATATTCGGACTACCTTTTTGACATCTAGAGGAAGTTGTTCTATTTCTCACAAATCTTTACTTGGGTATATACATAGTGTATTTTCTATTTCAAAGTCCATTTCCCTACTTCGAGATACTAAGGCTGCGTTTGATAGCGAGGGTGGGATTTTGATGGAAAGAAAATGAATTCCGGGGAATTGAATTCGTGGGAAATGGGAGTTTAATGTGTTTGATTGGTTTAATTTTCTAGGTGGAAAAAGTGGGAATTTTTTCAACTTTTGTTGTTTGATTGACATTATTTTCCATGAAAAATAAAGCAAAATTTAGCTATTTTATTATTTTTTTGTACACTGATAAATGTATTTTATACACTTATTTGTATGTCTAAATTAAAATATATTGTTGTTGTTTTAGAATATTTACTATTTAATTTGTATCTATTTGTTTACTTTTCATAAAATACCCCAAAAGATGAAGAATTAAACAATTGATGAGAAAACGCACAATTGGATGCTAATTGGAGCTTAATTGAGCAATTGAGGAGTTTATGGAAATAATCGAGAATCATTCATGGTGTGAAAGTGAATAAATTAAAAGTTGAAGGACTGCGAGCAAATAAAACACGAGGGACCTACTTGCAAATATCCAATGATTGATTTGGATCACAAGAAGATACTTTGAGGATTTTTAGGAGTCAATTGGAAGCAAGTAGAAGCCAAAAAGGAATGGAATTTGATAAGAATATTACCATAAAAATTGATTCCAATTGTACAAGATTCTAAACAGATTTCTAGTCGGACTTGTAGACCTAATTTTGGGATAGTAAATGTTCGAATTGGGAAAATCATATTTCAGTAAGAATTGTATCCCTTTACGTTTTCTTTCTAGAACACTTTGAATCACCTCAATCGGATAAGGGAATAGAAAGATATGGTGGAAATACTAAACGCTGATAGAAGAAAAGAGTAGCGCGCTGGTTTGACGAATTTCTTTCCTTTTTCGACTAGGTCTCTTCTCCAACTATAAATACAACCTCTTGACATGAAATCTGAACATTTGCCTCTCCAAAGAACAAGCCACAATAGAGAATTCAACATCAAATTCTTGAAAAACCAAGCATCGCAAAGGGCATGAATTGAAGATAATTGAAGAATCAAAACTTGGTGCAGGTGTTTCTTTCTTTATATTATTTTCAATGAACGTTTATTATTTTTGTTCTTTCTTCATGATATGTAACTAAATTTTATGTTGAGATGAACGATGTAGCCTAATCATATTATTTTAATTCTAAGTTCCGTAGTTTTAATGTTTTGTTGCATGTATTGATTTATTATTGTTCTTAATGCTTGGATTGCTTGATCACCAATTCATGATATATTGAGTTATTTCCATAATCCGAGAGGTGAGTTAATAATTTAGAACGTGGTAATAAATCCGGTAATTGAACGAGAGATAGAGATATACTCTTATTATTATTGCGGTCGTGTGTGAATTCTTGCATGTTATGCATCTAGATAAGGAATATTCAGACTCTTTGTAGAGATACATGATTGACTTATTTAGGTATAATTGATTTAAACTCAGAGAGAAATTTCAATATAAATTAGTGAATTCGACCGAATGCATATTTAGGAAATAAAACTGGAATTGGAATTGATTTAATTGGTTAGGTAAAATCGTGAATCTCAACTACTTTACAATCATTTTTAAAGATAAAACAAATTTTGCAATTTAATTCTTTAATTATTTTCTTAGTTTTAGTTCAAAATCTCAAATTAGTTTGTCCGTTCAAATATGGTGACTTTTGTTTGTGGCAAATCTTTACATCTTTTGGATCAATTTTTTCAATACAGGTTTTGGAAATAATTTCATTCCTCTGTGAAGAAGTTTCCTTAACCATCCTAATATTTTGTTTATCCTTCTTGGAAGAAGACTTGATATTTTTGTCTTCCATATTTTGGTTACAAACATTAGGTAGACTAATACCCAGTGAAGAGGTTCCTAATGTTATCTTGTTTTTCCCTTTATCCTTGGGAAGAGAGGTAGTATTCACAAGACCCGGCGAAGGGTTACTAGACTTGGTACAAATAATTTATGCCACAGGGGCTATATTGATATTGCCGCGATGACTGCCTTGTATATTTGAATTTGAATATCCAAATAAGAGACTTTAATTTCTCGTATTTGAACTGACTCGATGTTAAATCTACCCTCCAAATATAAAGGGGTCAAGTTATAGCCTAGCAGTAATCCAGGGTCATTCTTCCTAGGGATTTTATTGGTATCGTAATATTTGCTAAATTCAATACTTAAACTATGATTTCAATTGTGTTTAAATGAATAAAAAGAGAATATAATTAAATTGCAATGAAAAGGGAAATTTGAGTGGAGTTATTCTTTCGCTATCAATTGTGTTTTGCAAATATATTTAGCATGAATTTCTTGAGATCGATAAAATTTGGAAATATTAGTACGAAAATTAATCAATTTATTTTACGACATTTAGTAGAGCATGTTATGTGCATATTCAATACATATCACATCAACGACATCAATCAAAGTAAAATAATTTGAAACTTTAAAACACTCGTTAATTATTATCAATCACAAGAATTCATCCATACCGAATTAAAACATATCCATTGAAGCTAAGAATAACTCCCCTCAAATATAACTTAGCCGAACATAATTAAATTAACAAAATAAAAATCAAGTAAACAATTAACCATTACTCGAACGAGATTCAAATTCGGGAATAAAATTTCAATAACTAAAATATATCTAAAATCAATAATCTGAATCTATATGAACTACCAATCAAAACAATTGAAAATCTAAACAAAATGCAATAATTTAAATTAGAACAAATAACCAAAAACAGAGGCTGCTGCTGAAAGATTGAAGTAAGATGCTGGAGTGAAGGTACGGCTGAAGTCGGTTGAATGAAGTGCTGCTGGAAGTTGGAGCTGCTGCCTTCGGTTGTTGAAGGTTAGGGCTGAGCCGTTCGTGAGACAGAGAGAAGAGAGGTTGGCGGCGGGAGTGTGAGGGAGATGAGCTGTCTGTTTGGTTGAAAGATGGATGGTGCGGCTGCCGAGTGTTTTTCAGCTTGGGGATGGCGAGAGGTGAAATGAGGGCTGGTTGGCCGAGTGGTTGCAGCCAGAACGAAGGTGCCGGGGCTGTTGTGCAGAGGCTGAAAAGAAGACAGCGGCTGGTTCGCTGCTGGTTGTTGCTGTGGGTTACGGTGTTTGACAGAGAGGTTGGTGAGGAAGAAGATATGGCTGGCTGCTGTTGAAGGTGAAAGAGAGAGACGTGAGGGGGAGGTTCTGTTCAGAGTTGCGGCTGAGAGGGAGAAGGTTAGGTTGCTGGTTTCTTTGTGAGGGAGAAGTGGTTGGGACTGTAAGAAGAAGAAGACAGCGGCTGTTTTCTTTTGAGACAGACAGAGAATGCGTGAAGTAGAGGGAATACAGGGAAGACGGCTGGAGGAGGTCATAGAGAAAGAGACAATCCTTTTTGGGTTGGGTTTTTGATTTTTTTATTCATTTTGGGCTTTTTCAGGTCAATTAAATTAGGAATCTTCGAGTTGAAATTGTGGAAAATGTACGTGCAATTAAATAAATGAAATTATTAACAAATAAAATCAATTTAGAGTTTAACAAATAAAATTGAATCTTTTATAAGTTTCACTCTAAATGACAAAATTTATATCCCAAAATTATATATTTTCATTTATTTACTTCTTTAAAATAAGTAAAATTGGACAATAATTATGAACTTTGGTCCTTAACTCCTCCAACTCCATCATTGCTAAGATAATCGGAAAGAAAGTTAGACTATCCTTTAATATATTCAATATCAAACTTGAAATAAGAAAATCATATCTAGATTCTAATAATGTATCTATTGGCAATAGATATATCAACATTAATTTTCATAAATGCTTTAACTTGTGTGTTATTAGTTCTTATCAAGAATTTTTTTGGTAACAAATAGTCTTCATATTTTTGTACTCCTTGTTTTACAGCAATGAGTTCTTTTCTATTTGTCTCATACCTGGTTTCTACTTCTTTAAACGTTTCTGATGTATATCCTCCACGTATTTCAGGACAAAAACAATTCTTTTCACATTTCTATTCTTTATCTTATGTACTCCATAGTAATTGTCTGAAGCCTCAGCTTCAAGGATGAAGAAATCTTCTTCTTGTGGAATAACAAGTTTCAGTAGATTCTTTAATTCCTTTTTCACTCTTCTGATATTTTCACGATCTTATTCATCCCAAACCACATTACATTCCTTAGTTTTGGAAGAAAATAATTTTTAGCTTAGCGCAATTTTTAATGAATCCTTCAGCATAATTTAATATACTAAGGAAACTCTGTAGATGTTTTTTATCTTTGATTTCTTCTGAAAATTCTTGAAAATTTTCACCAATATGAGATTGCAATTATAATTCTCCTTATTTTATAAATAGTCCGAGAAATTCTTTCTCTATTTTTGCTATTTCAGCTTTCTTCTGAGAAAGTGTAATACCATGCTTTTTATGATATAACAAAACTTTTCAAGATGTTCAATATGTTCGTTCTTTCGAATGAATAAGTAATTAATCTATATAGACAATATAGAAATGAGTAATAGATTTTATTACCTCATCCATTCTTATTTGAAATATTTGTGGTACATTTTTCAATCCAAATGACATAATATTCCATTCAAATTGTCCTAATTGATTAGGAGTGCTAAATACAGTTAAAGGTTTACTATCTTTTGTGAGCATAATTTGCCAAAATCCTGATTTACAATCGAACTTTGAAAATATATCTTGCACTTGTTTAATAATGATGTCCTTATTTGGCAAATAATAATCATCAAGTTTTGTAACATCGTTTAGCTTCTAGTAATTTATCACCATTCTGGTTTTTTCTCTTTTAATTTAACTATATTTTCTAACCATAAAGGTCAGACTGCTATGTGGACTTTTACTAGGCCTAATCAATTTAACTTATAGTAATTCTTTAATTTGAACCTTAAATCCTGCTTGGGCTTCAACACTATATTTTATAAGTTTTACTCTTACTATAGTTTCTGGGTTTATAATTTCTATCTTAGCTTTAATCTTATATGTGTTCCATTTTTTTAATGCATTCTCAGAATAAGTTTCATAAATTTCTTTCTGAAGTTTTTCTAACATATGTTTAGTTGTCTTTTTAATACTATTATTGGTTTAATTTTTTTGTATTCAATAAGTTTGTAAATTGAGTGTAATTTCAATATACGGGCTCATGGATTTACTATAATTTCCACTTAGATTTATGTGGCGTTTGTAAAAATACCCAACTTTTAGTATCATAATTGAAACTTACTTCATTTTAAATAATCACTGAAAAATACTTCATTTTTTTTCTTTTGGAAAAATACTGTTTTATCTAAGTATCATATTATGATACTTTAAAATAGTCTTATGATACTTTTAAAACATCACAACATGATACTTCAAATTTTTGGTATCATAACCTGAAACTTTATCAAATATTTATGATACTTTGAGCGAAATTGTAGTATCACAACTTGAAACTTTACACTTTTTGTATGATACTTCGATTCAAATATAAAATCAAACAATTTTTGTGCAATATTGAGAATTTACAGTCCACAACAACCAACCATAACCACGGCCACCACGACAACCACCTACTCAATACCACCATCATCGTCGTCTTCTCAACACCATCACCATCACCTCCACTAACCAAGACCACCACTACCTACACCGCAACCTGCTGCCACCACTCTAAACCCACCTTATCATCGATAACAATATTTACAACCACCACCAACAACACCGCAGAGGCAGTGCTGGTGCTGTAAAGGTAGAAGAATACGGGAAGAAGCAGCGCACGCAAGCCACTGAGATTTGTAGTAGGAGAAGTTGGACTGCCGTCTCAACACCACATCATCGCCGTCTTCAACCTTCTAGTGGTGGTGCAAAGTGCTTCGGTGGTGACTAGTGCTAGGTTCGGTGGTGATTGGTGTGCCGAGGAAAGAAGATAAAGTTGATGTCGACTGGTGTGTGCTGAAGGAGGGCTGGCGGGGAAGAATAGCGGTCGGGAAGAAGGGATGAAGAGAATTTACGTATTTTCCAATTTTTTTCCTTCATACAGTAATTTTCAGTTACGTTACAAAATGTGGATGGATAGCACAATTAACCCTAGATTTATATAGTTTGGCCATATATATCAATACGTAAAATTAAAGTGTAATAATAGACTTAGTTTACACGTCAAAATCTTATCCAAGCCCATCATGTAACCATAATAATTAGATAACGTGAAATCATCTTCTTAACATTTGTTGCGTATCAAAAAAATCGAGAATTGAAGTCCTTCATTATTTTGAGGAGAATGTTTTAGGATGGAACTTATATTCTTGTAAGTGGAAAATATGTTTAGTACATTATAAGTTATGCACGTATTGAATAAAATTGGATAATACAATATGGAAAATTCTAAAATTTTCTTATTATTTAATATTTTAAAATGTGCGTAGGTGAACAAGAAAATATTTAATAAAGGTGTAGTGGAAGCCGAGGTTCTATGATCATTTCAAGAGGCACTTTTGGATGTGTGGCTATTCCATAAAGCTCTTCTGAACATACATCTTCAGGCTTCACATTTTCAGGCAATTTCCAGTTAAATCCATGTAACAAGTTGGCCAACATTGAACTAACCATCTTAAGCCCCAATTTGTACCCGGGGCACCTCCTACGACCCGATCCAAATGGCAATAGAGCAAAATTTTGTCCTGACATGTCAATTTTCTGGTCCAAAAACCTTTCTGGCAAGAATTGCTCAGGTGCATCCCAATATTTGGGATTCCTTCCTATACTCCACACGTTTATTAAGACTGTCGTTCCTTTAGAGATATCATAGCCTGTTAAAGAAAAATTAAATAAATAAATGTATACACTATTTTAATACTATATAAGCTTTTAAAAATAATACCTTGAAATTCTTAGATATTTAAACCTTCACCTGACACATTGCAGTCTTCAATAGCAAAATGTGGCGGGAGCAGCGTAGCAAGTGGGTGCAATCTCAGGGTTTCTTTGATTATAGCTTCTATATAAGGCAATCTGGGGAAATCATTTTCTTCCACCCATCTTTCTCTTCCAATAACTTTGTCAAGCTCTTCAGTTGCCTTCTCAATTACGTGTGGGTTTTTAATAATTTCATGAAATGCCCATTCAACTGTGGTTGCTGAGGTGTCTGTCCCACCCACTATGAGGTCCTGTTAGAATTTGGAAAAGTGAAAAACTTATTACAGAATTTCTGACAGGAAAAGATGATACAATTAAATTTCCCCTGTAAATTTACCTGCATTAACCCCTTGACGCAATCCCTTGTGAGTTTAACCTCAAGATTAGGATCCTCAGAAAACTGCAACAAAACATCTGTCATGTCTTTAGGGACAAATTCCTTTTCATTTGCATCCCTTTTAGCCTTGTGATCATCGAGAACATATTCGTGAAATATGTCGAGCTTTTTGTACAAATCCTTCATTTGCTTAACATATCCCTGCAAGTCCAAAAAACTTAACCAGGGTATCCAGTCTCCAATATTGATCGCACCGTTAAGCAAAGACCATAGGTCTAACAACCCTTGAAGTTCACCTATGGTTATCACATTCACGGAACCCTGTTGATCACATTTTGATTCACCGTAGTATTTGTTACTTAGTACCATCCGGGTTGTTGTCGAAAGACTATAAGGTGATAATTGTTCTCTCAGCACAATTGGCTTTCCTGAGAGAGCATAAACAGTTATCAAAATTATGGCTCATGTGAGAAGATTGTTCATGTTTGCCCAATATTCTTACAAGTATTTAACTTTTTGTTAACCAAAATTGAAACTGTATGTCCCTTTTGTTAAAATGATTGCTTCGGTTGAAAACAAAAACTTCTTAACTCTTCCCTTACATTTAAGTAAAAAATATTTCTTAATTTAAGATTAGCTTTTTCTGCTCTCAAGTTAAGTAAATTGTTTACTTATAAAAAATAAAATTACTTATAAACAAACTTTTTAAGCTTAGCCAAAACGTTAATCTCTCTATTCTAGCCAGATATCAACTTACCACAACCATTGACTCGAACTTCTGACAGAGCATAAAGACGAGAAAGAAAATTACTCCTTTCTTCGATACGAATATGTTCGTACGAGTCGAGTCGTTTATGGGAAAGTATCTCCGTAAGAAAAATCTTTCGAGCCTGTCTCCAGTGTGATCCATAAGGCGCCCATGTCATGTCTGAGAAATTATAACTGGTATATTTACCAGCAGCAAGTGCAGGCCGAGAAGCAAAAACTGTATCATGTGTTTTAAGGAACTGTTTGGCCATTTCAGGTGAAGAAGCAACCAAAACTGGATAAGAACCAAATTTAAGTTGCATTAATTCTCCATATTTTTGGGATAATAAGTGGAGAGACTGATGCGGGATTGAACCAATGAGTAGGTTTAGGTTGCCAATGATAGGCCATGGTTTAGGGCCTGGTGGAAGGTTCTGTTTGGGACGACGATAATGGATTATATATGAAAAAATTATGACTAAAAAAGCTAGCCATGTGAAGGCTGAAACCAACCAAGAAGCCTCCATCTTTTATTGTGGTGGCAGATTAGGCTATTTATAGTTGAAGCTAATTTGGTAAAAAGTGCAACTCACGACATTATCGTATCTAGAAAAAGGTGAAATTACACTAATACCCCCAAAATTAAAGAAAATTGATACATACCCTATTAGGCCCATGTTTGATTCTCATTCTTTCAATTTTTTTATTTTTTATTTTGTATTTTTTTTTATATCCATTTTCAATCACACATTTATACAATAAAATATTTTATACATAAACTCAAAAATTTTCCTTACTTTTCAATAACTACACATTCTCCAAAATTTCACTAATCAAAAAATCAATTTCTCATTAAAAATAGGGACTAATTAAAATCTCTAATAACCATAATTAATATGGTTTAAAGTGTAAACAAAGATTCCCAAATCAAACCCCTCTTTCTCTAGGGGGAGATACTACGTGTACACATTGGACTTCTCCCCCCTCACATGAAGGGACACACACAAAATAAAATATTTCTGGACCCCCTCCATGTGAAGAGTAAGCCAGTATGTACACATTTGTGTGTACAACTTGGATAATCCTTCTCTCTACAAATCCACACCCATAATTCGCTACTTTCACTCCCACGTACTTGCCCATTTTTCGGCCCCAATTTCCAATTTCTGGAAGTATTTCAATGTTTTTGGTTGGAAAATTGGTGACCAAGTATTCCATCTATTCCTGGTATATTGATATAATGATCTGTTAGAATAATTAGCACATTCTAGAACATGCTTTTGAATATGCTTAGAATATGTTTTATATGCTTTAGAATATGCTTTAGTTTTGTATGTATATATAGGATTGAGTATTATAATGAATGTATGGTTTAGAGTTGCCTCTTCTCTCTTTCTCTTCTTCTCTTCCATTCTTTCTTCTTTCTCTTAATATATCTGTTGAACATATATAAGGATATATATGTTATTGTGTTTTCTACATGGTATCAGAGATATTTGATTCACATTGGCTTCGAAAAAAAAAAAAAACGAAATCAGCGTGCATTTTTCTTCTTCGCGAAAAATCCTAAACCGTACTGTTTCACGAATTTCGAGGCACTTGCAGTAGGAATTCCGGTGATCGAAGACCATATTCCGAATCTGCAGGTAGAGGCGCGTCGACTGGAGTGGCGCGTGAGATTACACGCGCCGGCGTAAGGAGGCGCGTGAGTCAGACAGGCGGAGTTTCTGGTGGCGCGTGGGGGCGCGTGCGGCAGTGTCTGGCGGCACGGTTGACGGATTTGTGATCGACTATTCATCCTCTACCTTCTTGTGGTGTTGGTTTGCAGTTATCCATTCTTTTTACGCACTGCTTTGCTTGACTTTGTTGGTTAGTATCGTTTTCTCTCTTATAATGGCATCCGATGATTCTCTTCAGGCTATTAATGTGCGTTTGAATGGTAAAAACTATGCTTACTGGAGTCATGTTATGAAACACTTTCTTAAGGGTAAAAAGTTGTGGGGTTATGTCAGTGGAATAATTGACAAACCAGAAAATAATGATGCAAATTATGCAACTATGTTAGATACCTGGGATTCAAATAATTCAAAAAATTCATACATGGATAAATAATTCTGTAGAACATAGTATTGGTACACAGTTGGCTAAGTATGAAACGGCAAAGGAGGTTTGGGACCATTTGCAGAAGTTGTACACTAAATCTAATTTTGCAAAACGATATCAGTTAGAGATTGACATTCGAGCATTGCAACAAAAGAATATGAGCATTCTGAATTTTTATACTGCTATGACATCAATTTGGGATGAGTTAACTCTTACTGAACCGGCAGGTCTGAAAGCAAGTGCGGATTATATTATTTATAGAGAGGAGCAACGATTGGTTCAGTTTTTGATGGCACTTCGTAGTGATTTTGAGGGACTCAGAGGTTCTATTTTGCACCGTACTCCTCTTCCTTCTGTTGATTCAGTTGTTAGTGAACTTGTTGCTGAGGAGACACGGTTAAAATCCCTTACTGAAGATGTATCTCTTCCACATTCTGGGACTTCAGTTTTAGCTTTACCATCTATACAAAATCGAGCCAAAGGACATGCACGGTTCCCAAATGATGTTTGTAGTTTTTGTAGACAAAAGGGACATTGGAAGGCTCAATGTCCTAAGTTATTGAAGTCCCAGCAGTCTTATAGATCCAATGCTCACACAGCAGCGATTGTTCCACCTGTTGGCTCATCTATACTTGGTCCACCGCCCTCATCTGATTCCCAATTGACTGATCTTAGTGAGCAGTTTCAGAAGTTTTTAGCCTCACAGCCACATGCCATGTCAGCCTCTACTCATGTAGGTTTGTCCTCTCAGAACTCCTCAGGTAAAACCTCCTCGTGGATTTTTGACTCGGGTGCTTCTAAGCATATGTCTCCTAACTCATCACTTTTTGATTATTTATATCCTTCTATGTCATCTTCACCTGTTATGACTGCTGATGGCACCCCGTTGTCCTTAGCAGGCGTTGGTTCTGTTCATACTTCTAATCTGTCTTTATCAGATGTCTATTGTGTTCCTGACCTTACTTTAAATCTTATTTCTGTCGGTCAATTATGTGATTCTAGTAATTCTGTTCACTTTACTTCTACTACTTGTTATGTACAGGATCCGCAGTCTCGGAAGCTGATTGGGATCGGCCATAGGCAAAGAGGAGGACTTTATGTTCTAGATAATCTGAGACCAGCGCATGTTGCAGCCTCTAGTACTGATTTATCGTCTTTTCATTTGAACTCTTCTTCTTCTAATTTCTATTTATGGCATTCTCGCCTAGGACATGTGTCTGCCAGTCGTTTGAAATTTTTAGCTTCTAAAGGTTGTTTGGGAGACTTAAAACATCATGATATTTCTGATTGTAGTGGTTGCAAACTTGCTAAATTTTCAGCTTTACCTTTTCCTCGTAGTATTTCTTCTTCTATTGCATCATTTGATCTTGTGCACTCAGATGTATGGGGCCCTGCTCCTGTTTCTACTAAAGGAGGGTCCCGATATTATGTTTCCTTTATTGATGATTATAGTCGTTACTGTTGGGTATCTCTTATGAAGCGACGTTCTGATTTTATTTCTATTTATCGTTCGTTCAGAGCACTTATTAAAACTCAACATTCTGCTGTCATTAAATGTTTTCGATGTGATTTGGGTGGGGAATATGTTTCTAATGATTTTCGTGAGCTGCTTGCTCTTGATGGTACAATTCATCAAACTTCTTGTACTGATACTCCTCAACAGAATGGTGTTGCTGAACGTAAGCATAGACACATTGTTGAAACTGCTCGTTCCCTTCTCCTATCTACCAAAGTACCTAGTGAATTTTGGGGGGAGGCAGTTCTCACTGCTGTCTATTTGATAAATAGGATACCATCTTCTCATTTATCTGGTTTGTCACCATTTCAAACCTTGTTTAGTTATTCTCCTGATTACTCTCTCTTAAAAGTCTTTGGGTGCACTTGTTTTGTTCTTCGTCCTACGGCAGAACGTAGCAAATTAACTCCACGCTCAGCTATTTGTGTCTTCTTAGGATATGGTGAGGGACAAAAAGGTTATCGATATTTTGATCCTGTCAGTCACAAGTTATATGTCTCTCGTAATGTTGTGTTTCTTGAACACATTCCCTTCTTTTCTATTACAGATAATACCTCTCACATGACTACGTCAGATCTCATTTGTATTGATCCTTTCACTGATGATATTGATAGACCATCTACATATGTCCCTACTATTTGTTCTCCATCTTCGTCATCTGCTACAGGTACACATGCGCCATCTCAGAATGTCCTTCCTTCTCCTATGGATCCCCAAGCACCGTCTGAGGCTGAGGATTCGCAGTCTCCTCCTCCTCGATATCCTCAACGTATACGTAAGTCTGCTCACTTACCCGAGTTTGATTATTCTTGTTATTCTGAGTCCTTTTGTTGTTTTTTGTCTTCCATTCATAAGCTTTCTTAACCTTCCTCTTACAAAGAAGCAGCTTTAGATCCTCTTTGGCAACAGGCTATGACTGATGAACTTAATGCTCTACATAAGACAGACACTTGGGAATTAGTTTCTTTACCACCAGGAAAACATGCTATTGGATCTCGTTGGGTCTATAAGATCAAGACCAAATCTGATGGTTCAGTTGAGCGTTACAAGGCTCGATTGGTTGCTAAGGGATTTTCTCAACAGTATGGCTTGGATTATGAGGAGACATTTGCCACTGTTGCAAAAATGACTACTGTACGTACACTTATTGCGGTTGCTTCTATTCGTCAGTGGAGTCTCTCTCAAATGGATGTTAAAAATGCCTTCTTGAATGGAAATCTTCAAGAAGATGTTTATATGGTTCCTCCACCTGGTGTTCCTCATACTCCTGGATTTGTTTGCAAACTTAAGAAAGCTCTATATGGTCTCAAACAAGCACCTCGTGCCTGGTTTGAGAAGTTTTCTACAGTTGTGCTCTCTCTTGGTTTTACATCTAGCCATCATGATTCCGCTTTGTTCTGTAGATGTACTTCCACTGGTCGTATTCTCCTTCTGTTGTACGTTGATGACATGATCATTACTGGTGATGATGTTGTAGGGATAACCAATTTAAAATCAGAATTGGCTCGTCTTTTTGAAATGAAGGATTTGGGTCCCTTAACTTACTTTCTGGGGATTGAGGTTGCTTCTTCTCCTCGAGGTTATATGCTCTCCCAGTCTAAATATGCTGCAGATATCGTTGAGCGTGCTCGTCTTGCTGATACTAAAACAGCTGATACTCCTATTGAGGCTAATGTTCGTTACTCATCTTCTGATGGTGAACCACTGTCTGATCCTACTTTGTATCGTACTATTGTTGGTTCCCTTGTTTATCTTACCATTACTAGGCCAGACATTGCTTATGTTGTGCATGTTGTCAGTCAGTTTGTTTCAGCACCTACCATGGTTCACTGGGCAGCGGTTGTTAGAATCTTGCGCTATCTTCGTGGCTCTTGCTTTCAGAGTATTTTATTCCCATCGACCTCCTCCTTAGAGCTTCAAGCTTACTCTGATGCAGATTGGGCTGGGAACCCAACTGATCGTAAGTCCACTACTGGCTACTGTGTATTTTTGGGTGACTCTCTTATCTCATGGAAAAGTAAGAAGCAGAATATCGCGCTATGGCCTCCACTACTACTGAGATTGTGTGGTTACGTTGGCTACTTGCAGATATGGGTGTTTCTATTTCATCTCCCACCTCTATGTATTGTGATAACAAGAGTGCCATCCAGATCTCACATAATTCAGTGTTCCATGAGCGCACGAAGCACATTGAAATTTACTGTCACCTTGTTCGTCATCATCTTTAGCATGGGACTATTGCCTTACCTTTTGTCTCTTCATCATTGCAGCTTGCAGACTTCTTCACCAAGTCCCATCCGACTTCTCGCTTCCGATTCTTACTTGACAAACTCTTGTTGCTTCATGCTATAGCATCGTGAGTTTGCGGGGGGATGTTAGAATAATTAGCACATTCTAGAATATGCTTTTGAATATGCTTAGAATATGCTTTATATGCTTTAGAATATGCTTTAGTTTTGTATGTATATATAGGATTGAGTATTATAATGAATGTATGGTTTAGAGTTGCCTCTTCTCTCTTTCTCTTCTTCTCTTCCATTCTTTCTTCTTTCTCTTAATATATTTGTTGAACATATATAAGGATATATATATTATTGTGTTTTCTACATGATCGATTGAAAAAAATATATATTGGGCATAATTCATCAGCTTTTATGTTTAGTTTTGAAGCTGAATTATAGGTTTTATGTATTTACATAATATGGCTTTGTGTTGATGACCTGTTGGTTATGGAACTCGTATTTTGATGACCATCGCTCTAAAGAATTGTATAATTACCGTGGGAAAAAGAACTTTGAACTTTTTCTTATTGTTGTTTTGAATATACAACAAAGCCACGAGCTAGCTTTTTGATAAGTCGCCATTACAATATTGTTCAATTTCGTGATGTCATTTTCTTCTCAGTGGAGGACTAGAAATTGAGGCTTTCAATATGAGTTTGTGGATGCACAGACACCGCTTCACACAATTCTTCTGTTATTCTTATTATTATTAAAATGCCATCTGTTTATTTACAAAGCTGTTATTGAATTATCTACAAGAATGTCATTCAATTTTGTATTATATCTGTAATTTTTTTCTTTATTTCTTTATTTATTTTTTCTTTGCCAAAAATATGAAATATAAATTTAAGTCTCTCCCACGTTGACATATCCTATATTGAGTGAGTTATACATTAAAAAAGAACGAAATTGATACCAGTAAAGATTTGAACACTAAAAATAAAAGTAAATAACACACTATCTAGGGCAAATAGGGCACTAGGTGCACGACACAAACATTACACCAACGACAAATAAGATAATAAAATGTGCTAAAGACAGATGCATTTGTTCCTTGCGACAAGACGACACACACAACGTTACGTAACTAGATGATATATTTTAATAATATTGTCATGGCCTAGTAGTTGGAGGATCATGTGACGACCCCTAGTCCGCGCATAAACTTGTCGGATGAGCTTGGGGATGGTTCACCAACTCTTGTGCAAACAATTGTTACAATTTGTGATCCAAGGGGCCCCAAGAAAAAATACTTCGTCATGAGATAGGAATTAGGAAAGCTATAGAAAATATGTAGAACGAGCATTTGAAGTTCTACAATTTAGGTTTGCAATAGTGGCGGGACCGGTAAGATCGATTTTGAAATAAACGGGTCTTACACGAAGTGCATGTATCATTATGCACAATATGATTGTCAAAGATGAACAAGATCATGAGGTGCCAATCAGAGAGTTTGTTGAGGCAACAAGTCTCGACGTCGAGATGGTTGACGAGCAAACCGCTTCATGATTTTCTAGTGTGACACTATCAAATCAAGAACAAGGAGACTCACTATGCACTCCGAGAAGCTCTAATCGAACATATGATCTTAGCTTGGAATCCCTAAAATATTAGCATCAAATCAATTATTTTGGTAGTGTTTCTTTATATGCGGGCTGTTTAAGTGCTTATGGCATCTCATGCACGTCTAAATCAAGAAAGCTCTTATGGTAACATTAATGACTATGAATGGTGCAACTAATTTAGCATAACCACATAGTTTATTCATTGACAAAATTTTCTCTTTGAAAAATCGAAATTAACATAGAAGATGAATAAGAATATAAGTGAGACAATGAATAAATGTTAATGAATTTTAATATAACTGAAATGTATGTGAACATAATCATCCTAAAAACGATTAGAAAAACATCAATTTCTTTAACCAAATTTAGCTATCGATCCCTGTTAGTACCCATCGACCAATACCATAATCCATCGCACTAGCTCGTGGCCAAACACCAATTGGAGGCACCACGTGGTGTTTATCCTAATTTAAATATTGTCTCGTGTGTAGTTAACTCCTTCAAGTGTAATATAGGGACCCAATGCTGGGAGGAATAACCAACTCCAAAAATTAGCTCTAAATCAAGAAAGATCTTATGATAACATTGATGACTATGAACAGTGCAACTAACACAAGAACAGAGCTCGATGTTGTTCAAGTAAGTTATGTTCCCATTGTGTTAGTTGCTAATTTAGCATAACAACGTAGTTTATTTATTGATAAAATTTGCTCTTTGAAAAATTGAAATTAACATAGAAGAAGAATAAGAATATAAGTGCAACAATGAATAAATGTTAATGACTTTTAATATAACTAAAATGTGTGTGAACATAATCACCCTAAAAATGATTAGAAAAACTTCATTTTCTTTAACCAAATTTAGCTAGCTATCAATCCCTGCCAGTACCCATCGACAAATACCATAATCCATCGCACTAGCTCGCGGCCTAACACCAATTGGAGGCACCACATGGTGTTTGGCCTAATTTAAATATTGTCTCGTGTGTAGTTAACTCTTTATGTGTAATATAGCGACTCAATGCTGGGAGGAATAACCAACTCCAAAAATTAGCTCTAAATCAAGAAAGATCTTATGGGAACATTGATGACTATGAACAGTGCAACTAACACAAGAACAGTGCTCGATGCCGTTCAAGTAAGTTATGTTCCCATTGTGTTAGTTGCTGATTTAGCATAACAACGTAGTTTATTGATTGACAAAATTTGCTCTTTGAAAAATCGAAATTTACATATATAGAAGATGAATAAGAATATAAGTGCGACAATGAATAAATGTTAATGACTTTTAATATAACTAAAATGTGTGAACATAATCACCCTAAAAACGATTAGAAAAACTTCATTTCCTTTAACCCAATTTAGCTATCAATCCATGCCAGTCCCATCGACCAATACAATAATCCATCGCACTAGCTCACGGCCAAACACCATTTGGAGGCACCACATGGTGTTTGGCCTAATTTAAATATTGTCTCGTGTGTAGTTAACTCCATGTGTAATATAGCAACCCAACCCAATGCTGAGAGGAATAACCAACTCCAAAAATTAGCTCTAATGGAAGGAAGAAACTTACGCTCACTAAAGTTCAATCTGCTCTCTTTTAGAAGAAAGCTTCAAGCAACACAGCACTCTTAATCCTCTCTCTCTCTCTCTCTCTCTCTCTCTCTCTCTCTCTCTCTCTCTCTCTCTCTATATATATATATATATATATATATATATATACACACACAGTTTCACCCTAAAGATGCTCGGTTGAGTTTATTGGACACGTTATATAATCTTTATTCTACGTGGCATTTACTCTAACCAATGATATTTTTATTGATCAGAAACAAAAGCAAGAATTGGCGCAGGAGTTGAATCTGAGGCCTCGAGAAGTGGAAGTGTGGTTCCAGAATTGAAGAGCAAGTCTCGTCTTTATCTAAAAGTTTAAACTGTTAAAACGAGAATTTAATAATTGTACGGTTTGATCAATTTCAATGGCATCTGATGAACATCTACTTTCATATATACAGAACAAAGCTGAAACAAACAGAAGTGGAATGTGAGTTCTTGAAGAAATGCTATGAATCACTAACAGAAGAAAACAGAAGATTGCAGAAGGAAATAAAAGAACTGAAAGCACAAAAACAAGCACAACCCTTTTACATGGCCACCACCCTCTCCATGTGCCCATCTTGTGAAAGGATTGAGGGCGGAAGCTCCGGTTAAATTCATGCCTAGAGCCCCTTTTCTATAGCTCCTAAGTCGCACTTCCATAACCCCTATCCCAACCCACCAGCAACTTGTTAATTAATTAGGAAAAATATATAATTATAGAAAAATCTGTTGGGAAAATTCGGACCACAAACGGAATTGCCAATACAAGTAGCAAACGCCAAATATTTTCCCAAACTCCGTGTGATTAAAATAGGAAATCAACAACTCAATCAAGCCAATCCAAACAATAGAATATCGAAATTATAAATACCAAAGCGATACAAGTAGCAAACGCCAAATATTTTCCCAAACTCCGTGTGATTAAAATAGGAAATCAACAACTCAATCAAGCCAATCCAAACAATAGAATATCGAAATTATAAATACCAAAGCGATAACACCAATAATTATTTAACGTCGTAAAACCCTCCAATGTGTAGAGAAAATGGCCAAAGAATTTCTTCTTCCTCCTTCCTCTGCGCGTATTCAGCCTCTGTCTGCGTAAGGAATTCCTCACCTCTGTCCGTGTTTTGAAAAAGAAGGAGACAGCCAGCATCTCTCTCTTTTTCCTTTTGTGTATTTAATTAGGATAGGTAGGTTAACTTTTTAGAAATTGCAACCAAGTCCTTTAAGTATCACCACACAATTAAAGTGGGCTGGAACTATTTTAAGCCCAACAATCTCCCCCTCCAGCCCATGAGGGAGGTACTCTCCAAGACTCCAATCACTTGGAATCCATCCCGGCCTGCTCGGCACAAAACTCAAGCTTCTGCTTGGTAACAACCTTGGTCAACATATCAGCAATATTCTTATCGGTATGAATCTTTTCCAACTGCATTAACTTCTCGTCAATTGCTCCACGTATCCAATGATACCTCACATCAATGTGTTTAGTACGAGAATGGAAAGTAGAATTCTTACTTAGCTCAAGAGCACTCTGACTATCACAATAAATGACGTACTCACCTTGCTTCACGTTGAGCTCCTCAAGAAACTTTCTCATCCATATCATCTCTTTACCTACTTCGGTAATTGCAATATACTCAGCCTCAGTTGTAGACAAAGCCACACATTTTTGCAATCTTGACTGCCAAGAAATAGCTCCCCCTGCAAAAGTAAACAAGTACCCAGATGTAGACTTTCTATTGTCAAGATCTCCTGCCATATCTGCATCTGTATATGCTGTCAAAACTGGCTGAGCTTCTCCGAAGCCCAAACACAAAGTAGAAGTTCCCCTGAGATACCGCATAATCCATTTTACTGCTTCCCAATGATCTTTTCCCGGATTAGACAGAAATCTGCTTACCACACCAACTGCATGTGCAATATCTGGACGAGTACATACCATAGCATACATCAAACTACCAACTGCTGAAGAATAGGGTACTACTTCCATCCTCTTCTTCTCTTCACTCGTTGAAGGACAAGATCTTTTGGTAAGTTTGAGATGACCCCCAAGAGGTGAGCTAACTGGTTTAGCTCCTTTCATACTGAACCTTTCAAGAACCCGTTCAATATATTTTTCTTGTGATAACCACAACCTCTTAGATTTTCTGTCTCGAATTATCTCCATGCCCAATATCTTAGCTGGCCCCAAATCTTTCATATCAAATGACTTATGTAAGGATTCTTTCAATTTCTTGATCAACCCCACATCCTGGCCAACTATAAGCATATCATCAACATAAAGCAGTAAAATAATAAATTTGTCACCTGGAAAAGATCTGATATAAACACAAGAATCTGCAGTCGTCCTTGTGTATTCCTGGCTAACCATAAAAGCATCAAACTTTTTATACCACTGTCTTGGTGCTTGCTTGAGTCCATACAAACTTTTCTTCAATTTGCATACAAGGTGTTCTTTCCCCTTTTGTTCAAAACCCTCTGGTTGAAACATATAAATCTCTTCCTCCAAGTCACCATGTAGGAAGGCAGTCTTCACATCAAGTTGCTCCATTTCTAGGTCTAGACTGGCTGCTAACCCCAAAACAACTCTGATGGATGTCATTTTCACAACAGGAGAGAAAATCTCATCAAAATCAACACCATATTTCTGCCCAAAGCCTTTAACAACCAAACGAGCTTTGTACTTCATCAAATCACCATTGCCTTCCCGTTTGATTTTATACACCCATTTATTTCTTAATGCTTTCCTTCCCTTAGGAAGATTCACCAAATCATAAGTATCATTCTTCCTCAAAGAATTCATCTCTTCTGCCATTACTTTCATCCACTGAACTTTATCTTTGTTAACCTGTGCCTCAGAAAAACTTTCTGGCTCCCCATCAGTAGTAAGCAAAATATAGTCAGAAGTAGGATACCTAGTAGATGGTCTGTGACCTCTGGTAGATCTTCTAACATGTGATTCTTCATCTTCTTCTGTCTCAGGTATTTGCTCCCCCTCATTAGCATTCTCATCAGCTAGTATATCATCATGAGCAATGTCATCAACATTCTCATCAATAGGAGCTAAATTCTCTTCAACAATAGGCTGTGATGTTGAAGTGCTAGTAGATGCGAGATCAGGAACAGCTGCAGTCACTCTATGCTGTTCCAATATATCCAAATCTTCAATGGTTTGGTCTTCATGAAAGACCACATCTCTGCTTCTCACAATCTTCTTTTTCTCTGGATCCCAAAATTTGTACCCAAACTGTTCATCACCATAGCTGAGAAATATACAAGGAATAGCTCTATCATCAAGCTTCGATCTCTGTTCCTTAGGCACGTGCACAAAAGCTTTGCACCCAAACACCTTCAGATGAGAGTAGGAAACATCTTTACCTGTCCAAACTCTTTCTGGAATATCAAAGTCTAAAGGAACAGATGGAGATCTATTGATCAAATAGCAAGCAGTCTGAACTGCTTCACCCCAAAACATTTTGGGTAGCTTGGCTGTCTTCAACATGCATCTGACTCTATCAAGAATGGTACGGTTAATTCTTTCCGCCACACCATTATGTTGAGGAGTACCTGCTTCTGTAAACTCATGTTGAATCCCAAATTTTGAGCAATAATCCCTGAACTCATGTGAAGTGTATTCCCCACCATTATCTGTTCTGAGACATTTTAAGGGCTTACCTGTTTCTCGTTCTACCATGGCATGAAACTGTTGAAAACTCTTAAATACCTGATCTTTAGATTTCAACATATAAACCCAAAGCTTCCTAGAAGCATCATCAACAAATGTGAGGAAATACTTATTTCCACCCAAAGAAGCTACGTCGCTAGGAGAGCACACATCAGAATGCACAAGTTCTAAAATATCATGTTTTCTTTTAAATGAACCACTAAAAGAAACTCTGTGCTGTTTACCATATAAACAATGATCACATTTGTTTAGCGACATACCTTTGGCTAAGGGAATAGATGTCTTCTTAGCCAGAACCTGCAAACCTTTTTCACTCATGTGACCAAGCCTCTTGTGCCATAAATCAGGAGAAGTATCTTCAACAACATTCACCTCATTTTTACAAGCTTTTGCATAAGTCTTGTAAAGCGTGCAACAAGCTTTTCCTTTGGCAACAATCAAAGTGCCCTTTGACAATTTCCAATTCAAATCACCGAATCTGCTATAATAACCCTGTCTGTCAAGAGTCATAACTGAAATTAGATTGAGGCGCATATCAGCAATATGCCTCACATCATTCAGTATCAAGGAGTAGCCAAGTTCTGTTTGCAAGTAAATATCACCAATCCCAATAATCTTAGATTGACTAGTATTTCCCATCTTTGAAATACCAAAATCACCAGCTGTGTAATTTGCAAACAAGTCCATGTTCGAACAAACATGGTAGGAAGCACCACTATCAACAATCCACTCAGTACTAGGATCACCCACGTGTAGACAATGACCATCTACACAAGAAAGTACTTCATCACTTGTAGAAACAATAGCTGTAGTGTTCTTTTCATCTTCCTTCTTCTGATTGCTACCTTCCCTTTGCTCTCTCAACCAAATCCGACAATTTCTTTTAATGTGACCCACATTACCACAATGATAGCAAGCTGACTTTTTATCTTTTGATTTCGACCGACCTCTTGACTTGCTGCGACCTTTCTGCCATCTATTTCTATTTCTCCCCCTGTCCTCTACAACAAGAGCATGTGCATGATTTGACCCTGCATGTACACCTGAGGACTTTCTTCTTGATTCCTCATTCTGCATACTGTCTTTAACAGACTCCATAGTCAAAACACCATTCGGAGCAGAATTACTAATAGTCACAACAAAGGTCTCCCAACTATCTGGCAAAGAACTCAAAAGCAACAAAGCCTGTAATTCATCTTCTAATTTCATACCCATAGTAGTCAAATGATTTACAATATTCTGGAAATTGTTCAAGTGCTCTGTCACACCCATGCCATCTTTGTATTTCATGTTGACCAAGTCTCTAATCAAAAAAGATTTCCTAGATGCAGTCTTTTTCTCAAACATAGACTCCAATTTCGACCACAATTTATGTGCGTCGGTCTCCTGTGCAACATGATGAAACACACTGTTATCCACCCACTGTCTTATAGTTCCGATAGTTTTTCTATTATGTTTGGTCCAATCACTGTCTGACATATCCTTAGGTTTAGCCGTGTCACCCTCAACGGGGGCATGCAAATCCTTGCAATAAAGGATATCCTCCATCCTAGGCTTCCAAGTTACCCAATTAAGATTAGTGAGTCTAATCATAGCACAACCAACCGGATCATCCATTTTAATCCACACAATCTAACACAAGCTCTGATACCACTGTTGGGAAAATTCGGACCACAAACGGAATTGCCAATAGAAGCAGCAAACGCCAAATATTTTCCCCAAACTCCGTGTGATTAAAATAGGAAATCAACAACTCAATCAAGCCAATCCAAACAATAGAATATCGAAATTATAAATACCAAAGCGATAACACCAATAATTATTTAACGTCGTAAAACCCTCCAATGAGAAGGGAAAATCGACGGGGCAAACCGACAATTTCACTATTACCAAATAATAGTAATACAATATTTCTTCCCTAGATTTTTGCCCTAAATCTAGAGGTAACCAAATACACACCTTCAAGAATTAATCTTGGCACCCAAAACATACATCATCTAATACAATAGATGGAACCCCAACAACAACAACAATAATGGAGATTAAATGGCACCTAAACCATTCTAAGATAATACTTAGAGAAACCCAAATCTTGAAGAAGAAGAATACACAATAATCAACACTTTCTTCTCCAAAATATAACAAGAAAAATAGCACCTTTTATTCCATTGTTGTTGTGTAATTATGTGTAGAGAAAATGGCCAAAGAATTTCTTCTTCCTCCTTCCTCTGCGCGTATTCAGCCTCTGTCTGCGTAAGGAATTCCTCACCTCTGTCCGTGTTTTGAAAAAGAAGGAGACAGCTAGCATCTCTCTCTTTTTCCTTTTGTGTATTTAATTAGGATAGGTAGGTTAACTTTTTAGAAATTGCAACCAAGTCGTTTAAGTATCACCACACAATTAAAGTGGGCTGGAACTATTTTAAGCCCAACAAAATCCACCCAACCCATTTGACTTGTTAAGGAAAAATTAGCCTGTATTTTTGCAGCTATTTGGTAGAAAAATTAAAGAATTTTGGATAATTTTAGTCTTTTATATGTGTATATATAGCAAAAGCTTGTAAATATTATTGAAATATATATGAATTAAGTAAAAAAAATTTTTTTTTTTTTGAGTGCTTGTTGCTTTTTTTAACACTTTTTTGAGTTTCACTACATTTTCGAATTTTTGTTAATTTAAACTTATAGAATGTTATATTCCTAAAATGGAGTTATTTTTCTATATCTACTATCTATCTATCTGTCTACTATCTTCTACTATATATTAAAAGTGTAGACGAGGGAGAAAATTTCATTTTCCCATTTTGCTATTAATTTTTATGTTTATGGTCAACAATACCCTTAACATTCCATTTATTATTATTATTATTATTATTATTATTATTATTATTATTATTATTATTATTATTATTATTATTATTATTTTTGTTGTTGTTGTTGTTGTTGTTGTTGTTACTACTTAATTTTATAATTTATTATTATCTTATATTATTCGAGAGTAGTCTTGAACCCATGAATGTACAAAGAACGTTTGTTCACATTTCCACGAATGTGTAGCTGAGATATTGTAGGTCTCATAAAATGTGTGATTGTGATTGATTATTGACTTTAACATAATTTTAAAATAAATAAATAAAATAAAATAAAATATATTAAAAGTGTAGATGAGGGGAAAACATTCATTTTCCCATTTTGCCCTTAGTTTTTTATGTTTATGGTCAATGGTACCATTAGCGTAGCGCGCATATTAATTGGGGCATTTTTATAAGCACGTCGTGTTTGTTCTGTATTTTTGCACGCCGTTTAATCTATATATTTTTCCAGTGTTACGGCGTTTAGCTTTTGCACGCTGTAAAAGGTGGTAGTCCATGATATTTTATGGTGTGCTTATAATGCACGCCGTAAATCACTTGTTTTGAAGGCGTGCAATTTTTGCACACCGTGAATGCATGTCGTAAAAAGTTACTTTGTTATAGTGATTATTGTTATTTAATGTTATAATTTATTATCATCTTATCTGTTTGATAGTGATTAAAATCAATTTTTTAGTATATTTTGATAGGAGTTGGTGAAATATGTAGCTGAGATATTTTAGGTCCCATAAAATATGTGATTGAAATTGAATATTAACTTTAACTCAATTTTAAAATTTATATTTTAATTTATACCAAACATAGACATATTTGTCTAAACTCATAATAGTCATGGAAGCAAGTGTATTATAATGACAAAAATAAATAATAAAAATCACTTTTAAACAACAATTGTGGTGATACAAGAGATTTCATTTGACATTAATTCATGTCAGAATTTATTTTAGTCTGGGTTTATTCATTCATAAATACGATTATATTTTAACTACAAAAAAAAAAGACATTTCATTTTTTGTCCAGTTTAAGAATTCAAGTCTATTGCATTTTTACCAAGTAAAATATAACAATTTAGTTACTATAAATTTTGAATTTGATTTGACAAAAATCTACTAATTTTCTTTATATTCAAGTCTATTGCATTTTTACCAAGTAAAATATAACAATTTAGTTACTATAAATTTTGAATTTGATTTGACAAAAATCCACTAATTTTCTTTATAAGTGGCGTGTTACAAAATTGATCTAAAAAATTTCAGTCTTGAATTCATGGTACATCATATAAAATTAGTATGATTTTTTTTTTCAGATACAATATTTACTTTGCCCAATCAAAAAGTAGTGTTGTCTGTTGTAACTTCTAATGGTACATGCTTAAATTAAATTTCATATAAATATATCTTTTGCTTATTTGCACAATTAGCTCTTATGCATATTTTCTTATTAATTTGTATTGTGAAAATACTTAGTTTTTCTAAGTTTTTCCAGTCAGAGCTACTTCATTTGAAGAGTCCATAAAGATGTGTATTCGTTTGGTAATCCAACTTTTTTGTTTCATAAACGAATTTATAAAGTACACAAATTTTCAAATCCTTTTTTAATCACGCACATTTTCTCTCTCCTATTTTCAACCACTACTTTTTACTTCAAAAAAATCATAAATAAACTAGTTTTTATAACCAAACAGTGTTACTTTAATCTTTAAAAAAAATTCTCCAGTCATGCTCTTAAGGAATCTAATCTCATCCAACGTTCTTTGTAATGAGATAGTAATTACAAAAGATGTATAATTCAAGCAAAAATAATCATTGGACAACATATTTGAAAACATGTTTTTCTTTCACGTATCATATTAATTTCAACAAATGATGAAGGATATTAATTCAAATTCAAGATGAACATATGTCTATACATTGCAATAATTATTAACAAGGGTTAAGGTTAAATAATGTTTGGAATATATATTTCTGAATATGCATTCTCTCATAGACAACTATATGTACACTTCCCGCGAAATTTTTCAATACAAACTATTAAAGTCTTGATAAAATCAAAAAATAAAAATAAGAAAAATTGTGAGAAATTGACAAAAAATATCATGTACAAAAAAGTGTTATTATGATCAACATTATACTTCGATTTATTCATCATTTTTACATTATATAAATAATTTTATAGAAAAATTATTCATATATAACTTTTTTAACAATTTTAATTTTCATATTAATAATGAATACCTCAATTACTTTAAAAATAGTATTAATACTTTAAAAATATTACGCATCTCATTCATTCTACACATAAGACTTGCAAAGTACGTACTTAATTACTACTAGTTTATGTAATAGAAGAGAAAATATAATCACAAAGGGACAACATATAGAATAATATTAATAATGTCATGAATTTATTCTAAGGTTTTGACTTGTGTTTGATATAGAAGTCACATAGTGGGTCACTTTTTTTGTCACATTTTTTTAACGTGACAAAAATATTAAACAATTGGCAATCTTAGTACTTAGTATAAAATTGTATTCCAATTCAGAGTTATGGATCAAAAGTTATGCACATTGATCTTATAATTCGACTGTCTAGATAAAATAAAAGTTATTCAATCACGATACTTAGTATAAAATTAAATTACTATCTAGGTTCGATACTCAAACTCCGTTTTTATATTACAAAACTTGATATCGTAAACTTACAATATAAATCACATTATAGAAAGTGCATGACAAACACGAAGGAAAAAATTTCAAGCAAAAATTTCACACCATTTATACGACAGCAATACAGTAATTAATTCATATTTCAACAACCCAAAATTTAAATTAAATATTGTCCTCAATATTAAACAAAAGATGGAGATAAGGAACTTCTTTGAGTGAAGATATGAGTTATATTCATTGCTTCATCATCGTGGTATGGTGTGGATAGATAGGCCAAAATTGAAGCTTCAGGAACCATAGTTTATTTATTTTTGCTTTAAAATCTCAAATAATCCCAGGAGTTTTTGCTCAAATCTCCTTTGAGCATGTGCTTTCACCTCCATGCTTGATTAATTGCCTACAATAACAATTTAAAATTGTTAGGGAATGAAATAAAAATTTATAATTGAATAACTAAGTAATTGAAACGAAAGAAGAAAGTTTAGATTGTCTTCCAAGAAGCGCTTCTTAAATGTTATTAGTTTGATGTTGTTGTGGTTCTAGCTTGACTTTATAAGAGAGACTCCTTCCATGTTTTGCCCTTTTTATCCATAATAATGCTCAAGTTGTCGACCATTGGATTGAGAATAGATCCATCTGTGCCTTTCAATTGTTTTCCCAGGCTATACTCTTTTCTCAATATCATCTTGTCACGCTACTTTTTCATCGATTCTTTGTGAGTTTTTTATTTTTCATAAGCTTCGTTATGGGACTCTTTAGTGTATCATGCCGTAAAAGACAATTAACACCTACTGCTTTCAAATCAAAAATTTTAGTTTCTTTGTTGTAGAATCTTCCTCCATAAAGGCATAGCAAAGATGGTCACAAAGCGGCCTCAACTCAAGTTTAGTGGTCAAATTGTCTTTGAATTTGACAGTGTTGACCGATTGCAGAACATTTTTTTTTTCAAGTTATTTTTTAGCAGCAAAGCTTCAAGAAGTAGTTATATCTTCTCTTGAGGCACTAGTCACAATACACTTTTGTAAAGGGTCTTCAAATGAATATTCTCTACAAAATTTACTTGCCATTGCATCTATAGATTCAATCTTATGACAAGTATTGACATCTTCAAATTTCGTAGCTTGGTATATTCTGAACATAACATGTTCCTCATCAATCAAATCAATCAATGCTCTACTAGTTGCTAAAAATGGTTGACGAATTAATGTGATTTCTTGATCTTCCTCCATGTAGCCGGAATAATGAATTTATCAACTTTGACCAACACATCTTCAATTATCTCCCATGGGTAAGTGATAGATCTATCAGCAAGCTGCAAAGTAATTGTTGTCTGCTTCACTTCTTCAAGACCCAATTTTTTGAATATAGAGAGGACTAAATTGATGCTCGCCCCTAGGTCACATGGGGCATTATCAAGGGATGATTTGCCAATTGTGCAAGGAATTTTGAAACTATCTAGATCCTTTAGCTTTGGAGGAAGCTTCTTTTAAAGAAAGATGCTACATTTTTCTATTAAGTTCACTATTTCATATTCTTCTAACTTCTTTTATTGCTTATTTAAAAAAAAATCTAGAATTGAAGTCCTTGATTATTTTGAAGATAATTTTTTGGGAAGGAACTCTATTCTTGTAAATGGAAAATATAATTTATTACTTATAATTATACAGTATTGAATAAAATTGGACATTGTAATACGGGAAATTCTAAGATTTTCTTATTATTTAATAATTTATAATGTGAGTAGCTGAAAATAAACATATTTAATAAATGGTGTAGTGAAAGTCGAGGTTCTATGATCATTTCAAAAGGTACTTTTGGATGTGTGGTCAATCCATAAATCTCCTCTAAGGAAACATCTTTAGGCTTCATGTTCGGAGGCAATTTCCAGTTAAATCCATGTAACATACCCCAGATAATATGTTGTTTGAATCGTAAAAACTTGTCAAAAATCTTTTGTCTTTAAAAGCAGCTTCCCAATCCGATTATATTAATAGATGATCATTCTCATTCCTAAGTGTTCTACTGTTATAATACTATGTTATAATGTGTTCATAACCTTCGCATGATTTAAGTAACAAATATGTATAGTTCCACCTATGGCTTACGTCGGTGATAAATTTCTTAGGATCTAAATCGTATTGTGAACACATCTCTTCAAAGTATTGTTTTCTACTTGGTGATATAGTTATGTGCACTAACGCATCTCTAATTTTATCCATTTGATCTTTAATATGTTTCACTCCATCTTGAACAATTAGATTAAAAATATGACAAACACATCTAACATGGAATAAAAAATCACCAAATTCTGGATTAAGAATTCTACATAACTTATCTATTACAGGCTTGTTTACACAAGCATTACAATAAATGATTGAATTTTACTTTCAAAACCATATTCCCTAACACTTTGCAATAAAGCATTAAATAAGTTGACTGCGTTATGAGGAAATTCTATAATTTTAAAAGCAATATTTTTTTATGCATGACCCAAAGTGGATCAATATACTTTGCAGTAGCAGCAATATAACATTTTTTGTTAATACATTCCCAAAGATTGGAAATAAAATAAATAACACCACCATATTTATTTAAATCAACTATTAACTGCTTTTTAATTTTAATAAAATATTCTTTAGTATCAGAATGCGGAGTGTTTCGACTAATACTAATGTACCTGGGCTGAAGATAACATGTGATGTAGGTAACAAAGTGTTCGTTGTCCACTATGCTTAGTGGGAACTTCACCCCGCAACGAACTGAACCATGCCAATTCGATTCTCTTATTCGGAATACATCCAATTTGAAAGTGTAGATCCAGAGCAGCAGAACCACTAGTGGATGAACCAAATTGTAGTTGACTTTGATTTGATTCAACGAACCCGTGCTTGGGCACACACCTGCGAAAGTGATGGTTGAGATGTGTAATACCAATGCCCTTTTGTCATGTCATTTGTTGTGCACAATATTTGCACACAGCTTTGAACTTTTGAGTTCAGTCAATTGTTTTCCCTGTTGTGACCAATTTGAAGCAATCCCAACACTCTGCAATTTGCTTCTTACCTTTTCCAGCTTTTCATTTCCCTCTTGCGCCGAAAATATCGGGATTATTTTATAGGATTTGAACATTTGCATCTTCTTCAATATCGTCTAAATCGATTCGTTGATTTAATACATCTTCTTCAATATTGTCACGAATTGGTATGTCGTTGAGACAAAAAAATTATCGTTGAACTGAGACTGAGAATGAGATGGGGGTATTGAGTCATCATGCCACAAATCCAGGTGGTCTATTGAACAATTCATTAACAAATCTTCGGCAGCTGGGATGCATTCTTTTGTATGTGGGAAATTTGAAATAGAAAATAAAATGTGTGTAATTGTAGTGTAGTAGCCTAGTATGTGATAAGAATATTGAAAGTTGTGTGTGTATAATTGTATAAATAATAAATGGTTAGAATTGAGAGATTGAAATGAAAATTGGGGAGATTGAAGATGCAACTATGTAAATAATTGTATAATTGTAGTATAGAGAGAGTTGTCGACTAAGAATTAGAGAGTGGAATAATTAAGAGATTTTGGTGTGGAGTGAAAATGAAATAGAAGGGGTATTTATAAGATGAAAAAGAGAAAAATAAAAAAAATTGGACCGTTGGCTGCCAAGCCCAGCCAACGGTCCAATTAGTTGGCAGCAAGAATTACATTTTTTATCATTGCTTGTAGTCGGGCGCTACCCAACGATCCAATGACCGTTGGCTTTTTTTTAATTATTTTTTTTATTTTTTACTAGCCGACGAGCCAAGAAGCTCGCCAACTTGTTAGGCTCGTGGGAAACGAGCCACAAGCATGGCTCATAGCTCGTGCCCACGAGTCGCTCGTCGAGCCACAAGCCGAGCGGCTCGTGGTTCAAAGTGGTCGGTCGGCTCACCCACTGGCTCGCCAAAATGATGAACTGAGCTGCCCTCAGCTTATGTTTTCACGAGTCGAGCCGACGAGGGGCTCGGCCCGTTTCCCACTACTACATGACACCCCTCAATAGGGGGCCGGCACGTGCCCAAGTGAGCACCATGGTGCCTACTGGGTCACCTTAAAATTTCCAATATTTGGGGTTGGGGTGGGTTGTCGATTATTTATGTGATTTAGATGTATTAATTTGATTTTAAAATATTGTTATTATTTTTATTATTTAACACCTAATTATTAAAGAAAAAAAAACTTATCACCTTTATACTTGAATTGATTACTAATATGTAGGGCTTCTTTTAATTTTCCCATTTTTTATTAGGGATTGTTGAGTCACTTAAGGTTCTAATAGAACAAAAGAGATCCAAGTCCACTATAAATCTAACGGAATTCCACGAGATTAATGTTGAGGGTCATTCATTCTAGTAACACATTGAGATCAATTGATTTAATAAAAAACCATATTAAATTAATTTATGCATGATAATACATTATTTTATTTTAATTTATTATTATTGTAAGAGTTTTAAATTTTGAGTTATCACTTGAATTTGTATATAATGTCGTTGATGCCAAATAAATTCACTGGACTGAAATCTTTATATTAGCATCTTCATTTGAGAACTAATCTAAAACACGATATGATCGAAAATACTCTTCTCGAACATACCAATAATAGGACACTGAATTAATAATTGCAAGGCTTCCTTAATCATACTGAAGAGTGAGCAATTTGGAAAATCTTCTACTTCAATTTTCTATTCGATAGAGGTTAATTAATCTACTTCTTTAGCCAATCGAGTATTAGATACTAATAATATACAATGGCTATAAGAAAAAAATTGCGAAAAAGGTTGAGAGACCTATATATTGGTAATAATGCAAATGTTGCTAGAACAACTTGAGAAGCTATCACATATCTTTGCCTTCTCATTCAGTTTGAAATTAGACGAACTGTTAATTACAGTTCTTATGAAGAATGACACTCCATTTCATGTTTTGACATGAAGTGATTATCTTCTTTAATTAAGAATAATAGTTATTTGTTTACTTAGATGAGATACTATGAAAGTCAAGTAAATAACAAAAAGAATACATTCTGAGTATTTATAAAACATAGAAAAAGTCGCACTTAAATATTACACTTGACAAAATCAATTAATAGAAGTGGGATGGTTGATCCACTTAGCCAGTTACATTTGGATGTAAGTGGCATATGTCAAAGTGGTATTTAACCATTAGATAATTCAAATAATACAGATATAAATTAGAAATCCAAATGAGAAAATATTCTAAGCACTTAGATTTGATCAAAGTGAAGAATACTTTAAGTCCTGACTTCAAGATTATGTTATAAGAAAGTAATTTTCGTACGGTATACACCTCGGCACAATGACATATCTGAAAGAGAAAAAATTTGATTGTCATTGATGAAGCCATACAATATCTCCAAAACAATTTTTGGAGCTTCGTACTGAATACTTCACACAATTAGTCGTATTCCATAAGAATTGGTAGATCAATGTCCATATAAGATATATTTTTCAAATGTCAAATATTCATCGCGTTATGATTTAAGACCTTATATATATATATATATATATATATATATATATATATATATATATATATATATATATATATATATATATATATATAACTGATTGAACAAGCTAGAACATGTCCTTGAATCAGATGAGGAACAGATTGATGCTTGGAATGTGGACGCTACTCAATATGTAGTGATGACTGAGAACATAACAGCTCTATGTAAAGATATTAGAATCATTTGTACTCTTTTGAATTACAGACCCTTGATTGCTAATATTTTGTTAGTCATCAATGATGAAGATGTCTATATTTACACATAAGCGAAGTCAAATGTTGACGATTAAGCAATATTGACGATGCACCAAAGTGAAAATCAACCTCAAGATTTGTGGTGCACGAACGTGAAATTCAACTCAAAAGATCATTTGCATGATTAATAATTTTTAATTTTTAAATGCGATGCATTTAATTGAACATAATTAAATGCATATCTAATTATATGTCAATAAAAAAATTATTAATGAAAATATAAATAATATATATATATATATATATATATATATATATATATATATATATATATATATGGTGAGTCTTTTTGTCTATATATGTTAATAAAATTAATAAATAAATTTTCACCATTTTTTACGGCATATAATTATTTTTTTAATATCTTAATAAAATTGTAAACCATTGAATTGTTTTATCATCTTTACGGGAAAAAAACCATGAATTAAGTGGTTTAGAGATTGTACCGTGAACATATCAACTCCATTTCTGCAATTAACGTATAAATGAAATTTTCTTTTTAAAAAAACTTTTGAATTACAAAATTAGGCTCATTGTAAAAAAATTTAACCCAAAAATCGTACAAAAACCAAAAGTTTATTCCAAATCACAACATTTACAAAATACTCTTTAAGAGTTTTACACAAATCAGAAAAATCACAGAGTTTACAAATTGAATTTCTGAATACAAGATCTACGTAAAAACTCTCTCAAATTTTGAACAAATTGTGCTTACTAAGAGCACTCAACAAAACTCTCAAACAATATCTCACAGATTACTACAAATGAAGAAGAGAGCACAAAGTTTCTTCGAATCAGAGAGATTGAGAGGAGTGACTCTCCGAACAAAGAGGCGTAAGAGAAAAACGAAGAGAGAGAAAAATATCAGGATCAATAATGAATCTGAAAATTCTTTTGGACTCTTCATATGCACATATAGGGTAAGAAAATCCAACGGTCTGGGACGCTCCACTAGGTTGATTGATAAGTGTACTTTATACACTTATTTGTATGTCTAAATTACAATATTATGTTTTTATTTTAGAATAATTACTATTTAATTTGTGGTTATTTGTTTACTTTTCAGAAAATATCCCAAATTATGAGAATTGAGCAATTGATGAAAAAAATGTACATTTGGATACTAATTAGAGCTAAATTGGACAATCGAGAGGCTAATGATGTCAACAGGGAAAGATGCAATGTGCTAAAGTAAAGAAATAAGAAGTTGGAAGATCCAATTGAAAGAATAGAGAGTTGAAACGAGCAAATTGAGAAGATTCCAAAGTTGGGGACTATATTATTGCAATTGAAAGTTGAAGGACTGAAGAACAAATTAAACATGAGGGACCAACTTGCAAATATCCAATGATTGATTTGGATCACAAGAAGATGCTTTGAGGATTTTTAGGAGTCAATTGGATACAAGTATAAGTCAAAAAGGAATGGAATATAATAATAATATTATCATAAAATTGATTCCAACTGCACAAGATTTTGGACAGATTTCTAGTCGAACTTTGAGACCTAATTTTGGGGCAGTAAACGTTCGAATTGAGAAAATTCTAGAATCTTAATTATGATGAGATAATCAAAATGTTTGATTTTATCAAAAATTGAAGATGAACCATGTGTGTATAAAAAAGGTTAGTGAGAGTGTTTAATATTTTTTAAACTATATGTAGATGATATATTATTGATCAGGAGTTGAATCTCTAACATTGAAAGTGAAAGTGTAATTATTTAAAATTTCTCCATGATGGATTTGAGAAATTAAGACCTTCACTTTAGGAACTAGAATCTATAAAGATAGATCTGGAATGTTGTTTTGATTTTTCAATCCACGCACATAAATATAATGTTAATAATACGACGTTTCCATCGTGAATGGAACCTGATGGATCACACACAAAGAAAGAATTAGACAAATGGAATTGGATCATATACAAGTGGGAGATTATTGGAAGGGAAAAATACATAAACAAGGTATTTATCATACAACATTTCAAATCTAAAGAAATTAGTTTGAAATTGCAAACCTCAAGTGGTAATTAATATATTATAAAAATACACCCCACCCCACCCCACCCCACCCCACCCCACCTCCCCTCCCCTCCCCTCCCACCTTATTCAAATCTTTCGCAACAACTGCGCCTCATCTTCATCACCACCACCACCGCACCGCACGTTACAACACCACCACGTCACACAATAACCACACCGCACAACAGCTACAACACCACCAAACCAAAACCATCCCCTGTCCTAACAAAATACAATCTCACACATGACCATAGATATGAGAATCAGAAGGCCAAAAAAATGTAGCAATGGAAATTGTAATTTCAAATCCCATCATGAATACACTGCACCAACGTAATCACACAACACCACCATCATCCTCAAAATTAATTTTACAGATAGAATAGAAGAAGAGAAAATCAATGAGATCTGAGATTTTCCGCTGCCACCGCCTCCGATTACCATCATAAATCACACCCATTTCACCACTTGTGACTTGCAACATATGAATTATGACATATGAACTTAATTCTGTTACTCGTTATTTACACATAAAGAAGATGTGACTTGGACATATTGTAACTTAAACATATGAAGTGTGACATGTGACCCGAATTATGGAGTGTTACATATAACATGCTATGATATTATGAATTGTGACCTTAAAGAGCGATATGTGACCTGGGGTATAATTTGTGACATGTGACTTGTGACCTAAACCATTAAGTGTGACCTGAAGTATGAATTGTAACCTGAACTATTAAGTGTGACCAATTATTTTGGATCTGTGACCTCTTGTAACCTGTGAATTGTGAGTTGTGACTTCCAACATATTAAATTTGACATGTGAACATTTGAAGTGTGACCTGTGACTACGCAAATGGCTTATTCCATATGAATTGTGATGTGTGACCTGACATATGAAGTGTTACCAATGACATAATGTGATTTGAGGAATTGCGACATGTGACCTATGAACATGCTGATATGTGACCTGTAAGTTGAATATGTGACGTGCCTTGTTTATGTGACCCAATAACCCCAACAAACAATTATCAGCACTACCTCAAAGACACCCACACCCACACCCATAACAAACACCATCTGAAATCTCAAACACCACATTATCGCACAACCCCACCGCTCAGCCATCACCACAGTACCACCACGACAAGAATGCATCCACCACACCACAACCACCACAAGGTCTGTATTGTACAACCACCACATCCACCAGATTACACAGTCATCGCTCAACAAATGCACTAGTTGTGTCAGAGCATTTCAGACGAACAAATTTGCGACTGCAGGAAGTCCACTTCTTGCAGAAGCAGAGTGACCTGGAATGGAAGACAGAAATTGAACATTGCAAAACCCCATTAATTCAAAGAGTTTTTTAGGAATGTGTCCAGAGTTAATTCAATAATCCGATTCGTTGCTAGAAGAATGTCCAACTCCAGCTCCTCGGAGTCCATAATTTGTTAGATGTTTAGCTGGGAAGTGCAATTTTGGGAGTCCAAAATCTGCTAGATGTTTAACTGGGAAAGTGCTATTTTGGGTTCTAGGGAATGAATTAGATTTGAGATGGTAGGGTGAGAGACGGTGAGTTGATGTGGGGTGGGGGTGGGGTGGGGTTGTGTAGGTTTATTTTAATTTAATTATTATTTATGTTAAAAAATTTGAATTAGCTATTAGCATTTGATTTATGAAATGTTAAACTTATAACTTGAAATATGAAATGTGAACTTGAAAAACCTGCTTCCGTGTAATTTCCTCTTATTGGAATAGTGTCCAAGCCCAATTGGTTGTGCTGGACTTAGGTTACTTATTGGATAAGAATGGCCCAAAATTGCTATCTTAACCCTAATTAGGGTTTTACTTAAACCTGTAAGAACTAGGTATAGTTGCAAGAAATTAGAGAGTCGTCTTTTAGTTGCTAGCACAACTCTTTCCAAATCCTAGCTTGCTATGTGGATTACTGTTAGAGCTAGACATTTGGACTGTTGTGGTGATGAGATTTCAACATCCTGCACCAGCATTTGGATCCACAAGATTCATCAAAGGTATTATATCATAGATTCTATCTAAGTGCAAGGTTGATCGGGCTATGGTTCCAAATCTTTACTTTTCACTATGCGCGTATGCTTCAAAACCTTACAGATATGACGTTTGGCTTGGTTTGGACGGTTCATGATTCTGACTAGAGTCTTTTCTTCGAGAATCCATTTTTTCTCTCTCTAGATATATTCTTGAATCTTCTTCTTCTTCCGTTCTGTGCTCTAATTTCTAGCCTTGAATGTCCCTTCAAAAATTGGTGTACTACAATAAACTCAAGCATGTGATAGTCACATGGGTTATAATATATCTGTATAGTCAGTTAGGATTCGATTTTCTTCTCTTTTAGAAAGGTTGGAATCTAGAACTCATTTGGTCTAAGGAAAAAATCATGATCTGATTTTGGGTTGTACTATATTTTCTCTTTGGAAGCTAATTGATACACATAGTGGTTGAGCAGATCTCTAAGCTCCCAGATTAGGCTATTGCCGAACAAGGTGAACAATTCTTTCGTTCTTTTCTTTATTTTATTTTTTTTGTGCTTTATTTATGAGTTTTAATATTGCTTTGATAAAAAAAACAAAACAAAACAAAACAAAACAAAAACAAAATTAGAGCCATTTAGGGTTTCTGGAACTTTTTCTTTTAAATGCAAAACTTTTTGGGGATATAAAATTATTGTAGATCCATTTTGATGTCATGTCAATCTATATATTCACACTTATTACTTGAGTACTAGTGAATGGAATTGAGGAACCTGTGGTAGCACACTAGAAACGATAGTCTCTTGGTTGACTTGGATAAGCTTCATCTGTTTCTTGAAAGGATCTGATGTGTATATACTATTTTTCAACAATATTCGATGAGAACATACTTTTTTAAAAAAATTGGCTCGCGTATCTCATTTGCATGCTTTACCAGTTGAACTTTATAACCTGATTTAAATGTGTATATGTTGAAAGCATGCTACGTTTCTGATTCTTGAGTAAAGTTTGAAATATCTTGTCTATAAAATTGTATTCACAATTGCTAGAGGAAAACAATATAGATAAATATTGTCTCTGGATGTTTCATTATGTTCTCTGTGCTTTTCTTGATAAAACTGTAAAAACAATTTTTCCGAACACTTTTTTTGCTCATTTGTGACCTTAAGAACAAGATCACAAAGGACATCAAATGCAAGCCATCCTTTTGCAGAATCTATTATGAGTTCGAGAGTTAGATTTTCAAAATTCGATGGAAAGGGAGATTATTCGATTTGGAAGCAGAAGATAAGGCCATAGTGGTCAGGAAAAGGGTTACAAAAGCACTTGAAGATATTGAAGCTTTTTTTGCTTAACTTAAAGCTAAACCTCAAGAGATTGCAGATATGAATGAAATTACTTACAACTTTATTATTTTGCACTTATCTGATAACACAGTGAGACAAGTAGATGAAACTACTTACCTAATAAAATCTACCTTCTAGAAAAACTGTTTAGCTTCAGAATGGATCCTGGAAAATATTTAGAAGCAAACGTAAGTGATTTTACTATCATTGTTAAGAGTTTGACTCAAAATGATAAGAAATTTGATGATCAAGACCTAGTTGTTATTTAATTTGTTGAATATTTTTCCTGAATTTTATGAAGATGTTAGGAATGAAATAAAATATTCTAGGGATAAACTAACACAAACTATTGTGGTAGACGCCTTGAGATCTAAGGATTTAGATGTAACAAAAGAGAATAAATCTAACCACATATAAGAGAGTGTGTATAAGAGAGGATTACTAGGGGAAAAAAGGAGAATAACCTTCAAATTAGAAAGGGAAAATATAAAGGAAAGTCAGTATCAAAAGATAAGAGTAATAAAATGTTATAACTGTGGAAAGTTAGGACATTTTAAGAGAGATTTCTATGAATGGAAAAGAAAAGAGAAAGGAACAGAATAATATGGAATTAAATAATGCTGCAGTTGGACTTGACTTACATAGTCTACATGTCATAAGTGTATTTAGTGATGATACTAATAAGGAATAGATCTTAGATTCAAGTTGTACCTTCCACATGTGTCATGTTAAATTTTGGTTTTACAATTATAAGGATATAGAACCTAGAAAGGTATATATGGGTTACAATAATACTCAGACTTTGGTAGGCATTGACTATATTTCCATCAATATGTAGGATGGTATTGTTGAATCAATGAGGAATGTTAGATATGTACCAAATCTGAAAAGAAATCTCATCTCGTTGGGAATTCTTGGCGATGGGGGATATACTTTTAAATATGACAACAACACATTGTAAGTCATGAAGGGTTCCTTAGTTGTTATTAAAAAACCTAAGAGGAATGGTATGTTATGAGTGAAGTTGTGTCTTCATAGGATTCGAGAACCTTCCTCATTTGAGGAAGCTATGAATGGTCCAAAAATCTGAAAAATTGGAAAATTACAATGGAAGAAAGAAATGAAATCCGTAATTGAAAATAAAATTTGGAGACTTGTAAAGGGGCATAAAAACCAAATGATTGTTCAATGTAAATGGATTTACAAACTAAAGGAGGTTAATAACTCCCATGATTCCTTGAGATATAAGTTTAGATTAGTTTCTAATGGGGTTTACACAAAGGGAAGAGTTTGACTACAATGAGATATTTTCTTCGATGATTAAATACAAAACAATCATATGCTAATTTTTCCACTGGTTTTCGAATCAATTGGGAACTTGAACAACTAGATGCTCAAACAACTTTCTTGCATGGTGAGCTAGAATAAGATATCTATATGAGTCAAGCTCAAGGTTTTTGAGGTGAAGGATAAAATTGACTTTGTTTACAAAGTTCAAAAATCTTTGTATGGTTTTAAATGAGTGATTATGATGCTTGCTTGTGCTATAATAACAATAAAAATGTGTGTGAAGTCTATTTACTCCAATATGTTGACGAGATGTTATTGGCTAATTCTAGTAAAAAGGAAATCATAACTTGACTTAAATGATCAAATATTTCTTTATAGCCTTTGTCTCTTCTGTAGTGAATCATATTAATTATATCTTGAAATCCATTCTCAACAACTTGTTGATTAGTGTGTAAGAAATGTTGATTTGTGATCCCTATCTTGATTACATGGAAGAATGGAACCATTGTTTCATCATATGTATCTCATTCCATTATGGTCGAGAAGAATCAGATATGTGTGTGTGTGTGTACTTTTAGTAACTTCGATAAATATTCAGACTACCTTTTTGACATCTAGAGGAAGTTGTGCTATTTCTCCAGATCTTTACTTTGGTATATACATAGTATATTTCTTATTTCAAAGTCCATTTCCCTACTTCGAGATACTAAGGGTTGAATTTGGGTGGAAAGAAAATGAATTCCATGATTCAATCAAATAAAATAATATTACTATGGTTCGAGAGAAAGTAACTGTATCTACTTGGACACTACAGTGGAAGTGTGTTGAATCAAGAGAAGACAGTAAACGTCTTTATTAGAGCGCGTCAGCCCATGCGAAGGGTTTGGTTGAGATATGCCAGATTCCACCAAGTATACAAATGGAACCTAACCATACATATCCTCCAATTATATCTTTTAAATCGTCCACCGTCCGACTTGCATGTGTTAAGCATGCCGCCAGTGTTCATTCGAGCCAGGATCTAACAGGGAATTAAATTCATGGAAATTGAAAGTTTAATGTGTTTGATTGGTTTAATTTTCTAGGTGGAAAAAGTGAGGAATTTTTTAACTATTGTTGTTTGATTGACATTATTTTTTATGAAAAATAAAGCAAAATTGAGCTATTTTAATAAAAAAAATTGTATACATTGGTACTTGATAATAATAATAATAATAATAATAATAATAATAATAATAATAATAATAATAATAATAATAATAATAATAATAATAATAATAATAATAATAATAATGTTAATTTTTGGCAAAAAAATAAATCAATTAATGACAACAAAAATGATCAAACATGACAAAAACTTGGAAAGAAGTTGCTACGAAAATAATTTCTACTCTACCGATTGGAAAATGTTCCTCAAAATCATGGAAAAGTCGTCACGTGAGTGGAAAAGAAGGAAATGATTTCCTTGGGAAAATATGGAAAACAAACAGCAAAAGATGGAAAAGAGGAAGGAAAACAATGATTTTCCATGGAAAAGAAAGCATTTCAAATGCACCCATATGACAATATATTGAAAATAATAATAAAGAAGATAACTTCTTCATAGTTATTTTTATTTGGTTGACTTTTGTTCGTGGCAAATCTTTACATCTTTTGGATCAATTTTTTCAATACGGGTTTTGGAAATAATTTCATTCCTCTGTGAAGAGGTTTCCTTAACCATCTTAGTATCTTGTTTATCCTTCTTGGAAGAAGGCTTGATATTTTTCTCTTCCATATTTTGGTTACAAACATTAGGTAGGCTAATACCCAGTGAAGAGGTTCCTAATGTTATTTTGTTTTTCCCTTTATCCTTGGGAAGAGATGTAATATTCACAAGACCCAGTGAATGGTTACTAGACTTGGTACAAGTAATTTCTGCCACAGGGGCTATATTGATATTGTCGCGATGGTTGTCTTGTATATTTTGAATTTGAATCTCCAAATAAGAGAGTTTAATTTCTTGTATTTGAACTTTGGTCCTTAACTCCTCCAACTCCGTCATTGCTAAGATAACAAGTTTCGGTAGATTCTTTAATTCCTTTTTCACTGTTCTGATATTTTCGCAATCTTATTCATCCCAAGACTACATTACATTCCTTAGTTTTGGAAGAAAATAATTTTTTAGCTTGGCGCAATTTTTAATGAATCATTCAACATAATTTAATATACCAAGAAAACTTTGTAAATGTTTTTTAACTTTGATTTCTTCAGGAAATTCTGGAAGTTTTTCACCAATATGAGATTGCAATTCGCCTTATTTTATAAATAGTCCAAGATATTCTCTCTCTATTTTTGCTATTTCAGCTTTCTTTTGATAAAGTGTGATACCTTGTTTTTTATGATATAACAAATTAAACTTTTCAAGATGTTTAATATGTTCGTTCATATCTTTTGAATGAATAAGTAAATCATCTATATAGACAATATAGAAACGAGTAATAGATTTTATTACCTCATCCATTCTTCTTTAAAATATTTGTGGTACATTTTTCAATCCAAATGATATAACATTCCATTCAAATTGTCCTAAAGGATTATGAGTGTTAAATACAATTAAAGGTTTACTGTTTTCTGTGAGAATAACTTGCCAAAATCCTGATTTACAATCGAACTTTGAAAATATATTTTTATTTTGCACTTGTTTAATAATGATGTCCTTATTTGGTAAATAATAATCATCAAGTTTTGTAACTTCGTTTAGCTTCTTATAATTTGTCATCATTCTGGTTTTTCCTCTTTTAATTTTACTATGTTTTCTAACCAAGAAGGTTAGACTATTAAGTGAATATTTACTAGGCTTAATCAATTTAACATATAGTAATTCTTTAATTTGAACCTTAAATCCTTCTTGGGTTTCAACACTATATTTCATAGATTTTACTCTTATTATAGCTTCTGAGTTTAGAAGTTCTATTTTGACTTGAATCTTATATGTGTACCATTTTTCTAATGGATTTTCAGAATAAGTTTCAGAAATTTCTTTCTTAAGTTTTTCTAACATATTTTTAGTTGTCATTTTTTAATACTATTCTTGGTTTAAATTTTTTGTATTCAATAAGTCTTTAAATTGAGTGTAATTTCAGTATATGGGCCCATGGGTTAGTAGGGGCGGAGCCCATTAAGGCCCAGCGCGGTCCATAGACTGCGGTGGACTTTGGTCGTCCAGCCCAGGCCCAATTTTTTTTTCCCTTTTAAGTTTTGGCCCAGAATCACTCTTCTTCAATCTACAGCTCTCCACTCGACCACTCCACAGTTCAGTTCAGTGACCAAAGAAGTACAGACTACACTCCACGCCACATATTACCATTTACCATTCCAAATCAAATCTGAACTTTTTCCCCCACATTACGGTCTACCAGAACCAGACGGCGAGTAGGCGACTGAAGAAGTCTTCCCCTGCTGCTGGGCCGCCGGCTGCTTACAGCTTACTACCTTAGCTCTGTCGACGGGACGGCGATGGCGACTGAAGTCTAAAGAAGTCCTCCGCAAACCACAGCTCCGCTGGCCGTTGCCTCTGTCGACGGCGACTGCTCTGCTTTGCTTCAGAGTTCAAGGTTGAAGGTTAGCTAGCGCCTGCACGGCTGCACCTCTCCGCCCCTGACTCTGAATCTCTGATAATCTGATTCACGTTACAATGATAATATATGAATCAATACCCGAGTAAAGGGCTTTTAATTATGCCTCTATCATAGAGCAATTGCCATAGTGATAATGGAAACCCCAAAGCACATCACCTTGTCAATCTCGTATGATGCCTTCTCCTGCAGCTTGGATATCGTTTTTAAGAGTCCCAACCATATTTAATTTAATCCAGTTAATAGGTGGCTTAAACCAAATTACAGGAAGGGAAACTGTATGAACAAAACTTTGTATTCGGCTAGATTTGTGCATATTATCCAGCAGATAATTAAATCTTATGATGATCCTGGTGTTGCTCATTTTGATACCTTTATGCTTGGCTCAATTTCTCTCCAGCCATAGGAACCACAGTACCAAGAAAGGCATATAGTGTTTACAGACATTAGGAGAGACTTGCTGGTGGGAAGACCAGTGCAGTGCCTATAGATTGCTCTAGGATGAGTGGAATATGAAGCTCTTCCCTATTGAAATAATATGACCACACCTCCTTAGTTACAACCCCCCTTTTAAATAGTAATCGGAGTTGAGATTTATTTACTTGTCATTTGTAAAATTAAATTTTCTCTACTAAGTTTAATTTTTCTAAAAAAAAAAAAAAAAATCGGGGCGCTGCCCCCGAACCCCCCGTCCATCGTCATTTAATTTTAGCCCGCACTAACTTGAAATCTTAGCTCCGCCCCTGTGGGTTAGTATAATATCCACTTATATTTATATAGTTTGGCCATATATATATCAATACGTGAGATTAAAATGTAATAATAGACTTGGTTTACACGTCAAAATCTTATCCAAGCCCATCACGTAGCCATAATCAGATGACATGAAAACATCTTAACATTTATTGCGTATCAAAAAAATCTAGAATTGAAGTCCTTCATTATTTTGAGGAGATTGTTTTAGGAAGAAACTTATATTCTTGTAAATGGAAAATATAATTTAGTACATAATTTATGGAGTATTGAATAAAATTGGACATTGTAATATGGGAAATTCTAAAATTTTCTTATTATTTAATAATTTATAACGTGAGTTGCTGAAAAAGAAACATATTTAATAAAGGTGTAGTGAAAGTCGAGGTTCTATAATCATTTCAAGAGGCACTTTTGGATGTGTGGTCAATCCATAACTCTCCTCTAAGCAAACATCTTTAGGCTTCATGTTCGGAGGCAATTTCCAATTAAATCCATGTAACAAGTTGGCCAACGTCGAACGAATAAGCTTAAGTCCTAAGTTATACTCGGGACACCTCCGACGACTCGACCCGAATGGCAGTAGAGCAAAAAATTTTCCTAACATGTCAATTTTCTTGTCTACGAACCTTTCTGGCAAGAATTGTTCGGGTGCATCCCAATATTTGGGATTCCTTCCTATGCTCCATGTGTTTATTAGGACTGTCGTTCCTTTAGAGACATGGTAACCTGTTGACAAAAAAATTAAACAAATAAATGTACATATTATCTTAATAGTATAAGCTTTTAAGATCACTAAGTTCAAGTCATGTAGGTAACCATTTATGAAACTTGTACTTGTGAGCTAAAAAAATGAAGAACAATTTGGATTTGATGAAAATTAAAGCGTGTTGATGACAAAATTTAGATAAGTAAGAGGCCGTTTGGTAACGGCAATTTTTTGCAAATTGAACAAATTTGGAGCTTCATGTGGGACCCAACACTACATTTATATTAAGAATAATGCTAGAAGCACTTCGGGGCTCCATCCCTCCATGTGAGGAGAGGGTCACCTCGGGGGTAAACCCCTTCTAACATGATCTTTATATTAAAGTTATACACATGTCTGAGAAATAGCCCAATATGACTTGCTGGACAATGATGTGTAATTACCTCACTTTTATCGAAGGGGGTAGTTCAAGAATTCACTCATTTTGTGACCGTTGGATGGGTAAAAACAAAATAATGTGTTTGACATCTTGCAATAAAATATACAGGGGTGGGGTCCAGAACAGCAAAATTTAGCCAAAATGAAAATTTTTTATCATAGCAAACTAGCTCTAAATATACATAAATTCTTAGACGATATAGTGAAACTTGACCGGATACATTGCAGTCTTCAATGGAAAAATGTGGCGCGAGCAGCGTAGCAAGTGGATGCAATCTCAGGGTTTCTTTGATTATAACTTCTATATAAGGCAATCTGGGGAAGTCATTTTCTTCCACCCATCTTTCTCTTCCAATAACTCTATCAAGCTCCTCAGTTGCCTTCTCAATTACGTGAGGCTTTTTAATAATTTCATGAAATGCCCAATCGACTGTGCCTGCTGAGGTGTCTGTGCCACCTACTAGTAGGTTCTGTTTGAGCATTGAACAGTGAAAATTTTATTACAGAATTTTATTGCAGATGATACATCATAATCATGTAATATGGCATTCCAATTAATTCATGTGCATTAATAACTTGCCATATCATCAATTCACGTCTCGCATGTTTTCACCATATACAAATAATTGTCACATCATATTCCACGTATATTCCACCAGTAATATACATCACATAATCACATAGAAGCACAAAATAATATTAATATTATGTTTTGCATTGTAGTTGAAACGTTACTTACCTCATTCCTTAGGTATCCTAGGGTTCAAGACCTTATTCCTCAATATTTTGCACCACTAATATCCACTTGGAGTCGAACTAGTTATTATAATGATCATACTCGTTACCTATCATATATATAAACCATAATTTAGTCACGGGATTATATATTTTATTCCAACTAATCAATTTAAATTAGGGTCCATTAAATAATATGAGATTAAAATGGGTTATCTTAATGTAAAATATATTATCTAAATAATTATACGGACCAACTTTATTTTAAAGGGATTGACCCACTTTATTATATATCATAAAGCATTTAATCTATTCCTCATATCCAAAATAATAATCATAACATTAATACTATATATATAATAATAAAAAAAAATTATATAACAAAAAAAAAAAAAAAAAAAAAAAACAACAACAACAATTACCTTACGGAAGCCCCCCCACCCCTTCAAACTAATTAGGGGGGTCGACCCCCCCCCCCCACAATACTTGGAATGGGGGGGGGGGTCAACCCCTCCTCATTTCTCTCTCGTACCTCCGTTTTTTGACTGAATAACGGCCTATTTATTTTTTCCCCAAGGATTAATATGCAATTAAATAAATTATTTTATTTACTCTTTTAGTCCCATAAAATATAAAACTCATATTTAACCCCAACAGTTATTAAAACACCAATTTCACTCTAAAAATTATAAGGTTATATGAAGTCGAAATAGAAAATCCTTAGAGGCAATATGAAGTTCTCAAGGAATACATTACAATGATATTGTCAGATCATAAAATCGATAATCGAGGTAAAAGATATCGCTAGTCAAAATTTACCACCTAAAACTATTTTATTTCGATTTCTTTTCAAATGTCTACTTTCGTCTTAATTTTCGGTACTCTTATTATCATCAAAATTCAACTTTCAACATACTTCTCTAAAACACTCACAATCTAGTTTATCGTATCCTGTCAAAATGCAATATGTTCAACTATAGCAAAAGTTGTGGCTTGTCAAAATATACCGTTTAAAATTAACATTTTGAATTTCCAACCTTCTTATTAATGTTTTAGAGACACGTACGTTAACCGAGTATGTGTCTAAAATATGTCATTTCGAAGTTCATTTAGAACTCTACGTGATGGTATTTCCGAATAGTCAAAACAGATAACAAAACTTAGAATTAACAAGCCCCAAAACTATAAGAGTAATTCGTCGTTAATAAATATTATTTAAATAATATAATATAAATATAAATGTGGACGTCACACATATATGTAAATAATTATTATATAACTTAAATTATTATTATTTTGACCAGTAAATTTACGGATTAGTTTTGGTCTATTATTTTCAACGTTAGAGTGAATTCTTAGTTCCACTTTGAAGTTAATTTCATGTACTTCAATCCCTATCTTCCCAATTATGGAATCAATTGTCGATTTATTAAATCGATAAAATTACTTAAAGTAACATTTAATATTCTTATTTATTTTTCGTTGATATTACATCAATTAAATTTAAAGTCTTATTTAATATCGAATATTTCCCTTCAAATAAGTCAAATAAATTAAAATTTCTATTTGACTTTCAAGTGGGTACCTTTAAATACGAAGGGGTGTTTGCAAAAACTCCTAACTTTTTGTATCATAATTGAAATTTACTACATTTAAAAAAAATAATTAAATTAAATTAAAAAACACTTCAAATTTTTTATTTTTATTTTTTTTTTTAGGAAAAATATTGTTTTGATCAAGTATTGTTATAATACTTTCAAATTTTTGGTATCATAACTTGAAACTTTATCAAATTTTTATGATACTTTGAACGAAATTGTAATATCACAACTTGAAACTTTACACTTTGATTATAATACTTTATCTCTAATATGGCGGTGAAGAACTCCACCGGCAACACTACCAGCCCCACTACTCACCTCACTGACACTGCCACCCCAACCACCACCATCACCATCACCTCCACCAGCACATCACCACGACGTCACCGCAACCCCTCTCAGCCACAGCCAGCAACCATCACACCGTACATGAGCATCACCACCACACCACTTGCACTATAGGCGCCAATCGTTCAGAGACGAGAAAGCTTAAAATCGGGCAGTAGCAGAAGTTACAGAAGATTGCGGGTGAGGAAAAGCATGATTCCTCATCATCTTCCCTCGCCTTCGCAATCGCAGTCTTGGTCCCCTTCTCCAGCGATGGTGCAGCAGGTTTATTCGAGGCTTGTCTCGCCGATGAGGCAGTGCTACAATTTTGATGGGGATGACCACCGCAATTAGGTGGTGGTTGATGAAGTGGTGGTGGTGGTTCGGTGCGGGTGGTGGCTTGTGGTTGTGCGGTGGAGTCGGGCGGATGAAGAGGTGATGCAGCAACGGCGATTATGGCTTTGGGGACGAAGACAATGTAATTTTCAGTTTTTTCCCTTCAGATAGTAATTTGTCAATTGAGCCAAAAAATGAAGTACATTGTGCAATTAATCGATATAATAATATGAAAAATATTTGGATCGTTACAGTGGCATTAAATTGATGCTTGTCCCTAGGTCACATAAGGCATTATCAATGGATGAACTGCCAATTGTGCAAGGAATTTTAAAACTACATGGATCTTTTAGCTTCGGAGGAAGATTCTTTTAAAGATAGACTTTACATTTTTCTATTAAGTTCGCTGTTTTATATTCTTCTAACTTCCTTTATTGCTTATTAAAAAAGTCTATGATTGAAGTCCTTGATTATTTTGCGGAGATTTTTTTGGGAAGGAACTCTATTCTTGTAAATGGAAAATATAATTTAGTACATATAGCTCTTGTTTGATTTTCATTAGAATTTTCTTATTTTTCTATCGTACTCAATTTCAACCATTCATTAAATGTCAAGCCTGCAATATTTGACTTTTCAATCAAATTTCAACCATTCATTCTCCAAAAATTACTATTCATTTCAAAAAAACACACTTTAAACAATACCAAACAGACTCATTATTTATGAAGTATTGAATAAAATTGGACATTGTAATCTGGAAAATTCTAAATTTTCTTATTATTTAATAATTCATAACATGAGTAGCTGAAAAAGAAACATATTTAATAAAGGTGTTGTGAAAGTCGAGGTTCTATGATCATTTCAAGAGGCACTTTTGGATGTGTGGTCAATCCATAAATCTCCTCTAAGCAAACATCTTTAGGCTTCATGTTCGGAGGCAATTTCCAGTTAAATCCATGTAACAAGTTGGCCAACGTCGAACGAATAAGCTTAAGTCCTAAGTTATACCCGGGACACCTCCGACGACCCGACCCGAATGGCAGTAGAGCAAAATTTTGTCCTAACATGTCAATTTTCTTGTCTACAAACCTTTCTGGAAAGAATTGTTCGGGTGCATCCCAATATTTGGGATTCCTTCCTATGCTCCATGCGTTTATTAGGACTGTCGTTCCTTTAGTGACATGGTAACCTGTTGACAGAAAAATTAAACAAATAAATGTACATATTATCTTATTAATAGTATAAGCTTTTAAGATTACTAAGTTCAAGTCATGTAGGTAACCATTTATGAAACTTGTACTTGTGAGCTAAAAAATGAACGCAATTTGGATTCGGTGAAATTAAAGCATGTTGATGACAAAATTTAGATAAGGGGCCGTTTGGTAACGGCAATTTTTTGCAAATTGAACAAAAATTGGAGCTTCATGTGGGACCAAACACTACATTTATATTAAAGCAGTACACATATCTGAGGCTTTGTCAGTGCAATGACATGCCGCTACCGTAAATTAATTGCCGTGACGGAAATAGCCCCAATATGACTTGCTGGTCAATGATGTGTAATTACCTCAATTTTATTGAAGAGGGTAGCTTAGGAATTCACTCATTTTGTAAGTATTGGATGTGTAAATACAAAAACGTGTTTGACATCTTGCAATAAAATATACGGGGGTGGGGTCCACAACAGCAAAATTTAGCCAAAATCGAAATTTTTTACCTTAGCAAACTAGCTCTAAATATGCATAAATTCTTAGACGATATAGTGAAACTTAACCTGATACACTGCAGTCTTCAATGGAAAAATGTGGCGCGAGCAGCGTAGCAAGTGGATGCAATCTTAGCGTTTCTTTGATTATAGCTTCTATATAAGGCAATCTGAGGAAGTCATTTTCTTCCACCCATCTCTCTCTTCCAATAACTCTATCAAGCTCCTCAGTTGCCTTCTCAATTACGTGTGGCTTTTTAATAATTTCACGAAATGCCCAATCGACTGTGCCTGCTGAGGTGTCTGTGCCACCTACTAGCAGGTTCTGTTTTGAGCATTGAACAGTGAAAATTTTATTACAGAATTTTATTACAGATGATACAATTTAATTTTGCTGTAAATTTACCTGCATTAACGCCTTGACACAATCCCTTGTGAGTTTAACCTCAAGATTAGGATCCTCTGAAAGCTGCAACAGAACATCTGCCATGTCTTTAGGGACAAAATTCTTTCCATTGGCATCCCTTTGAGTCTTGTGATCATCGAGAACATATTCGTTAAATATGTCAATTTTTTTGTAAAAAACCTTCATTTGCTTAACATATCCCTGCAAATCCAAGAAACTTAACCAGGGTATCCAGTCTCCAATATTGATCACACCGCCAAGGAAAAACCATTGGTCTAACAACCCTTTAAGTTCATCTAAGGTTATCACTGAGCCCTGTTGATCACATTTTGATTCACCGTAGTATTTGTTGCTTAGAACCATCCGGGTTATGGTCGAGAAAATATAAGGAGATAATTGTTCTCTCACCACAATTGGCTTCCCTAAAAGAACATAAACAATTATCAATTAAGCACTGTTCTCAATATATTATTATCATGTAAGAAGATTGTTCATGTTTGGCTAAACTTGAAATATAGTATTATAACTTTTTGTTAATCAAAATTGTAACTATAATACTCTGTTGAAAACAAAAACTTCAAAACTTACCCATGTTTGGGTGAGTTTAAGAAAGTAAAAGTTGTTTCCAAACACATTTCAACTATTTTCTTATATTTATCTATTTAAGGTTAAAAAAAAAATTGACACCAAAATTATAAGGTAAAAAAAAAAAAAAAATTACGGATCTAGCAAGAGCAGCCGAACGCCCTCTCTTAAGAGCTGGATTCCCCCCTGTTTGAAAAAAATAAATGGTTGAAACTGAGTAATTAAAAAGTCTGGTTTTAAAAAATTGGGGCTCAAAGAGGGGGTAAGTAAAAATATTTCTTACTTTAAAAACTTATTCTGCTCTAAACACAAGTAACTGATTTACTTATAAAAATAAAATTACTTGTAAGCAAACTTTTTAAGCTTAGACAAACGTTGATATCTCTACTCTAGCAGTCTAGCTATCAACTTACCGCAACCATTGACTCGAACTTCTGAAAGAGCATAAAGACGAGAAAGAAAATTACGCCTTTCCTCAATTAGAATATATTCGTACGAGTCGAGTCGTTTATGGGAAAATATCTTCGTAAGATAAATCTTTCGAGCCTGTCTCAAGTATGATCCATAAGGCGCCCATGTCACGTCTGAGAAATTATAACTGGTATACTTACCAGCAGCAAGTGCTGGCCGAGAAGCAAAAACTGTATCATGTGTTTTAAGGAACTGTTTGGCCATTTCAGGTGAAGAAGCAACCAAAACTGGATAAGATCCAAATTTAAGTTGCATTAATTCTCCATATTTTTGGGATAATAAGTGGAGAGATTGATGTGGGATTGAACCAAAAAGTAGGTTTAGGTTGCCAATGATAGGCCATGGTTTAGGGCCTGGGGGAAGGTTCTGTTTGGGACGACGATAATGGATCGTATATGAAAAAATTATGACTAAAAAAGATAGACATGTAAAAGCTGAAACCAGCCAAGAAGCCTCCATTATTGGTACTAGATAGAGATTGCGTGGGGGAGACGAGGCTATTTATAATAGTTGGAGATAATTTGCAAAGGTTGATATATCCACAAAAAAGGGTTAAATACATCGGTGATCACCGAAATTTATTAATAGTGTCACTTTGATCAATGATATTTCTGCGTTCTAGTGGTGCAAAATCATATCCAGGTGCTATCTTATCTACTATCTAGTTTTGATCAAAAAAAAGAAAAATATTATCTAGTCTAGTCTAGAAATAGAAAAGGGAGTCTGCACAAGATAACAGAAAACTGGGACCATTCATGTTAATGGTGGTATTTAACAATAGGTTAAATTCGTAATTTCAAACATTTAGATTTGTAAATTTTTCTTTATTAAAATAGACATAAATAAAATTACAAAAATATTCTTTTATTTTTCTCTCACTGTTTATATGTACACCACAATCATTCAAATCATTTTCTTTTATGTTATTTTATTTTCTATTCTTTTTCTCTCTTCTGTATATTTATGTATCTTAATCATCTTGCTCTCCTTTGTTTTTTTCTTTTTCATAAATTCTTGCTTTTCAATAAAGTTAATTTGAATGGATGTTTGTACAATAATTTCATATGATTTCTCAAGTAATGTCTCGCGGACACAAATTGAAGTTCAGGTTATTGAAAGATTTTTATTGTTTGCACAACTATTTTTTAGGGCAAACTATTAGCATTTAATTCTTATGGCAAACCCAATCCACCAAGATGGAGTCATTGCATCATCAATGACAAAATAAGGCTTGCATCATATAACAATCCACAGAAATCCAGATTTAGCAAATCTTCAACTGGGCAGTTTTGAGAACACTCTTTTGTTAATATACTCAGAAAAGAAAAGAGATCACTCTTGCAATTCAGCAGAATTTGTCTGTTTACCATGCCTCATATGTAGCCAAAAATTCAAACTTCTTTATTTTCAAGCACACTTCCAATGGATCCACGGATAATATTCACTTATCCACCACTCAATTTTATATATATTTATAAATTAAACCATTTTTAATTTCTTCCCAAACGGAGGCTAAAAATTATACATAAACAGGCAAATTCTGCTAATCAACTCAATGCAGATCAAAAAATCCTACAATCCAGTTTGAAATTTGCCTTCTCTAGAAAGGACTCCAAAATGACATAATAAAACGATACCTACACCTTGCCACCATGTTCCAAATACAATAGCCTCAAAGCTAATGAACTTCGAAATGGGTTTTATTGCCTAAAGTCTTTGATGAGTCACATTGTATAGTGCCCTCATCTGGCTGAAATTCCATACTATTGTGATATATGGGTACCTGCAAGAACCAGTGTGCGATAAAATGGAGGAAAAAAGAAGAAAAATCCACCATGTGCAATCTGTTGTAATTATATATGCCCATAGAGTATAATTCACGACATTTAAAAGTAAAATATTAATTGATTGTATTAATATGATGTTGTGTTTGTCCACGGGTCGATTTGATATTACAAATTGAGTGTTTAAGTTGTTAAACACAGAAAGATTCAATTTGTGATTCGATCTAAAATTAATGTTCACGATCAGTAAATAAATATGAAAAATTTATTTTGATAAGATCGTCTCGATTTTATTAAAGTCTATCTTTGACTTTGGTAATAAAATTGAGAGTACGTTTGGAACGTATTGGACGGGACCACATGAAATTAATTTGTGACGTTGACCATACAAATTTAATTTCACTTGAATATCGTACGTGGGACCTTAATCCTAATAGGATAATGGACTTCGATTACTAACTTGAAGTTCTTTGAGGTATCAATGGGTGAGATCAAATTGTTGATCAATATCTCGGTACTTTGGGAATTAAAGTGAACTAACGAGGAACATATATTCGTATTATGGAATCCGTCACCTTTTAGGTATGATCATAATCTCACTGGTTCTTCTAGTGGACAGTTGAATCCGAGCTCAGTAATTCGACAGTGACTGTTGAATTCTATGATGTGATGTGATCACATCGAACTGTCAGATAGAAGATGAGAGTTGAGAATTTATGAATATTCGGAGAAGGACATTTTGGTCATTTTAACTTGCTCTGAATATTCGAGTTGATCGACGGGGGTAACATGTAAGAACGATAAGTCAGAGGATATAATTATTGATTAATTGTTTCAGTAATTTCAATTTTACTAAGAGTGCAATCTCGTTCTTTTAGTGGAATAGAACGTGATTAATAAATTAATTTTGACTGATGAAGAGTTGATCGGGTCATAATTAATTTATTGGAGCTTAGTTTAATTGGGTCCGATCAGGTTCCCTCGGTGGCTTCACTATAATGGGTTTATACAGGCTTATTACCTGTATTGGGTTGTGCAGAAATGGACCTGGGTTATGGTACTAGGCCTGGTAGGGTTTTGGAGTGTAAAGAGGTTACAAATAGTCTCCTAAGACTATTTTTCTTAACCTAATTGGCAAAGTGGCGAAACACACACTAAAGTGTGTAGTGTGTGTTTCCTCTTTACAAAGAAACCCTAATCCTAGTTTAACCTAGATCTTGAGAAAGGTGACCACACACCTGCACAACTGCCATTGGAGAACACCGAGGAAAGCTTGAGGGTTTGAAGCTTTGGTGGAGTCAAGAAGCAGTTGATGAAGATTATTGTAAAGCACGCTACAAAGGTAATCTTCTCAAAATCCGTTTTGTGTGCGAAATTATTTATTTCAAGTTAAATACATAGAACAGAAAATCCTGTAACGGGATGATCTATCACAAGAAATCGATTTTTGTGATTAGAGCAACCCGGGTTCCCAACAATTGGTATCAGAGCGTCAGGTTTTTGGTACTGTTTTATGTATTTAGGAATAAATTATTTTATTATTGCATGTGTTAGTAAAGGGCGGTGTTAGGTTTTATGTTATTTGATTGTTGTTGGATGAATGACGTTTTTATTGAACTAATTTATGGCCTTAAATTTTATTTTGTAAAATCTTGTATTGTATTATCGAGTCATGTAACAAAGGGGGTGGATTACGACTCCATGTTTTCCCCTTTGATTTTAATTTTGCAATAGAATTAGGGTTTGTGTAGTTTTTGTTGTAATTGTAAAATCAGAGGACCAGATTTACAGTTTCCAAATCAAGGGACTTCTTTTGCAAAATTCGGAGGACTGCTACTGCAATTTCAGAACAAGGACCACACTTCACCTTCTTCAAAGCAGAAGGACTGGCATTGCAAATTCGAGAAAGAGCTGTGAACGACATGGAAGCAGTCAACGGCACAGGTGGGTGTTTTCATTGCGATAGGCAGCTGATGGCGGCACTTGGCGCTGCAATCTTGGAGGTGTTGCGGCTGCGATCGGTGGTCGATCGCAGGGGCAGCGGCACCTGGTGCTGCTGTGAAGCGGCGCTGCGCTACTGCTGTTCGGTGGCTCACGCCACTGTGATGGAGGCAGCGGTACATGGGGCTACGGTTGTGTTCGTAGCGGTGGTTTCATCCATTGCTACTTCCGGCGACTGCAGCAATGCCACAATGCAGCTGCGGTCTCAACGTTGCTACTTGTTGGGGGCGACTGTGATCTTTTCCGGCGACTGCAGCAATGCCACAACGCAGCTGCGGTCTCAACGTTGCTACTTGTTGGGGGCGGCTGTGATGTTTTCCGGCAATGGCACTTCCACAAATGGCGGCGGCTTCATTTCCATACTGTGTGTATATATTGTATATATGTTCATCATGCAGAGGTAGAAGATGAGTCTAATGGTTTGGGCCGAATCTATACTATTTTCAGTTAAGCCAAATTCAAATTTTGGACCGGAACACTAAATATTCTTTTGGGTCAGATTTGGGTGAAATTAAATATGGCCCAGAAATTGTAAAATTGTCCATTTTAATTAATTGCAATGTAGACTAAATCGTTTAGCTGGGCCAGTGCAATGTGGACTAAATTTTACAATGGGCTGGAATATTTAATTGGATCAATGCATTTGGAATTTGACATTTGAGCTGAAAGCTGATGGTTTGCACTTTTGGGCTGAAGACTGAAGGTTTACAGTTTTGGACTGGACACTTACAAATGGGAATTGAAGAATTGGGCCGGCTTGTGGCTCAATAGACTCTTTAATTAATTTGTAATTTTTGTGTCTAGATTTGGCCATAAATTATGTTCTTATTTATTTTATTATCGCATTTATTTATTGCTTTAATAATTTGTGAATGCATGTCATTAAATAACATGTCATGTAGATCGCATAAACACCGCTCTAGGTACTATACTGTCATGCATTGTTTTATATTTTATTTTCTTTTCTAAATATTAGATTAGAAAATGAATATATTTATTAATAATTAAATTGATTTTAAGAGTTAAAATTGATTGGGTAATTATTAATTAAAACCCAAGAGTTCAAAATATTAAGTGAGCGAGGGTGCAATTTTTGAACCCACGGCCTCCCCTATTAGTCCATTAGTAAAAATTTGTGTATGCCTCGTGCTAATCTAATTAGTCTCCCTATAGGAGGGCTGCACTGTTTTGGTTGCTGGATTGGGCCCAATTAAGTGATGATTTTTTAAGTGTGAATTAATCATGATTACCCTATAGGTGACATAATTAATTTGGTACTTGAAATATTATTAATATAGGGGTTAGACACTTAAATCAATGACATCGTGGGGACTTCCTATAGAATATCCAAACGATGTCAATGATGGCCAAATTTTAACGACTGTAAATTAAATATTGCATGAGATGCTAGATATATTTAATTTAGTGGGAGGGTCCCAACCTAACCATAAATCACATTTATTTCTCCTATAGAGAAATGTGTTTAAGATTTTGGGGTTTTAGGTTGTCGTCATATTATAGTAGTTTTGGGTCTACTTGTGCATATTTTTTTTATTTCATGCATCATATATGAAAGTATTCATCATTTATACAACTCGTGTTTAATACATTTATTTTATTTGAATGTCGTATTTCCACAACTAGTTATATGTTTAGACATCACCGACTAATTTGCGAAAACTGTAACATGTCTCGTTATAATTCTTTCTACTTATAACATTTGTTTGTGCTAGGAGATTCTTGTTCAATAGTAATCATAAATCTTCTAATGAAAATAGTATTATTTTGATGAGATGGTTTATTGCATAGTTTTGATTCTCATATCAAGTACTTCGCAATAAAAACATCAAAATAGGATACCATATTTGTTTTCTTGATGGAAGGGTATTTATGATAATTTGAACATTTTAATTATGGAGTTATACAAAATATGCTATCAAGCTATAATATATCTCTACTTATGAACCGATCGCGTTTTTGCAAGAGACCATTTGGTAAAACATGATTGGTCACTTTAACGTGGTGGAGGTTCCACTTGCAAACATTTATTCATGTGACATAATGCTTGAGAAATCTTTTAAGATGATCTCTTGCGGTTCAGTGTGGACTATATTCACCAGGATGAACGTGTCCCTGAAAGGTTCAATGTAAGCTATTCATAGAGAAGAGATTATTTTAAAGCAACGGATAGTATGGTAGGCCCTCTAACCTTTTTGCTTTTGAGCAAAGATAGGATTAATGAGGAAGTAGCCTTTCTTGGAAACTCTATAATGGAGTAAGACTCTATTCATTGTGTTATGGTTAGTAATTGAGTCTATCTTGATTATAGATTCTAGAGTAACTAATCGCTATTGCAAGTTGTTGCAATATGGTCCTAGGTGACCAAATGACACAATGAGATAGAGTATACTATAAGGATAAGCACGGGTACGGTAATATGGAAAGAGCCGTTGGGATTTTATGTTTGCGAAACAATTTGATTGCTATTTTGTCTCTTTATTATTTGAGCGGAATTATTTAGCGCTTAATCTCCAGTCATTAGTTGGAATTAAGTTAAATAATGCTCTTATTGTTGCGAGACAAATGATTAACAATCTCAAAGCCTTGTAATATAATAATTTATATTTTGGCGTATTCATAAAAAAGATATTTTATTGGTTGTGGTAATATAATATGGTGTGTTAAATATATTTTGTTGTGGTAATATATTTTGCCTTTCTTGTAATCAGGTGATTTTTAATTAATTACACAAGTATCAAATCAAACTAGTTATCAAAATCAGGTTTTTTATTTAAGTGTGAATCAGGTTTTGTAATTAATTACAATTATAACAAAAGAATTTGTAAAGCATGACATTTTTTTTTTGTTAAAATTAATTGAATTATTTATATTCACCTTAACTACAACTGTAATTGCAACTTAATTACATTTTGTAATCAATTATAGTTTACAATTATAACTTTATTTCAATTTTGTAATTAATTATAATTGTAACTAATGAATTCGTAAAACATTCATTTAATTCGTAATTAATTACTATTTATATAGAAGAAAAAGATAAATTGGGGTTTGGGTTAAAAGTTAAAACTGAAAGCTTCTGAAATCCTACAAGTTAAATGTGTCATTGGAAACGGAGAGAAGCAATCAAAAAACCATTCCCTTAATCTCCATGAATGCAAAATCAGATATGCAATTTCTTCCAATAATTTAATCCTGTTAATTACCATATATAAGAAATTAAATAGCAATCAAACAAAAACTTCAATCACAGCTTTTCTTAAATCCCTCGATTACTTTTCCCAATTTCAAGCAATTCAGCAACGAGGTGTTTTTCAATCCTAAGGTGATCGAAAAGCATCGGTACCCATCCACACACAACGGTCGGGGTGCTTTACCCCTCTGAAGGTGGATTCCCCTCCGATCTGCTCTTCCTTGCGACGATGGGCTTTTTGGGTCTTTCCTCACCATTGTCGTAAGACATAGATTGTGGCTGCTATTGACTATAAATGAGTGCCAACTACCAAACGTGGTCTTTAATTATCAAGAGAATGCTTCATATGAGGACTTGGAACGCAAAACTTGGGTTGTTGGTGCTTATCGGGTGAATGCTACTCCATTTTTTCTTTGGAATAAAATTGGATTATGGTTTGTTGATAAAAAAAAAATGTACGAAAGAAAGGGGAAATTGATTGATTAGGTTTGGTTTATATATGTGACGACCCGAATTCTCGACCATTCGAGTGCCACTAAAAGTGACTCATATCATATTATCGAGACTTAAATAGTAATGTAAAAATTATTCAAAAGAATAAATTAGAATCCCATAATTTTATTTGTGAATAAAAATAGAACATAATTTTCTTACATAAAGTTCAACATAATTATCTCATCAATCTTAACCACTTTTGCCACTTCCATGTTGACCGCCTCGAACCTTCAATTATCTGAAAATGGTAAATATCGTGGAGTGAGATTTATAAAATCCCAGTAAGTATACCAAGTATAAATTTTCTTTTGAAAGCATATGGATCATTTTCATCATAACATAGGATAGGATCGAAATACTCATAAACATAGGGAGACACAAGAATTTTACCGAACTTAAATGGCAAGAATTCTTATGTGTAGCACTACTAAACTCCGGTACCCTTAGCATAATCATAAACATATCATATGGGACCCATAGCAATCTTGTGAGATTTATTTCATAGCAATGATCCAAACATTTTCGTTAAAAACATAAGGTATTTTACTTTTCATAAAAACATACTTACTTTTCTTAAAAACATAAGGTATATTTACATTTCATAAAAACATACTTACTTTACATAAAAACATAAGATATACTTACATTTCATAAAAACATACTTACTTTACATAAAAACATAAGATATACTTACATTTCATAAAAACATACTTACTTTACATAAAAACATAAGATATACTTACATTTCATAAAAACATACTTACTTTACATAAAAACATAAGATATACTTACATTTCATAAAAACATACTTACTTTACATAAAAACATAAGATATACTTACATTTCATAAAAACATACTTACTTTACATAAAAACATAAGATATACTTACATTTCATAAAAACATACTTACTTTACATAAAAACATAAGATATACTTACATTTCATAAAAACATACTTACTTTACATAAAAACATAAGATATACTTACATTTCATAAAAACATACTTACTTTACATAAAAACATAAGATATACTTACATTTCATAAAAACATACTTACTTTACATAAAAACATAAGATATACTTACATTTCATAAAAACATACTTACTTTACATAAAAACATAAGATATACTTACATTTCATAAAAACATACTTACTTTACATAAAAACATAAGATATACTTACATTTCATAAAAACATACTTACTTTACATAAAAACATAAGATATACTTACATTTCATAAAAACATACTTACTTTACATAAAAACATAAGATATACTTACATTTCATAAAAACATACTTACTTTACATAAAAACATAAGATATACTTACCTTTAAAAAGATTAAAATGAAGTGTAGTAGTAAACGAACCAAAACTTTCTTGACCACCTTGAATTTCTCTTACTTGTGAATTTTGTCAAGAGATTGGAAATAAGTGTATATGTGTAGAGTTGTGTGTAAAAGAGATGGGTTTAAATAGATGTATAAAGTTGGCATATTATAAACATAATCATTCAATTCTATTAATTTTAACACATCCTTTTCTTAAAGTAAAGCACCATTCATATACTTTTCCATATTTATACAAATATTATGCTCTTCATGATTATATATAATGGAGTATATAAATCATTCATATACTTTTCCAATTTTATACAAATATTATGCTCTTCATGATTATATATAATGGAGTATATAAATCATTCATATACTTTTCCATTTTTTTATACAAATATTATGCTCTTCATGATTACATATAATGGAGTCTTATTAATCATTCATATACTTTTCCATATTTATACAAATATTATGCTCTTCGTGATTATATATAATGGAGTATATAAATCATTCATATACTTTTCCATATTTATACAAATATTATGCTCTTCATGATTATATATAATGGAGTATATAAATCATTTATATACTTTTCCATATTTATACAAATATTATGCTCTTCATGATTATATATAATGGAGTATATAAATCATTCATATACTTTTCCATTTTTTATACAAATATTATGCTCTTCATGATTACATATAATGGAACCTCTCATGCTTGCATATATTTTCTTAATTTAAATAATAAAAGTAATTTTTGTATAAATAAATATTGGGATAACATTGAATTAAGTATTTGGACTTAATATACTTTAAATCAAGAGAATGGAGATATTTTTAGAAATTCGGAATTTAATTTAAAATCGAACGATCTCGATTATTTCTTGACTTGGCTATATGAATACGTCGCTGCGTTAACTTAATAAAAATGGGTGAAATAGTAGCGACACGATTTTCTATTAAAATAATTATTAATCGCGTAAAAATTCTTGGTCGCTACAATATATACCTGATTTTAAAAAATAGTTTGGATTTACCTTATTTTAAAGATTAACTAATTAAAGGTACTAATGTGCCTAATTAGCCCTTTAACAATCGTTATTTAACTCATTTTGTTATGGTATTCAATTTTAGGTATGTTTGGTAATGAGATTTTTTTCTATTTTTTACTCAAACTCATTTCCAACCTCACATTTTTATGGGGCCATCACTTTTCAACTACTTATCAATCACACATTCCTTGAAAACCATTTTTTTCACATTACCAAACATGCTCTTACTCACGCATTTTAACAATAAAATATTCTACACAAACTCGATATTTTTTCATCATTTTCAACCACATAATCTCCTATCAATCACTATTCAAAAACATTTATGTCAAATAATGATAATCAAACAAAGACTAAGAATTGAATTCAAAATACGATATATATATATATATATATATATATTACGATACTTGGCGTTAAACAACTTTTAAAAAATATATATTAAGCCCTGTTTGGCGGAGATAAAATCAGATTTTTAATAGATTTTGATAAAATTTGAAGAAATATATTGTTGATGTGAGTCCTATGAATCATATAGTTGAGATTAATTATTAACTTTGACTTAGATTAAAATTATATTTTTATTGATACCAAACAGGAGGCTAAGATATGTGAATGGATATTATATTGCAACCATAAAATTTATTTTCTTACTTTAAGACCACACCACAATTAAAAAATATTTTTAAGAGCATCCACTATGGACAAGTTAAATATAACTAGCCATATAAGCAAAAAGTGAGATGTTAAATTTCACATCAACATGTTAAAGTTACACATATGCGTGTTAAAGTTAGCTATTAATTTTTGTTACAATAGACATGTTAAATTTTAACCAAATCCAAGAATATGATAAATATTTATTTTTAAAATAACAAAATTTATATATTAATATGATACTCATTTTGAAAATCTCATTAAATTATATAATATGAAATCAACAAAAAGATTATTTTATTTATCGATATTAAAAAAAATTAAGAAGAAAGAAGAAAAAAAAAATTAAAATGACATATCATCAAGTTAAACCACTAACCAAATTTAACATTGAAAATAACTTGTAAACAAAAAGATTCCTTTAACATGTATTTTAACTTATTCATTGTAGACACTAAATGTAACATCTTACCAACTTATACTAGTAATGTGTGTCTTAACATATCCATAATGGATGCTCTAATAAATACACCACGATAAATTTACAATTATATACTTAATTCAATAAAAATAAAAAATAGAGGGGATTTATAACATTAACAAATATATTCCTTCCATTTTCAAAATTTCGTAAACCTCCTTTGCGGTTTATTTTTTATAACAAATTATCCCAATTATTTAAAATTAAACCATCTATACTATTTTAATATTATAATATATAAACCATATATTTCATTTTCTTACTTCTTAAATATCCTTTTCCATACTTCCCACTTAGAAGAATTCAATTTAGTTAAAAATTAAATAAAAAATTATAAATTATACATATTGTTATAAACCAAAAAAATTGTAGTTTGAAGTAAAATAGTACAAAAAAAACTTATTGTTGATTAGGATTTCCATTTCCAATGACATTAACTTGTTCCAAAAACTGCAAATTTTGTTGTCATCCATCTTGTTGAGGATCTTAAATTATTCGTTATGAGAAAAAATAATAAAAATATTTGTTGCCATAATATTTAAGCGTAAGATAAAAAATATCATTCTAGTTCTAAATTATCATCACAATTCAAATACATCAAAACACTACAGGAATCAGGGGTTATATGGGCGACAAATGTCCTCCCTCTAAACATAAATGTTGTCGCTCGTATAAATATATAATGATGACAATGTCACTTCTAACATTTCATCCCTATACCGTTGTCGTTCTTAATCTATAGAGACGATATATGTCGCCGCTATAGAGATTGATACGTATGGGAACGACACGTGTCGTCTCAATTGTGTTGTTCTCTGTTTTACGTTTTTTGAACTATAGGCACAAACAACTATACACGTCTTCCCAAAACATCATTGTTATTACTTCAAGATCTATAGCAAAAATGATTGTCTCCCTGAAACACATAATTATGTAACTAGGAATTCTCTATAGGACAACAACGTCTCCCTAAATAGGTCGTAATTAAATTTTATTAATTAAATATATTAAAGTGATAATAATATACAAATTATGGTCAATATCACAAATTAAAATTTATCGATCACTTTTTTATCAAATTAGTATTTCACCCATGCGATGCACGGCATTATGTCGAAACATATAATTGCGACTTCAATATTTTCTAATTTTTTTTAATTATATGTCAAACATGTGTATAATGAGATAGATAGAAAAATAATAAAATGTTACAGTAATTAATAGAGTTGCAATGTTTCCACTATAAATTGTGAAAAAACTTCTATATAAACTACATTCGTAGTTGAATTTGCTCTATTTTCATCTTTGTCGCAAATGATCATCTTCAAATCAATACGATTCGTCACTCTAGAGACTGCAAAGTACAACTATTAAAGGCTGAAAACTGACTTCTTTAAATAAAGACAAACCTTGAAAAGTGATTTCCTTTAACTTTTGTTGATATTCATAGCATACGAACCTACAACTGAAATTGTCGCCTCTTGAACTTGAAAGACAATCTTGCATGTGTTTGATTGAAAAGATAGAAAATGGATGGTAACAAAAATATTTTTTAGGAATTAATTTGCTTGGAAATTATTTTTCTGAAAAATGTCAATTGGAAGAGTCGGGTGAAAAAGTAGGAAATTTTCCTAAATTTTTTGTTTGGTTGATATTATTTTTCATTGCAAATAAAACAAAATTTAGTTATTTTAATTAAAAAAATTATTATTATTATTATTTTCATTTTTCACTCATTTGAACTTGATAATAGTAATCAAACGTGACGAAAAATATATTTTCCACCTAAGGAAAATGTTTTCTCACCAAATAGTTGAGAAAATATTTTCAAGGCAAATGACTTAAATGTGTTTTAATTGGTTGTGCCTTGAAACATATTTTTCAAAATAAGTTTTTCAATCAAATGCCAAACAAATACAAAAGGAGGAAAACATTTTTCATGATTTGACATTTTTCAGACAAATGACAGTAAATCAAAAGCATCCTAAATTGTGTCAATGCATCCTCGAAATAAAAAATTTGTATCTTGCAAGATTACTAATGAGAAATTTTTCAACAACGTGATTTTCAAGTTTTGAAACAATTAATCTCGTACCATTACATATCCCTACAAAGTGATCAACATTGCTCAACAATATAAAGATATAATCATTACATAATAAATTTGAAAATATTTTTTGTTTGTACACACTAAAAAGGAGAAAACTTTTGCAACAAAATTACATGAACTATTTAATTTAAAAAATAAATAATAAGAAAATAATAAACATAAAAAATTCAATAAACCTAGACAAATGTAGAAGGGGGTCGAATGTACAGTATAAACAATATGTAATATACAAATGCAATAGTCGTACATGAATTTATAATTCATTCAAAATTAAAATTTCTAATTACAAAAAGATACAAAATACAAATAATGGTCAAAAATAATATAAAAAGTTAAGTGAAAAATTTATAAATTAAAATAACATAAACATTTAATCATTAAATAATAAGTTTGAAAATAATTTTTTCTTTTACTTACAAAAAAAAGGAAAATAGTTTTAAAAATATACATTCAATTATTGCAACAAAAATTACTTTACCTATTTAATTTTAAAAATAAATAATAAAAAACATTTTAAAAAGTAAAAAATTTAATAAGTCCAAGTAAATATAGTAGTGATTCGAATATAACTCAAATATAAAATGAAATAGTCAATACATGAATTAACGAAATAATTAACCATATTGTAATCAAACATTTATTAACCAAATAAATATTAATCAAATAGTTAACATCATTGAATTAACGCATTGTGTTCATAATGAACCACTAAATATTAACCAAATAGTTAATTATATTGCAGTTAAACATTTATTAAGCAAATATAGATAACATAAAGATTTAATCATTAAATAATAAGGCTCTTTTGGTATTCAATAAAAAAGAAAAAATATATATTTTTACTATAATATTCAATTTTAATCACACATTTAAATATTAAAGCATTCTACACATAAATCCATTTTTTTTCAACCATACAAAATCACATCAATCACTATTCAATTCAAAACATTTTTAAATAACATACATCAAGTTTGGAAATAATTTTAATTTTTACTTAACAAAAATAAAAGGGGGAATAATTTTAAAAATATATATCTAGAAAAGTATTGCTACAAAATTACTTTAACTATTTAATTTAAAAATTTAATAAACTTAGGTAAATATAGTAGTGGTTTGAAAATAATCCAAATGCAAACTTAAATCGTCAATCATTCATTAATCAAATAAATATTATCAAATAATTAATAATATGGTAGTCAAACATTAATTAACCAAATAGTTAGTCAAATTATGTTCACACTATGTGTTCACATTGAACAGCCAAATATTAAACAAATAGTTAAACCACATTGTGTTCACACCAAACCACTTCCTTACTTACACACACACACACACACACACACACACACACACACACACACACTAGTGTTTCACCCGTGCGATACAGGCATCATGTCGAAACATATAATTGCGACTTCAATATTTTCTAAATATAATGAAATAAATAAAAAATAATAAAATGATACTGTAATTAATGGAGTTGCAATGTTTCCACTATAAATTTTGAAAAAAAATTCTATATAAACTACATTCGTATTTGAGTTTGTTCTATTTCCATCTTTGTCGCAAATGATCATCTTCAAACCACTGCGATTCGTCACTCTAGAGACTACAAAGTACAACTGTCCATGGCTGAAAACTGACTTCTTTAAATAAAGACCAACCTTGAAATGTGATTTCCCTTGACTCTTGTTGATATTCATAACATAGGAAGCTACCAACTACAATTGTCTCCTATTGAACTTTAAACACAATCGTGCATGTGTTTGATTGAAAAGATGGAAAATGGATGGTAAGAAAATATTTTTTAGGAATTGATTTTCCTGGAAATTATTTTCTTAAAAAATGTCAATTGGAAGTGTTAGGTGAAAATGTAGGAAATTTTCCTAAATTTGTTGTTTGATTGATATTATTTTTCATTGCAAAATTAAACAAAATTTAGCTATTTTAATTTAAAAAATTATTATTATTATTTTATTTTTCATTCATTTGTACTTGATAATAGTAATCAAACATGACGAAAAAATATGTTTTATACCTGAGGAAAATGTTTTCTCATCAAATAGGTGAGAAAATATTTTTGAGGAAAATGAGTTAAGTGTACTTTAATTGGTTGTACATTGAAAAATATTTTTCAAGGTAAATTTTTCAATCAAACGTCAAACAGATACAAAAGGGAGAATACGTTTTCCATAATTTGATATTTTTCATGCAAATTACAGTAAATCAAATACATTCTAAATTGTGTCAATGCATCCTCGAAATAAAAAATTTGTACCTTGCAAGATTCCTATTGAGAAATTTTGGTTCAACAACGTGATTTTAAAGTTTTGTAACAATTAATCTCGTACCATTACACATCCCTATAAAGTGATCAACATTCCACAACACTATAAAGATATAATCATTACATAATAAATTTGAAAATATTTTTTTTTATACTCACAAAAAAAGGAGAAGATTTTTGCAACAAAAATTACATGAACTATTTAATTTAAAAAATAAATAATAAGAAATTAATAAATATAAAAAATTCAATAAACCTAGGAAAATATAGTAGGGGGTCGAATGTACAATATAAATAACATGTAATATACAAATTCAATAGTCGTACATAAATTTATAGTTCGTTCAGAATTAGAATTTCTTATTAAAAAAGGATACAAAGTACAAATAATGGTAAAAAATAATATAAAAGAGTTAAGTGAAAAAGTTGTAAATTAAAATAATATAAAGATTTAATCATTAAATAATAAGTTTGAAAATAATTTTTGTTTTTACTTACAAAAAAAAGGAAAATAATTTTAAAAATATACATCCAATTATTGCTACAAAAATTACTTTAACTATTTAATTTAAAAAATAAAAAATAAATAATATTTTAAGTAAAAAATTTAATAAGTATAGGTAAATATAGTAGTTGTTCGAATATAATATAAATGTAAACTTAAATAGTCAACACATGAATTAACCAAATAGTTAACCATATTGTAATCAAACATATGAACCAAATAAATATTAATCAAATAGTTAATAACATTGTATTAACACACTGTGTTTATACCGAACCATTAAATATTAACCAAATAGTTAATTGTACTGTAGTCAAATATTTATTAACCAAATATAGTTAATATAAAGATTTAAGCATTACATAATAAGCCCCTGTTTGGTATTCATTAAAAAGGGGGAAAAAAAAAGATTTTTATTATAGTATTCAATTTTAATCACATTTCAATATTAAAAATATACATCTAGAAAAGTGTTGCTACAAAAATTACTTTAGCTATTTAATTTAAAATTTTAATAAACTTAGGTAAATATAGCAGTGGTTTAAAAATAATCCAAATGCAAACTTAAATAATTAAGCATTCATTAACTAAATAAATATTTATCAAATAATTAATCATATTGTAGTCAAACATTAATTAAGCAAAAGTTAACCAAACTGTGTTCACACTATGCGTTCACATTGAACTACTAAATATTAAGCAAATAGTTAAACTACATTGTGTTCACACAAAACCACTTCCTTACTTATATATATATGTATAGATTAATTAATCAGGATTTATTTTCGGCCACATTTTATTAATTTTTTTGGTTACGACTTATTTTTGTTAACAAATTACAAATTTTTAGGTCACAATTTATTTTTAGTCACAATTTATTACTCGGTCACAAATTATAAATATCATATGTCATGACTTATTTCTTGATCACAAATCAAAAATTTTATAGGTCACAATTTTTTTATTGATCATAAATAATGAGTTTATGAGTCACAATCAATATTAACCCCGCCCCGCACCCACCCCATCCCCACTGCCGGTCAATATCAAAGAAACACATGCACCACCATCACCAACTCTCCCACCCCTACACCTCACCACAATCACCTGCACCACCACCACCAACACCTACCTACGTCTCCATCGTTGCCAAAGCTACCGTAACCACCACCAAAATCCAGCACACCGCCACACCACACACACAAACACCACTACCACTACCACCACATCATGCATATAACACCACCACCAACTACACACACGACATCAGCAACTGGTCAAGTGTCACTAGTGACCAACGTCGCTAGCTATTGCAGCAGCAATAGCGACATGCTCACTGCAGAGTGATAGCAACAACAAAAAAACTGCCGCTTATGCTTCTAGCAGTGAGATCCAGCACCACTAGCAACAGATCTAGCCGTCGCGACGGGTTCATCGATGCTACTCAAAGCAGCGATGATCTCACCTCTAAGCCATCGGGTGGAGTGGGGTGGGGTGGGGAGAGGATAGAGAGAGAAAAGGGATGAAAATTATTTAGTGTTGGAGTTGTGTGGAATGGGGATGGGGATGGGTTGGATAATTAATTTAATTTTGTAATATTAATATTAGTATTTAAATTAAATTAATACATGGATTTTGTAGTAAAAACTCTTAAACTTGATTTTTGAAATTGATAGTTGAAAAACATGGATGCTTGTAATTTCCACTTTAACCATTTTGTTTGAACCCAGACCAAAGCTAGTAGTCCACACATGTGATGAAATGTGCGTGGAGCGTTTAGGTTTTTTCAAACAAATTCAATGGAGATCATAGAGAGAAAATTTCTAAGGTTTTTAATTTCCACATTTTGATATTTTCTTGTTCATAGAAATTGAAGAATTACAACAAACAAGTGTCGATTTCACATTCGTCATCCACTTATGATTAGTCGTTAGATTTGACTGCAGCAACCTACTACAAAATAGTCAAACTCAAATAGAATTGTAACTTCAGATCAAGGGCTCTGTCCAGGTGGGAGGACATCCCTTACCAAGCCTGTGGTCTTGGGTTCGAATCTCTTGGGGGGTTTTGATCGCTCTGCAAGTGCACGGGTCGCGTAAGTAATAAAGTGGATTTTAAGTCCGAATATCGATCCCACAGAGATTGTTTTAAATTGTATTTTAGACTATTACCTTAACCGGAACAAGAAATGCTTAGGATTTGGGAATTTTGATTTTGAAAATTAAAATAAAGATTAAACTAAAAATAAGAAAATTTGATTTGTTAAAACTTATAAAAGCAAATGCATTAGAATTATGAATCCATTTTAACCAAATCATTCATGTATTTGACCAAATCATTTAAATACAACTTATGGGATTTTGAATATCCATGTTCCTAAAAAAATTTAAGTCCTCTTTCGAGCGATGCATAAAAACCTATCTCTAAATACCAATTGACTATATTTCTATGACAATTAACCAATTAGAAAAGCATTAACGATCAAAGAACACTATATAGTATAACACAAAGTATATGAGTATATTTCTATCCCCTATCAGACTTTGTGACAATTAAATAGCTTCTAATGAAATCCTACTCTTTCGAACATAGAAATTCATAAAGACAATTATACAAAAGCTGGCCAAACAATTGCATAATAATAAAGGCACTTATTTAATTGCATCAAACCCATAAACTGCATATATTAAATAATTGGTAAAAGCATGGAATCAAATAGTTAAAACTTCATCACAATCCTAACACAAGATTTCTAGCCTAAAAACATGATAAAAGATAAATTACAAATATGATAATTGGAGTTCATCACCCTTTTCACCATGTTGCAGAAGAATCTTCAATCATGCCCCAGTTGGTTCCTTGAAAGTTCGACAGCCCTTCGGGATCACCTTTGACAAGTTTGGAACCCCTAATCTCGTGCCTTATGCCCTGTATTTATAGATTTTCATGAAGTCTAGGTTAATTGAGGAGAAAAACTTCTGAATTCAGCTCAAAAAGCCCAGTTGCGGCCCATTCGGATAACCGTGCGACCGCACGGTTCAAAAGTACGCGATCGCACGACGCTGCAGGTAAGTTTCAGTTGCTGATTTTTCTGACCGTGCGACAACATGGTTATAGCACCGTGCGACCGTACGGTATTCCGATTGAAGGCAATTTCTGACTTTTAAATGCTACAAGTTGGTCCATGTCTTTTAATTGCACAACAAGTCCTCCAACTTTCGATTGTTGCAATTTAGCCCCTGAACTTCTGATTTCTTCCAAATTCGATTTGTTCTTCAAATTGGTCATTTGATTGACTGCATCAATTCTTGATTTGCTCACTTTGACACTTTTCACATCCAATTGCTTGATTTTGACTTCAATTCCATTGTTTTCACGGCTTTTGGGTTATTCCTAAAATATAAACAAATGACATAAAATAAATAGCAAATATTCTTGAATAAACAACTAAAATCCTACTTTTAGGATAGAAATAAGTGTATAAAATACACTTATCAGGTTTGTTTATATATTGTTGTAATATGTCAAAAAAAAAATTGTAACTTGGGTGATTAAATCGAAATAAATGGAAATTAGATGGCAAACATGAAACAATCCAATATGTTGGGTGACCTTCAAACTTCCTATTTAGCCTATTTATATCTTTTCTTTTAAAAAACAAAATATATCCAACTTTATTAAAATGGAGCATCGTCTCTAACTACATACGAAATGAAAATGGGGATTCAATTAACCATGCTGAAAGAGGTTGGGGACGTAAAAGTAGCAAGCGAAGGGAGATTATGAGTCGCTTTGTTCCCATTTCAAGGGACAAAACCACTTCGTTTCTAAAGGGTTACAACATCATTTAAACTAGAGAATTATAGCCAGTGGACAAACCTAAGTGCATCACATCTAATCCAACATTAATAAATAAAATAAATAAATAAATTTAGGGAGACATTTTTTTGGAACATTTTTAAATGACATTGTGACATGTCACACATCATTGGGTGATGAAAAAATAAATGATGGGCTAGTTATTTTCACCACCCAATACTGGTCCAACCATCCACCAAACAAACAACATTAGTGTTGTGTTTGAGAGAGCTTGTCTCTGTAGCTTGCTATGGGAGAGCTTGTGTATATATAGCTCCCAAAAGTCTAGCTGAAGTAGCCATAACTTACTGTTGTACTTAACTCATTAAGCCTTTGTTTGAGACCAATTAAATTTTAATACATTTTTCTCTCTCTTACTTTTTACTACACGAATTTCAATAAAATAATTTAATATTTTTCTCTCTCTTATTTATACCACACATTTTCCCAAAAATCACTATTTCCAACTACATTTTCTCAAATAATTTGATTATAATGAGGCTCAAACAAGGGCTAAATATATGCAAGATCGAGCAAGTCATTTATCTCACTAAGTTCCATCGTGCTCCACCCTATTGCCCATCCCTCTTCACTAAGGATGTACTCGATTTGATCCACCAAGTGAGCTAGCTTGTGCTCACTTTGGGGTAAGCTGAATACAAGTAAGCTCGCCTGGAAATTTTCAAGCTCGACTAATGACCTGCTTGTCCCATTATGTAAAGTTGGGCTGCTATGCTCTTTGGGTTGTTGCAATTTGAAAAGCCCACGTATTGATTATTGGGCCATAAGTGCTAATCCGGTCCATACATTGAAGAATCTGGAATGTCTAATAAGAGTATTTGGGAGGGGAAAATACGTATATCAAGTTATCACAATTAAAAAATTCAAATATCCAGAATAACTAAAGTTACAGAAATCAACCACAAAATTTCATGTAATCATGCTATCAGTAATCTTCCAGCTTTCCATACAAAAATGGTCTCTGCAATTAAGTTGACCATGTGATGTAGAATTTACTAATTTGGCAAACCGATCACATAGCACGAATACACCCCAGTCGTCGTATTTACACTCTCGATGAACAGCGTTGATGAGGTCACAGAACACATCGGAGTTGATTCAATGACAAAAGCAAAGAACATAATCTGTGATTCTATTTATTGATTACGCAATAATCGATTCTATTAAAGTTACATCTTTCCATGTCAATTAATCTTTTGGAACTCTAATTTTGAAGCATAATTGAATAGCCACAACACGAACAAACTCCATAGCCACAACACGAACATGTGACATTGGAACTATTACATGTGACCGCAAAAAATTGAACGTGTGACCTGAGTATTCAACATGTGATCGAAGGAACTCAACGTGTGATCAGGGAAATTAAATGTGTGACTTGAGGAACTAGAAGTGTGACCTGAGAGATTTAATATGTGACTTAAGGAACGTGACCTTAGAAAACAAGGTGTGACCTGAGAAGAATTTTGCATCACATCCACACCGATGATACCCCGCTCCCATCAAAACTGCACCGTCAACACACCACACTACCACACCAAACGTCCCCTCTTACACCAAACGCACATCACCAACATTTTAACACTTCGGACCCAACAAACACCAAAATAAATTACTAAGGAGTCGACGGTCGGGGGGAGAGGTGATTTTGAGGGAGACATTAAAGGAATGGGCAGGCAGGGATGTGTGTTGCTGTGGGTGGAGGAGATTTTCGTTGGCCGCCGCTGCCTACTTTGAAATCTCCACTGCCAGCGTCGATCTTGGAAGTGATGTTCGAAGCAGGGCGGGTAGGAGGGAATGGTGGCCGTGGGTGGAAGGAGCGGAGATAAATTTGGCTGTTGGTGGATGGTGACGTTCGTAGCCTATAGCCCTTATTTCTGCTATACATCTTAATAGGAGGAGAATTATTGATGGTTGCTAATTTCTGCTATGCATCTTCTTAATAGGAGGTGAATTATTGGTGGATGATGTGAGGTGGTGGATCAATTTTGGGTTGAAAAGTTTTTGGCTTGGGTGGGGTGGGGTGGGGTGGGTGGGGAGAATTATTTTATTTTATAATAATATTATTAAAATTACATTATCACCAATTTTGGTACAAATTACACTTATAGCTGGGTTTTGAATTTGGAAATTTAAATACCTGTTAGGATGTAATTTCCTTTATTTGTAAAAGGGAAAATTCCATGGAGCCTTACATTTGAAGTTCCAATTATAAAAATCAAGTATAGGAAAGTAAATTTCTACAAATTAATCAGGTGTTAATTAATTTTTTTATTAATTAATAATAGTAATAATAAGTTTGAATTTTCAATTTTGAAAATAGATTCTCTCTCTCTCTCTCTCTCTCTCTCTCTCTCTCTCTCTCTCTCTCTCTCTCTCTCTCTCTCTCTCTCTCTCTCTCTCTCTCTCTCTCTCTCTCTCTCTCTCTCTCTCTCTCTCTCGGTCGACGTCGCCCATCTCTCCAGGCGACTATCCATCCTCGCCGGACTCCGCCATGGCTTCCACACCATCGACCCTTCTCTCTCAACGTTAGCAGCGGGTGGCGGCGCCGCTACTTCCATCAAGCAGTTGTATTACTATTGTATTTTATACACTTATTTATGTACCAAAAGTATGATTTTACATGTTTGTTTGACAATATTTGCTACTCGTTTTGTTCTTATTTGTTTATATTTCAGAAAAACAACCCAAAGTTGAGGAAATGATGCAAATGAAGCAAATACTGAAGAATTAGATGATTTTTGGAGTTAAATTGTAGACTTGAAGAAGTGCAATGAGTCAATTGAGGAGTACAAGGAAGAAAAGAGAAGAAATCAGAAGCATAGGGACCAGATTGTTACAATTGAAAGATGAAGGATCGAAAGTGTAAATAAAAGATGAGGACAAATTTAAAGGAGTTCAAAAGCTGGAATTGCACTACAGTCGGTGAACCACTTGACCACTGTCTTCACACCTGCACGATCGCGCGACATCAATTCAAATCAACAGAACTTAAATTCGAACATTGCGCGGCCACGAGAATTTCTACTGCGTAGTCACGCGCCTTTCCGAGTGACATTCCCAACTCGTGAGATTTCATGCCAAAATGCTACTTAATTGTTGAGGGATCCACGTGAAGCCAAAAGCAAGATTGAAGATACAAAAGTAAGAAGATGAATAGGGTCACATCTTTTATTATTCTTGTGATCTATTTTTTTCGTGTATCTAGGTTAGACGTTTAATGTTGGAATTGTGATGAAACTTTAATTTCTTAATTCTATGTTTTGACTTTTGTTTAATTTATATAATTCATGAGTTTGAGTAATTAAATCGTGCTTTTATTATTATGCAAATTTCTGGCCAAACTTTTGTATAGCTGTTGTGACATTTTCTTATATCGATAGAGTAGGAAAATGTTATACGTGTTTTAATCACTACAAGGTCCGATAGGGGGTAGAGATACACTGTCTATGCTTTGTGTCATCCTTAAAAGTGTTCATAAAATTAAAAATGCTTTTCTAGTGTTGATTTCGTCATAGAGATATAATCGAGTTGCATTTTGAAAAGATTTTTATACATCCTCGAGAAAATAACTTAAATAACATTAGGAACACGGATTTTCAAAACCCCGTGAATTGTAGTTAAACAATTAAATCAAATTATAGATGATAAAGTTAAAATGGATTCTCAATTCTAACACGCTTGTTTATATTTATTTTATAAAAATCATTTTTTTATCTTTTTTCTTAGTTTAATTCTTAGTTTAGATTAATTCAAACCATTCTTAATTGATTTTATTGTTCTAGATAAGGAATTTAATTTAGATTACAATTTACTCAATCCTCGTGTGATCGATATCCGGACTCAAAAGTCTACTTTGTTACTTGTGCGATCTGTACTCTTGCGATTATTAACAAGTTTTTGGCGTCGTTGCTGGAGAATATAGTTTAAATTTATTTCTAAATTACTTTCACTAATTCGGACTTTTATTTGCTTTATTTTTATTGAGGAAAAAATCAACTTACACTGTTTTGACTTTGTTGATTGCCAATAAATTGATTTTGTGATTAAATTCGATGAGGAGGTAGAAGTATTCGTAGTTAAATTTGAATTAGATGAAACGGACAGGTTCTATAATACGGAGAAGGAAATTTCAAGTTTTTGAGAGTAAATGAGAAGTGGAACAAAGCCAAATGAAAGAAGATGGACAAGGCATCCAAAGCTTTTTTTTTATAAAGTCGGCTTTTAGACTATAAACGGAGCGCTTATTGGGAGGCAACCCAACTTCTCAAATCAATTTACTTATTTTGTTATTTTTCTTGCTTTTGAGTTATTCAATGCTTGTCATTTCATTTATTTAAGTGCTAGTATGCTTATGGTACATGCATGGACATGTTGTGTGTCTTAAGTGTTACTTGTGCATTTAGTTGCATGTTTTGACATTTTTAGTTTTCATTGCAATTTTGCTTGTTTTCATAGCTCATCATCATAATCGTAAACATGACACGCTAGTTTAGGACATGAACATAGTGTTTATAAGTTGGTTGCACGTATAAAAAGGAATTTAGGGGTAAAAAACGAAGTAGGAAGCGAAACAAGTAAAACCAGGGCATTCTGCCCAGATTAAGCTTACACGGCCGCACAGGTATTCTGGTGTGCAGCCGCATGTATGTAATCTGGGCAATTTGCCCATATTATACAGGTATACAAGTTTTTCACTATTTTACAACTCAAACTTATTTTCTTTCCCCCCAAATCACTGTTAAATGTGTCTCCAATCATTCTCCAATATTTACACATTATATTGGGTCCAATCCATCCTCATTAACGCTTGCTAATCACATCAAATGCATAAATTTTCTACAAGTATTGATTTTTGCCTAACTTTTTGTGTTCTTCATGCTTTGGGTGAAATTTGGAATAGTGTATGATTGGTGTTGTGATTAGGATAAAAATTGGATCATTGGATTGTAGGTATTTAAGTTAAAAACATTGGCTTGATCCATGTATCAAAATCTATGTTTTGCATTTATTTCTTCACAGGCGCGCCTAGTATTAGATAAAATGCCACAGTGAGCTTTTCGTCGAGTTTTTATAAATCTTTTTGAATGATCATCTTCAACACATGTTAAACATCGTATGTGCATCATTCATACATAGTTTACACTGATTTAAGGTACTCAACTCGAATGGAACACCAATGCAACTCATTGCAAGAACTCTGAAAGTTATATAAAGATTGAACTTCAATGACATATTTCACATTTTGTTCAAATTAACCCTCTACAACTACAAGTGTCATAGCCCCCCCCCCCCCCCCCCCCCCCCACACACACACACACACACACACCCACAACTCTATTCCTCTAATAATTCTGTTAAAATATTATTGAGCTTGCGCATATTCCCTCTTCCTCCATCTGTCCTTTTCCTTTTCCCTTCGTTTTCTCTCTTCATCAACATCGTTTGTACCGAAGGGAAAATCAATTTCCACTCACTCAAAACCCAGAAAAAGATAAGGAAGAGGGGAAAAGGCTTAATTCTTTTACATCCGTTTTCCTCTCTATTTTTCTTTTGTGCAATAAGATGGATCTCTCGCCTGTACAACTGAAAAGCAATAGTTTTATCCTTAGGAACTCGATTCTTGAGAAACCCATTTCGTGGAAGTTGAGAAATTCAGCTATGGCTCTTGAGATCAGAAAATCTTGTTCAGATTCTTGTAAATATCGATCAGTTGTTGTAAATGCTATGGGGAAAAAGAATAATGGGAACTCCAATTCTTCTTCTGGTGAAGTTTACTTCTTATTTATTTTTTCTATTTTTCATAATTTTTTGTGCATAATTGTGAATTTTTCTTGGTTTTGTTAAAGGGAAGGTTGGAGTTGACTGCTTTGTCTCTCTTTTTATCTCTTATTAAGTATTGCCCATTTGCAGCTGTCACTTGCAATCAGCATTTCTATTTTAAAGTTTGTCAAATTGCTATATAATATTTGTATTTTTATTATTTATTAGCTCGTGCTAATGTTGAATTCGTGATGCTCTTGAAAGAATGGATTCTATTCTGAAGGTTTTCAATAGGCTAAACAACCGAGTGCATTGTAATATTGGGGAACAAATTTTGTTTATTAAAACAGATGTAATTCGATATAGTGAACTCAGGAATGCTAAAATATTTATGGAATTTTATTTGTTGCTATATCTTAGTCTAATTTACTAGTTCAAAATGTGTTGAATCGTTAATATTTAAATTAAATGAGCATAAGCATTGCTATACTTTAAAATAGTTAAAGTGATAAGTTGTATTCTACTGAACATCAATGAATTCAAGAGGATGTACATTTTAAATGTTCTAGGGAAAAAGATGAGTCCTTTTTAATTGTGGAGGACGCCGAAGGGGAGTTGCATACTTTAACAAAGCAAAAATCTTGCGTCTTGTGGGAAAATCACACAAAACATAACTTTTTTTCTTCATTACTTGCGCCTTTTTTCTTGTATTGTGAAAAATTAAAGTTGTTCTTCTTATGAGTGTATAGTTAGACTTCTGTAGTTCTTTATTTCGTTGTACCATCGAGCTTTTACTATTAGCTGGAGATAGCAAGATGTGCTGGAGATATTGTGCCTTCTGGAGTTATTATTAGCATGATGGAGTTGACAGAGAGGAATTATGGTGTAGGAAATTTAACAGGCATGTCTTTTACTATGTGGAGATGCAACTGAAAGGAAAAACATGTTTATAGTATTATATAAGCCAATTATTAAATGTACAGTTGTACTTATTATCCATTGAAAAGAACTATTTTAAGAAACTTCAGTAGGCACCTGAAGGAAGGAAAGACTGTCCATTTAATTTCTATCCAATCTTGAAATGACTCAAATGTAGACCCGACATTTTGGGTTTCTATGGATTGTTTCTTCTCCGTGATGTCTAGTGACAAGTCTCGTGTATCTGATTTGAAATTTTCAGTTCAAGGTTTTTCTTTTCCTTCTCTTCTTACCTAGTTACGTAGTAAGTTTTAGCTATAGTCTAGAAGTCACTGAAGATAATTCTTCAAAAAGAGACTACTGAACTGAAATCTACCGTGCACTCACCATGTATAACAGTTCACTGTCCCTGCTTGCCAGACATTTGAACCAAAACTTATTGACTAACCTTACTATATCTATCTTCCATGTACCAAGTGTAATGCACTGCCTATTATTTGTCAAAGTATATGCTAAAGTATGTAAACACTTGAAAATTGAAATATACTTGTATTGAAAGCATGATTTTAGACACCAAATTCTCTCAGCTTGCATGCTTTAGTTTATTCAATAACTCTAGCTATGACTCTTCAAGTTGTTCCTATTTGCTAATCATCTAATTTTTCATTGTTTCTGGCTAAGTCCTAGATGTATTAGAAACTTGAGCTTGATACAGTTTTCACTTTCTGGGAATTGTTGTTTACATTTTTCACTGTTGTTGCATATTATCATCACGAGGGCCAATTAATAGATGAATATTAACTTCAGATTATCTTCAAGAATTTGTTGAATAGAAATAGGTTTAGGTGAAATCTGTAGTTATTCAACTACGTCATCTTTGTAATTTCTCTGTCCCCTTCTTGGTTTTAGAAGTGATGTGTAATATATCAATGCTTAAGCTTTGGATGGCACGTTACATTTGAAGTTTGTTTTAGTAGGTTATATTTCATCCACGGTTTGTCAGCTTGAAGAAAATTTTCAATTGGATTACTAAACTTTAGTTTTTCTCAATTGGATCGTTGAACTTTAATTTGATTGCAAATTACACCTCTGTTAACTTTCTTCACCAACAGTGATTAAAAGTAATGATAATCGCTGATTTGGCACTTAAACAAAAGCGGCAATTCCATCTTCCACCGATTAACTTGCCAACTCGTCATTTTTCCAAATAAATAATTAAAAAAATATATAAATCAAATCATCTTCTTCTCAGCATCACCCCTCCCCCCATCTGCCATTTTGGTGGACCCTAGCAGCATTGGAGTGGCTGCAGTTTCCAACTTTTGGGGGGCTTTTTTCATACAGCTCATATTGTCTGCATTTGAAGAGCCATTAATGGCGAATGGGCATTCTCCATCGGAGCAGAGGCTTCGTAGAACTTTATAGTGGAATATTGGGTGATTAAGGTGTCAAAAAGATTTTTGACCGATCTTTATACCCATGTAAAACAATTAAAAACCAGCTTTATTTGTTTCATTCCTCTTCCTATCATGACATGGGTTTTTACTTATTACACAAAAAATCTCCATCTTTTTTTACCTGGATTTACTTGGAAGTAGACTGGAAATCAGTCCAACTTTTTAGAATTAAATATTTGCTTGCTTTAAATTATACGAACAATTTCTTGGAGAAGAAATTTTATAGGTTCTTTGGGGTAGGGTTGGGGTTAACGCAGTTTGAAGATCAAAGTACAAATGTGGATGAAGAAGATGAAATACGAAGATGATTTTGCGACTAATAAAAAATTGCGCTGTTGGTGGTTGTGGAAGGTGGTGGATGGGTTGACAATGGAGGGGAGTGGCAGTGACGAGTGGGTGCAGAAACTGTTGTTTTTCTTTCTCTCTTTAATGTTTTATTTTCATTTTCCTATTAGGTGACTTTTCATGTTGGAAATTAACATTTTATTTTTTTAAAGAAAATAAATGGACACGTCAGCATTACATCACCAATAAGTGCCACATAAGAAAATTTTGTTAGCATTATTGACGGAAGTGGACTGGAAATAGTGACCGACATTGAAAACAGAATGCAAGTTAGATGACCTGATTGAGGAAAATTGTAATCTGGTTTCTTAACTGGTCTCAAACCTTTGCAATCTAGAGTTTCTGCCTGAACTTGGGATTTAAAATAATCAGTGAACTCTCTCATGTCCATTGACTAGAAAGTTGATCAGTATGGATGCTTTTGCATATTCAGGGAACAGTGATAAATCAAAAGCAGGAGGAGATAATCTAAAAGGAAGCAATCCTGAAAGTAACTCATCTAGTGACTCCAGCTCCAAAAAGTCCCATCGAAAACCGTTGGACTGGAGAGAGTTCAGAGCATCTCTTTACATTCAGGAGCAGGTACTATTATTCTTTCATATACTTTCACTTAGTGTGGTTGATGCATGTACTGTCTTTATCTGTGGTCCTAAAATGTTGCTGATACTGTATATTTGTGCAACTTTAGGACTCCTATCATGGTAGTTCTTGTCCAACCTTATAATCTGCTTAGAGATAATCAAAATTTGTTTGAGCGCTCCCTTTTGCTCCTAGTTTTGCTTGATTGAATTGTGAATAATTTTAAAGAGAACAAGTATTTGACATACTCTTTGGGTTTGGATTAAAGGAAACTAGTTTTCTGCCTAAACAAGATTTCCCCTACTTTATGGTTATTGGTTAGTTCAAATTAGACCAAAACTGAAGCGCTCAAAATCTGCAACTATTAGTGTCTGATTTAGTTGCCAACTGGGTTCTGGTACTGTGGATTGACTAGCCTTTTTTAGTTAAGATTCCTTCCTTATAATTCGGGGAAGAAGATCTATTTCTTTAGCAGCTGAGACGTGAACAAGAAGACCAGGTTCTCGGCATCTCAGAATCAGAGAGATGGCGAGATCATACCGTTGTTTTCGGGGAAATGGGAAGACTTGGTGGCCGAATTCCATATCAGCTGTGGTGGTTTGCACAGCTATTTGAGTCCTGCACATTTTTTTTTAGGGGGAAATCTTGTGACAGGGAAGAGTAAGAAGCAGCCTAAACCTTGAAACGGGCTTGTTGGAGAGCAATACATGTGTCGTGCTGCTAAGAAAGCATTCTAGTAGCCTCTGGAAACAGGTTTTTATCCCAACATTGGTTTTGATTAATGAATAATGGACCTGGCGACTCCAGACGCATTTGAGCCCCGGAACCACAGCCATTCAACGGGATTCAAAATGCCAAGGCTCATGCAATGTTTGCCTAAAACTACCTGATGCAGTATGGGGTCACTTTAAAATGAAATCTTATGTAAAAGAAGATACCTGTCTTCTTAAATATCACCTTAGGTCTTGTACTTAATCTGGTCCCAGTTATCTAACATCCTGACTTGTTACTTTTACATGGTCTAGTTAAAAGTTTGACCAATTTCAAATAACTCCAGCATTGGCTGTTGGGTCATCATTGTTTATTCTCACTATTAAGTGACTTTCCCGGAAGAGTAGACCTGTTTTCCAATTTCGTTTTATTTATTAATAGAAGTGCTGCCATTAGTTTTGTTGGATTCTTGTCCAGAATGCACTTACTGAGATGTTCCAATCACCTCTCTCTCCCCCAATCTTATTTGATGCATGTAACTTGGAGTTATAGTTTTGGCACTTTTCGATGGAGAGGGAAATGTGTCACCACTTTCCATTTTTAAATTATGTAGTTTTTTATATAATTTTTGACAAATATAACCCTCTTCAAAAGTGTTGCTAAATTCTCCTTATTTATTTTTACATGAGTTTTGAACCATCTGACATCCTTGTCAAACTAGGCAAAGTTGAAAAGAATGTACATTTTTTAGACACACTCACTCCCTTTTTGTACGAACTTCAATCCATCTAGAATTCTCGTCAAACCATGGTTCAAAAGGTGCCAATGTGCTTTGAGGCAGTACATAAGTACTTCAATGAGGCAGGTTCCTCATTGACTGAGGCTCATGCCTCAATCCGTGCACCCCAAAGTGCTTGTGATGTGGTTGATTATTCTATTAAATTCTCATAAGACCCTCTTTACTTGCGAATATTGATAGGTATCCCGGCCTCGAAATTCACCTTGTCCTCAAGGTGAAAGTCGAGCCTAATTATGAAATGCCGTATAGCTGGATAATTTCTTTCGCAAGAACCCCATCTACTGTGAACGCGGAAAGTTGATGTTTAAGCCCAATGAGTTAGTGGACTTATCTACCACTCTTAATATAGCATCCTTGAAGACCCCATAACCGGTTGCACCTACGCAAGGAATTTCCCAAGTTTGCATCCAATTATATCGAATAAAGTAGAGGGTTTCTCTATGATCATACAGAACAACCAAATCAGGTTGCTTAATTGGTCCATTAATCCCCATAGTCTTCGGAGCCGTGAGATTTCATGACGTCTATAGCATTATCCTTTGTCCATCTTCGTCTGGAATTTAGTATTGGGAAGCTGGTTGAATTTAGTGGAATTTGGATATGGAATAGGCGGAGCTGAATTTAAAGTAGTTACTGATTGAAGCATAATGGCATAACTGGTCATTGGAGTAATCTGATGGGTTTTAAGGGTGTAAATAATTTTGGGGCCATTTTTCATAGGGAAAATTACGCCTACTCATACCTTTGTATTTAAAAATTTTAAAATCAGTTATTTGAGAAATAATTATGAAAGTCAGGTATCATTTATCTTTCCTCTTTCTTTGGGAGATTTCTTCTCCATCTTGGACATGCCTCTGATCTTTCTTGAATTTCTGTATAACCCGCGAATCGAAAATGGAATTATTCTCCCTTTGTATTTTCTCTCATCCAATTTATGGCAGGTTTGAAATCATGAAATTCCTATCAGTTGTAAATAAATGAAAATATTTAAATAATGGAAGGGAGATGGATGGAAGGCATTGAGATTTAGGTGGAATTTATAAATAATCCGGTAGTAATGGAGACGTTTGTGGATATATTGGTATGTGCGATGCCAATTTGGGTAGCGGTGATGATTGGGTTGGTAATCGGATGGTCATAGCGGCCACAGTGGATCGTGTTGGTTTTTCTCGGATTTCTACATCGCCAGATTTTGGGGCACGGAGATTTCGGTTAGCATTCACGGCGTTATCAGCTTTTTCGATTTGTTGTAGGATTTGGTTTAGCTTCCGGTGGAGGACCCGAAAGGAGGAGGAATTGGTACCTGAGCAGGCGAGTTTAGTTTCGATTTCTGGTCCCGTTCAAGTTGCAGCTTCTCTGGAATCAGATGTTGTAGATGCCAGTAGTGGTGAGATCCAGCCTAGTGGAAAAACCTATAACTACCCTCAATCTCTTCCTTTCTTACTTTGTTACTGTAAAAAAAAGGGGGACTTCAATCAGAATTAGATGGACTAATGAATTTGCAAATATCACCTTTGGTTGAGGTAGTTGTGAATGAAAATACAATTCCATTATCAATGATTTTATCACAAATGTTTAATTTTTTCTTTGGTTGAGGTAGTTGTGGTAGTGACGTTGAGGAGATGGTGATGGTGGTGGAAAAATAATTAATTATAAAATTGAAATAAAGTTACAATTGTAATTAATTGTTAATAGTAATCCATTACACAATGTAATTAAGTTGCAATGGTGAATGTTTCAATTAATTGTAGCAAAAAATCTACTTTTGTTTGATTTTTTTTTTGGTTGATGTAGTTGTGGTGGTGGTAGTGGTAGTGGTGGTGGTGAGATTTAACTACATTTGTAATTGATTACAAACTGAAATAAAGTTACAATTGTATTTCCGAAGGTGATTGTGACAGTGATTGATTACAAATTAGGTGGTGGTGGTAATTAATTACAATTGTAGTTAAATTTACAATTATAACTAATTACAAATTGAAATAAAATTTTAATTCATAAGTTACAATAGTAATTTATTACAAAATTGAAATAAGTTACAATCGTATTTTCGACTGTGGTTATGGCGGTGACTAATTACAAATTAGGCGGTAATCGGTGGTGTGGTAATTAATTGCAACTGTAGTTAAATTTACATTTGTAACTAAAGACCTAATTCACAAGTTACAATTGTAATTAATTATAAAATTGAAATAAGTTATAATTGTATTTCAAACAGCGGTTGTGGCGGTAGCTGATTACAAAATACAAATTAGGCGGTGATCGGTGGTGGTGGTAAATTGCAATTGTAACTAAATTTATAATTGTAACTAATTACAAATTGAAATAAAGTTAGAATTGTAATTAATTACATAACCTAATTCTGAATTTAAAAAAAAAATACCTGATTTTGAAAATTATTTTGATACTTGTGTAATTAATTACAAAACGCCTGATTACAAAAATTTTCAAATCTAAATGTTTGTAATTGTGTACTTAACCCTTTTCCATAAGCTTATTCTAGCTCAGCCCATCTTAGGCTTGATTAACTGAAGGGTAAATTACACAAAATCATACTTTTAAATTAAAAAATTTTAAAATCATATAATGATAAACTAATTTATCAAATTAGGTATTAATTTAATAAACCTAAACCAAAACATAACAATTCGACCCTTTCTTCCTTCTCTATGTTTTCTCTCTCTTTCCTCTCCCTTCACACCATATCATCGTAGCATTCACTCCCTATATTTGAGCCGGTCAAGCCATTGAAAAAATCGAGGTTTGGGTGTGTTGTGGGCGGCGTTGCTAGGTGAAGATGGAGGAGGGGCACTTCTTCAGGAAACAGTCGGATTGTGATGAAAGATTTCAGATCGGTGGTGATGGTGTTGGTGATCGATGGTGACCGGTGGTGGTTTTGCCAGCATCGTCATAAGCATGCGCTGCCTCTAGTGATGTATTGAAGGTGCCAAGCCAAACCCTAGCACCACGATTTGGTCTCCCTTTTTTCTTCCTTTTCGGTTCCAATTCGTAAATCCAGTCGAACACGCTCTGCGATCTCCAAGGTGAGCCTTGTCGCTGCTAGCGACGAAATCCTGCGTGGAAATCAGCAGTTGATCGTCTTGGCGGTTGGGTGTATAGTGGTCTGCGGTGGTTTGTATGTGCAGGTGATTGTTTTGGTTTGAGTGTGTTGTAGGCGGCTCAATGGTGGTGGCGATGGTAGAGGCTCAATGGTGGTTGTGTTGTTGAGACGCTGGTGGTGGTGGTAATGGTCGAGGTGGTGGTGAGTGCCCAACGGCGACGAGCAGCAGTGGTGGTTGGTGGTGATTAAAATTACAATTGTAACCAATTACAAATTGTAATTAATTAAAAATTGAAATAAAGTTACAATTGTAATTAATTACAAAATTGAAATAAGGTGGTGGTGGTGGTGGTGGTGGCTAGTTACAAATTAGGTGGTGATCAGTGGTGGTGGTGGCGGCGGTAATTAATTACAAATTGAAATAAAGTTACAATTGTAATTAATTACAAAACTGTAATAAGGCGGCGGCAGTGACTTGGTTACAAATTAGGTGGTGGTGATGGTGGTGGTAATTAATTACAATTTGAAATAAAGCCTCTGTTTGTTAAAAAGTTTTTGTTTAAAAACATGTTTTTTTATGTTTTCTAGGTAAAATGTGTGGTTGAAAATTAGAGAGAGAAAATGTATGTGGTTAAAAAGTGATATGGGGAATTGTGTAGAAAAAACATGTTTAAAAACATGTGTTGCCAAACGGATGCAAAGTTACAATTGTAATTAATTACAAAACTGAAATAAAATTACAAATCTTGATTTCTGATTATTAAAAAAATATCCGATTTTGAAAATTATTTTGATATTTCTGTAATTAGTTACAAATCACCTGAATTTAAAAAAATTCATACTTAAATGTGTGTAATTGTGTACTTAACCCTTAACTGAATTATGCTATCCACTTGTTGATCCATATCCACAACCCAGCCCACAGGTTTTATAATCTGCATTTCAGCCATACTTTCCAGCCCATTCACATATTTCTCTCCCTGTTCGTCAGTCATCATCTTCTCTGGCTTGAATTGTAAAAAGAATCCTGGTTTTGAATTTACAAACAAAGGAGAAGCTGGGGTTTCCAACATCCCCTCTTCCTCTTTGTTTGTTTCTTCTGGACATGGAAAGACTTTAGAATCGCATCCTCTTGGGAGGAACAAAACCGCTCCATCAATAGGCTCTTCAATCCTTCCCATGTTTATATGGGTCGACGAAGATCTACCCATTGAAACCACTCCAAAGCTTTGCCATCGAAACAAGCCGAGCAGCTTCCACCTTTGATGCCTTTGATAACTGATTTCTAGAGAAAAATTTATTTGCACTTGACACTTACCATTCAGCGTTTTTGCCGTAGAATATCGGTATTTTCAGTCGGCCATTAGAATCCAATTCAGTATCAATTGCTCGGTCTCTTCCTTCCCATTGCATCATCAATTGCTCAAACAGATTGAATATCGAATCTCAATTCTCCTCCAGTTCTTTGCTGAAATTTGTTTCAAGTGTGAAGACGGCAACTCAGAACAGGTGAATTCGAATAGACTGTAGAACAACAATTATGTAAGACTGAAATCTCGAGAATTCCAGTAATTTCTATATAGTCTTTAGGAATTGATTACATAAAAGTATTGAAGTAGTATGAAATATAAAAGGGTATTTGAGCTTTCAAGAGGCTCAATTCTCTCCCCTATTTAACTTCTCCATTTCCCCTCTATTTTCCTTCCCTTTATAGGCATAGGTCATTTGCTCCTCTATCAAATGTGCCAACTAATATCTGTTCAGTGCATGTGATGTGGTTGATTATTCTATTTAATTTTCATAAGACCCTCGCTACTTGCGGGTACCTATCATTGAGCTCATCAATTCTTTTTATTATTGGACTAAACAATGGAAATTCTTGAGAACCCAGCTATATCCCACATCTCACCACTTCAGAGAAACAAGAAACCTTCTTCTGCAAGATTGCAAGGTAGAGCCTCTGCTGTTTTGAAATTATATGCAGGTTTAATATATATTTAGTTTTGTATTATTTTATATTTTTTTGGTTTGTAATGAGGCATACGCCTCAATCCGCTTTGAGAGTTAAGCCTCTACAGGGTACCTAATTCCGCATTTTTAAACATTATGTCAAACAAGGAAAAGTTGACAAGAATGCCTAATCTATTTAGACACACTTTCTCTTCCGTTGTACGAATTTGCCATATATAGACATTCTCGTCGAAGTAAGAAAAATTGGTGATTTTTTAGTCATTTACACTATGGAAATGCAACATGACCGAATGACCATATCTAATAAAAATTTTGGCACGAAGAAATTTCGTTTTGACTAAAAAGAAGTACAATAGTTGAAACATGGGGCGTTTAGGAATATTATATCTTTCTGGTTATACCAAGACCCTATGTCATTGCTTCTTAAAAATTGGATTTCTCATGTAATGTTAATGTCCAGGCGCAGGCTGAAACTGTTGTCTGTGACACACTCAAGCATGACAAGGCAGCTTTGGGGTTGAAATCTCTTCCCCTCAAGTGGGCTCACCCCATTTCAGCACCCGAGAATGGCTGCCTCCTTGTTGCAACAGAAAAGCTCGATGGTGTTCGCACCTTCGAGAGAACCGTCGTTCTCCTCCTCAGATCTGGAATGCAGAACCCTCTAGAGGGACCATTTGGGGTTGTCATAAATCGATCACTTCACAAAAAGATGAAACATATGAATCCCACTAATATTGATCTGGCAACAACATTCGCTGATTGTTCTTTGCATTTTGGTGGACCCCTAGAGTCGAGTATGTTTTTGTTAAGAGCACGTGAAGTTTCAGGACTTCATGGTTTCGAAGAGGTGATTCCCGGTGTGTGCTTTGGCTCTCGAAACAAACTGGATGCAGCTTCGGCATTGGTGAAGAAGGGAATGCTCGAGCCCAACGATTTCAAGTTCTTTGTCGGATATGCTGGGTGGCAGCTGGATCAGTTGAGGGACGAGATTGAATCAGGTTATTGGCATGTTGCTGCATGTAGTGCAAACTTGGTTTTTGGAGGTTCTGAAAGTTGTTCTTCACCAGACAGTTTGTGGGAAGAGATTCTACAGCTGATGGGGGGTCATTACTCGGAGCTGAGCCGCAAACCTAAGCAGGATCTCTAGTTAAAAATCGTTAATAGACGGGAAGTTGTTGGTCTCAGAATGTACAGGATCATCTAACATAGAGTTATGTTTGTTTTCTTCTCTGTTTTTCTGAATAAGTTTGCTGTTTATGCATGTATTTGATTAAACGTTTATATATAGTTTTAATACATGCAAATTACCATAATATAGTTCTCTTTAATGCACTTTTTTATGGACTTGTGGAATTATTAAGTAGCTAATTTCACATCCTTGGTTTTAACCCTGGTCATCTAGTCAGTAAAACTTGCCTCTGTTCGGATCTTTCAATGGGAGTACAAGCCAGTTTTTTTCACTTTTCGAGGTAAATGTATGATTAAAAATTGAAAAGGGAATATATCATATATGTGTGGTTAAAAAGTTGTTTGAGAAGTTGTGTAGATTTTGACTTGGTTTATCAACCAAAAACAACCCTTTACCGAACGGTGGCTTAATATATAGTCGGGGAAGCAGCTGGTACACTGGATGGTGTTCCTGCTGAATCATCAACCATCTTCTCACCACCATACGTGCCTCCTGCACGACATTTGTTAGATATTTTTTATTTATAAACAAAGAATGTATGATATTTATATGTGTCGTTATAGATAAGAAGTCTTTATCTTCTCCTTGCTACCATTACTCTATCGAATCCGGCAGACAACAAAAAATATTAACATGTTTTTATTTTTCTCCAACAGATTCTCTTTTTACCTGTTTTACAACCGAATACAAACACGTCCCAACTACCTAAATTTCGACACCCTAAATTTCGACACCTTAATCCATTTGTTATTCTAGTGTGCACAGTAGAACATTCTCTATCAATGTGAAGGTATTTGAAGGAAAAGATTTACAAACTCTCAATGGTAGGTTGTTTGCAGTGGATTGCCTGCATCAAATGGAATTTTTTCTATAAAAAAAAGTAGAAAAGTTTCTATAACTACCTCATTCATATATGAGCAATCAGATTTAGCATCTGTTTTGATACAAATTTATAATTTTTTTATAAATTCTTTCGAAGTCAAATATCGACATTTAGAATTACTACTCATTATTATTCTTCCAGTTTTTCTATTCCACTACGATTTTTTTTTTTTTTTTTTTTTTTAAAAAAACTTCAATAAAATTGGTTAATTGCCCAACTTGATCCCAGTCGAGACTGCTCGACTAAGGTCAAATTTATTTCTTTAATTGGCCAATTGTGTTGAGATATTGACCCAAATTTTGGGGTTTGGGTCGATGTTGAAGAGTCCATTAGGGTTTTTTGAAAATGAGCTGAGAAATAAGGAAGAAAAAGAAGAATTAGGGTTAAAGCGCTTATGTTAGATTTTCGAGATTTTTTTTCCTTATTCTGATTATTCTACTTCATCAAGTAAACATCTTAAGGCACAAGTTATACACATTTTTAGGGTTTCTTTACCTATAAATATGGGTGTTGAGTAGCCAGTTAATTGCACGTTTAGAGAGTGTCATATTGCGACCAAATAGAGAGAAAATTGGTAAAACTGTCTTTGTTGTTTCTTATAATTTCTTGTGCGATGATTCAACGGGTAAAACTTGTGGTTAGATAATAACTCTTTGCTAGTATTCTCTCTGTGGTCTGAGGAAATGGGTTGGTGAATGAAAGTCTATATATTTGTATCAATTTAATATATAGTAAAACGTTTTGGCGAGAGTCCATGGACGTAGGCAAGTTGTCGACCACGTAAATCTCTGTGTTCGTATTTATTTTCTTGTTCGCTTATTATTACTTTGAATATCAAAAGATCGTGTGGTTTAAAAAAGAGAGAATCAACATTTAATTCCCAACAAATGATATCATAGTATCAGGTAGTTCAAATAATGTGGAGCAAAAGAAAATATGTCTGTCAAGTATGACATGAAATATTTTGATGGGAGGATCAGTTTTGGCTTGTGACAAGTACAAATCAAGGATATTTTGATTCATGCGTGTATGCACAAAACTTTAAAGGGAAAACCAACTGATAGTTCTGAATTCAGCAAAAGTAATGAAGATTGAGAAGATATTGATTCGAATGCTACTAGTACAATACAACTTTGTTTAGCCAAAAATGTCCTTACAAATATTTATGGAATATCTGCTGTAAAGAAGTTTTGGGAAAAATTGGAAGAGTTGTATCAGATGAAGAACTTATCAAATAGGTTGTATCTGAAGGGGTAGTTTCATTCGTTGAGAATGAATACGAGTACAAAAGTCTTCGACCATTTTAGTGTGCTTAATGGGATTGTTTTTGAACAAGAATATATTGAAGTTAAAATTAATTATAAAGATAAAGTACTGAGGCTCATCTGGTCTATTCCATCCGCGTTTGAACACATCAAATCGATTTTGATGTACGGGAAGGGAACGGTGGACTTTGCAGAAGTTACAATTAAGTTGATCTATGAAGAACGGAGGTTAGGTGGAGGGATAATTCATCTGATAATAATTTGCTTGTTAATGACAAGTGGAAGAGGGCGAACTCTATGAAGAAGAAAGTGACATGTTGGAATTGTGGTCAATCCGAGCACTTGAAAAGAAATTGTCCAAAAGGTGGATCAGACTTGGCTAACTGCTCAAATGATAATGTGACTTTCCTGGTGGAAAGTGGTGATGATGTACTCTAAGTAAGATGGGACATCCTCATGTCATGAAGCCAGTTTCCATGATAGATGATGTGTTCTTGCTATTGCAAGTACATGTGTTCGCATACAGCATTGGTTTAGTATAGATGAAAGATATGTGGTTTAATTTATGTTGATGGCTAATTAGCTTATAAGGAGAACACATGTGAGTTGCACCATAATTTTCAGCAATTTAGTTTTCAGTATGGGTCGATGAAAAGCTAGGAGTTCGCTGATAATTCTGAGTGGTTATACTCATACGGTGGAGTATGAGATCATTAAAGTGGAAAATTCATGTCTGTTACCAAATAGTTGCTTTTATTTTTTGACTTGGAATAATTTGTGTCAAGGTGGAAATTGTTGGGATATTGACCAAATTATGGGGTTTGGGTCGACGTTGAAGAGCCTATTATGGTTTTGTAAAGATTGATTGAGAGATAAGGAAGAAAAAGAAGAATTAAGATTGAAGCGCTTACGCGAGATTTTCGAGATTTTTTCCTTATTATGATTATTCTACTTCATCAAAGAAACATCTTGAAGTACAAGTTATACACGTTTTTAGATTTTTCTTACCTATAAATATGTTTGTTGAGTAGTTATGCAGATTTAGAAAGTGTCATATTAGGACCAAATAGAGAGAAAATTGGTAAGCTTTGTCTTTGTAATTTCTTGTAACTTCTTGTGGGATAATTCAAGGGGTACAAACTTGTGGTTAGAAGATGATAGCTCTTTATTAGTATTTTTTTGTGGTCTATGAGATTGAATTAGTGAGTAAAAGTCTATATCTTGTTGACCTATTACTATTCACGTATATATTGTTTTGGTTATAACAAACAAGATCTCCTGTATTACTAATGGTTTCAATTCTTGAGTTTTATCATATATGTGTCATTTGGATACTCCGAGATCAAAATCGTCATCCATTGAAGTACAAAGCAATCATAATAGAGATTTGAAGTGAACAAGATCATCGAAGACCGAAGATTGAAGCTTTAGAAGATTTATGTTGAAAGAATTTCAACTCATTTGTAAAGGTATCGACTCATCAATTTTTAACAAGTCTATAAAGCTCAAAATTATTTCTAAAAATCATTAATTGCATAAAAATGATTTTTTAAATCATAATATGAAATAGTTTTTGGAAAAATAAACTTTTTGATATTAAAATAAAAATTCCAAAATTTCCATTTTCGGTCGACCGAAACACACCTAATCGACCGAAACTTTGATCAACCGAAAATGTTTGCTCAACCAAAAGTCTAACGGCTCAAATAGTATAACGGCTAGTTTTGAACTTTCGGTCGACCGAAAGTGTAGAAATGGTCGACCGAAACCTCCTGAAGCTCAATTTCTTGGTTTATAAATAGTCACTTCTCTTGCATTTATTTCTACCAACTTACAAGAGCATTTAAGAGAGAAAATTATTGAGAAAATCATTGAGCTTACTTTGTTTTACATTCTCTTTCATTTATTGCAAGGAATCTTTTGATTGTTCAAAACTATTTCATATCTTTATCAAGAATTCCATTTTGAAGAAAACTCAATACTCTTACTTCATTATTGATCATTGATTGAGTTCATATCACCAAATACTTATTGAAGTGTATATCTCTCTTCATACTTAACTAAGTATTATTTGGAAAGAGAGATCATTGGTTGAAAAACGTTGATTCAAGAAAAACTATCTCATATCCTTCTTCAAAGTTTTCATAAACACTTGAACTTTAAATATTTGCTATCTATTGAAGTGTTATCCTAAAACTCTCAAGATACTTGACTTGATCATATCATTTGTTAAGAGAGTTTATTCAATTGTAAAATTCTCATTTATATTTTGCTTATGGTTTCGAGATCCTTGTGAAAACTCGATTGTAAAGGATAGGTGCTCCTTGTTGTAAAGTCACCTAAGGATTCGATACTCCTTGTTGTAAGTTATCAATATAGTGGATTTGGCCTTACTCGTGATGGAGAGCTCGGTAATGGAAGACGTAGATCACGTTGATTGATTGAACCTCCCTAAATCGCGTTTGCAATCTCTTATCCCTTTTATTTACTTGCATTGCACTTACTCTATTCTATCAATTTATATTGTGCAAAGTACTATACTTGCTTTATCAATTAAGTTCATACATTTATAGCACACTACATTGATAGTTAAGTTACTTGCAATACTAAATGCTCATACTTATACTTATTTGTTTTTAAGTTTAAGATTATTTATCGAAAAAGTTTTATAAACCAATTCACCCACCTCTTGGTTAGTTTATATTGAGATAACATATCTTTGTAACAATTTAATTAATATATAATAATGAAAGGCTTTAGCGAGGGTCTGTGGACATAGACAAGTTACCGAACTGCATAAATCTCTGTGTTCATATTTATTTTCTTGTTTGCTTATTATTACTTTGAACATCAAAAGATTTTGCGAATTAAAGAGAAGGAAATCAACGTTAAATTCCTAACAAATTGTTCTCTAGATAACAAAGTTCGTGAACCTCAAAATAATAAGCTGCCAAGTACAAAAAGGGCCAAATCAGCATAAATTTTTTTTTTTATTAAAAGTCGGTTGAACCAATATACATAGATGACAGCGACCTAAAACGTTAAGTTCTTATTTGGCTATTTACTCAAAACAATAAGTCATTAATTAAATGATATGTCCTTAATAGATAGCGATCTAAAACGATAGATCTTTAATAGGTAGCGAATTAAAATGATAGGTCCTCATTTGACTATTTACTCGAAAAAAGTTAACGACAGTGGACGGAGGTCCTTATCGGACAAAGAAAGATGACTCGAGGTCTAATCTTGCAAAAAAAAAAAAAAAAAAAAGAAGATAGATCCTTAATAGGTAACGACCTAAAATGATAGGTCCTTATTTGACTATTTACTCTAAAGTTTTACATTTATACACATTGCACATCAACTTCAAAATCAACATATCACAAAAATTTGGTCACACTTTTCGGTTCAAATATCATTTTCCATATATAGATAGAGTGCATATAGCACGGACATGGCGTTGATTGAATTAGACATTACTGGAGTAGTAGGAGCAAAAATTTCAACTTGTTTAAATTACTATTTAATCCTGCCCAAAGCCATCAGCAGAGATAATCTTCCACCGAAATGCTCAATTGTTCCGGATGATCTAGCCCAAAACTCATCCCATTTTTGTCAACTGTCCCCACATTATCAGAACTCCTCGAGGCAAGCAATTGTGCATCAATGGCCATGCCAGCATCGGATGAGACCCTCTGCACCGACCCTGGGGACATTCCTATTCGAGCACTAGCTGGTAACGCCAAAGGGAAGTTGAAATTTTCCGGAGTGGACGACTCTCCTCGTAGACAATACAAGGCTGTGTCATGAGCTATTGCAGCAGCCTCCGGCGTGGAGTAAGATCCTAACCACAGTCGATCTTGCTTACCCGGAACTCGAATTTCCGACACCCATTTGCCCCATTTTCGACGTCGAATGCCTTTGTACTTCTTCTCAGAATTTTCTGAGTTGCTCATTTTTAAGTAGAAGTTTCCTGTTTCCAGATTATGAACAAGAAAATGCAGTTTTCTTCAGATGTTTGTGATCCAAGTGCTTATATAAGTTGAAGAATTACCATATGCTTTTTATTACTCCACGTGGACAGTCTAGAATTTCAAAGATCAAAGTCAAAAGTTTCTCCATTGATAGATTGTCAAAGACGGTGAAATAAATAAATATACATTTTTTTTTCCTCACTAAAGTTTTGATGAAATTTCAAGTTGATCGTTGAAATTCAAAATTTTCCAAATTAGTAACTAAAGAGCACATCCAATGTAGTGTTAAATTGATATCTTTAAAATCACTTTTACATCCTCATTTATATTTCAATGGATCTAAATTCAAACTCTCCTTCAATGAAAAAAATTTAAATTCAAAATTTGTCTTTTTTGAACGTAAGTGAAGATGCAAAATGCATCTCAATTGCATCTCTCCATTGGAGAGGCTTGAAAAATTTAGTTCCATGTCACAGCCACATTGAAGATGCTCTAAGATGACAATACAGATATTAAGTTAAGGTTAGTGTCTAAATGAGCATGGTACGATACTTTTAGTCTAATTCGAAAGATTTTAAAATTTAATGATCAACTCGAAATTTCATTGAAATTAATATTGTCCATATGTATATTTTTACCCTCAAAAAAAAAAAAAAAAAAAAAAAATCGATCTATTTGACCTGGTTTTAAAATATTTTTGGTGAAAAAAATTAATGTTGCTATTATATGAACATTTAAGTCGGAAGAAGTTTGGTAAAATCATTGAAAGAGATCCAAGTTTGATAAGGTCAAGGTTTCATTTCATCACGTGTGACGTCACCAACTATCTATGTACGGATATAAAATGTGAGGACTATCAAAATTGACTCTTCTAGAAATTTTTTTTTAATTTATTTTTGTTCCAACTTGCATATTATCACGCAATAAATCATATCAAGAATCTTCTTTTTACTCTATTTTAAATTTAAATAATTAAGCATCGTAAAAATTTATTTGTAAATTTTGTTTATAAACGATCACGTCATAATATTTTATGAAATAATTTTTTTTTGAAAAATCAACTATTTTAACTGGTCAAAAATTTTCATCCACAACTTTTTACTTTTAAAAAAATGGACCAACGAAATATTATCAAGTTATATTTATAAATGATATTAAGCAATCATTTATAAACAGTTTACCAAACTGAGGCAAGTCTCTGTAAATAAATTTATAGATGATTAAGATAATTATATGTTAAAAGAATGTTTAGTGATGACAACGGGACGAGTCATTTGCGGCTCTGTTTAAATTTTTTTGTACCTTTTCTCTTTTTTTTCTATATATTTTTTCAAATAATAATTTGGAGCTGGCAGCCAAAACTTGACCTGTCGCACAACTTGATCGGGTCACCCAATCCCACCTCGTCAACTCACGGGAAATGGGTTTTTTCTCCTCATAGGGTTGGGTTGTGGACGAGTCGAGTTTTTCCATATCTAAGAATGATTAGTCTCTGTTTTATATTGTTTTAAAAGATTTTATTTGAAATGAATAATAATTTTTAGGAGAATGTATGGTTTGATATAAAATGGTAAATATATTACTACCACATTCTAACTTTACCCCAATTAAAAAATAGTTTCTATAAATACATCAACACTATTTTACTAATATATCATCAAACATGTCATCTTCGCTTCCCAAGATATTTAAGGAAAAGGGCCTTTTCGGCCACTGCTTGCTGACGACAGAACGCGTCGACAATTCTGGTCTTAGTTGGAAAGGTAGGTGTTTAATATAATAAAAACAAAATATTTGTTCACCACACTTTATTTCTCATCAATTTTTGAATTTGTCGAAGACTTGTTGAGCCTCCCTCACAAGCCCAAGAAGGTGGAGATGGTATCTTACCAGTAGGGAATCTGTTGGAAACTCAGCAGCAGCAGACAACCCCGGAGGTGGAGTTTAATTGCTTCTTACACAGAAGCATTTAAACTCCCCGGAAAACGAGGGGTAAAAAATTGAAAAATAAGGCTTCCCACCTAGTAGAACAGTCAGAATAACGTATTGATTTATTTACTTTTACTCAATTCCTTCTTATAATAAAAAACGAAGAATGGAGTTTACCAGACAATGAGGGGCTCTGTAGTATGTTAGCCTTCGAATAAAGATTAAAGATCCCATTTTCCCCCTCGTTTTTGTTCTTAATTTCAGACAATTGAAGGTAAAATAAAGTGGAAATTTAAATCATATGGGAAAAGGGAACAAAAATGATTTAGAAACAGAGATAAGTTAGTGTTGGCAACGGGGCGGATCATGCCCTAATGCGCCTGATCCCGAAATCTTTTTTATTGATCCAGATACGCCCCGCAATCCGTTAATTTTTTGTTCGGGCCCCCTGATCCGCTAGTCGATCTTTCGAATTTTTTTTAAATATAATTTAAACTAAATCTTTAAAAAAATTAATCTTCTATTAAATTTTATTTTTTAAATTTAAATGGGGCGGATCGGTGCCAATCCGCTCCACCGATCCGCAGATCAGGATTTTTTGGGATCAGATCGTTGGAGCGGATCGAATTTTTTTGCCATATCTAAGATGGGTGAATATCTTGAACACCAAACTATAATAATAGAATACTTGATGCGAACCCCTTTGGTGTTTAAACCAAAAAAATCTTACAATAATTTAATATCAACTCAAGAAAGCTAAATTGGTAAAATAAGTTTAAACCCAAGTTTACTTTAACCAAAATCTCAAGGAATAAATATTAACACAATGGAGAAAAATAAACAAGTTCATAGATTCTTCTAATAACACAAGAAATAAAATACTCCAAGTGAATTTAAGAACATTAGCTCAAAGAGGTACAAGATGGAGAAGGGTTTCACCTTCAAAATGCTCCCAAGGAGACTTCAATATTAATACCTTCTAAAATTTTTAGGGTTTGGCGGAAAATGGGTATATATAGTACAAAATAATGGAAATAAAATAAAAATCGGAAATGAACTACAATCCCGCTAATTCTATCTTCAATATAACTGCGCGGCCTCTCAAGGAAACTCCTCGTGGCCGCGTAGGCTGCCGTTGTGCAATTCTGCTATTTTAGCCGAGGTCCCGCAACCGCGCCTCGATTTTAACCGCGCAGCCGCGAGGTTGCATTTTCAGCACTCCGTGATTTTGAACTCCAACTTGTTTCTTGACTTTAATCACATGTTTTAACCTCGAATACTATTCTTTGATGTCTCGAGAGTCCTTCAAAATGTACTTAAAATTTGTTTGGCTGGCATGATTGATTTTTCCTTATCAAGCCTCTTATGATTCTTATCATACCCTCCTTCTTCAGTATGATTCGTCCCGAATCATAAGTTTGTTCATGATGCTTCATTGCACCTCCTGGATCAAAATGAAAATTATGGTCTCTCTGTCTCTTGATCAACCATTAGTACTTGACAACTTTGGAGATGTGGAATGATCAAATCATGAACTCCTTTGGACATATGTGATGTGGTCCAAAGTCCAAAGTGCAATTAACCTGCAAAATATACTTAAGCAAAATGGGGTGGAGAATGTTAGTTTTTTCATGTACAAGGTACGAATCCTTGTATTCATGGGGAGTCACCACCACTCCATCAAATTCAACAACAAGGCTCTTTACTTCACCTCCTATCTTTTTCTCACCCTCTTGCTCATCCAACACCTCAAAATTCTTATTTCTATATTCATTTACTTCCCCCACACTTTTAATCAATTCTCCCACATTTTTACTCTCAACAACCCGCTCTACATTGGTAAGCTCATGCACCCTCTCAATAAGATTTTCATCATCCACATGAGAAATTGGAGTTTCATCAATTGTCTCTAATTTTAACTTCCCCTCCTTCTCATTTTCCTTATTTAAGGGCACCTCTTGCAATTCAACCGTCGCCTTTCTTTCAACCTTTTCACGCTCCCATGCCATAAACTTTTCTTCAAAAAATTTCATTTGCCCTTTAAAGTCCAACATTGGATCACTCTCCTTCTTTACCTTTTTAGCACCTCGTAGTGCTTGCTTTAGTGCTAAACCATTTAGTGTGAATGATTTCTCATCCTTAAGAAGTCGGTATATGTGCATACTCTTATCATAAGTTGTCATCCTCTCACGTCTCCATGGTTTACCCAACAATTTATGACAAGATTTTAGAAGTACTACATCACACCATACTTCATCACTATATTTTCCATGAGTGATAGTCACTAGAGCTTGCTTGGTCACACTACACTCCCCACATTCCTTCATCCATGTAATCTTATAAGGTCTAGAGTGTGTGATTAGAGTCAATCTCAATTTTCCAACCAATGTGTTACTGACCAAATTAGAGGAGTGTCCCCTATCAATAACCACACTACACATCTTATCACCAACATAGCATCTAGTCTTGAACATAGAATTCGGGTTGCAATCCATCCCTTATGTGATGATTCAAAAGATTGTGGATATGATGTGCAAGTGTGAAAATGTTCTCATAAGTAATGTTTCCACTCGTGTTTCACTCAAGCTCCAAGGAATGTAATCAACTACACCGAGAAAATTAAATCTTGTGAAATATGTAACCACAATCAAAGAAGAAAAATAAGATATGATGGGCACAAATAACAAGTGAAATTTATAGCTTGTTATAACAAAGGAGGAGAAATATGGATTGGTAGGACAATGTTTCAAGAGCACAAAATTATAATGAACTTGATAAAAAAAAGTAATTAATTAGGAAAGTGTTTGGTGTTTTGAAATGTAGACTTTAACATGGAAGTTCTCTTTAGAACAATTTATCAAACACTTGGTGTACAAATTTTGAATAACATAGGAATTCAAGTGTATGATTATGGTGAAAATCCCCAACAAACTCAATAATGATAACAATCAAAATACCTAAGGTGTAGGAAGTCAACAAAGCTCAATAAGAAAGTCAAGTCGGGCTTTTCTAATTCATAAGTCCTTTTTCACAGCTATTGTTTATTAGTTTATCGGGGTGACAATTCAATTGTTCCATGCATTGATTGGGTTAGACTAATCCGACGGATGAATGCCCTGATCACCTCTAAAGCCCTCGACTGGCACTAGTGGCGGGTCTAGAAATTTTTTTCAGCACGGGCGGATATCAATAAAAAAATTTCAGCACGGCGGACTTTAGTAATTTTTCAAGTCGCAATCAAAAAAATGCCAAAAATTTCTACTAATTTTTTTTAGGGTAGATCCAGCAAGGGCGAGCGCGAAGGCTCACCATGCTATACGTCTGCCCCTGACTAGAACATGACAAGCCAATATTTTTATTGATGGGTTTTATGGAGCTAATGAATTGATGTATTCGTGTTCATGGTGAATTTTCCGATTGTGCTCGATTGCTCAAAACAAGTCTCGCATTTGCTTGTGGTATAGTTTTGGGTAAAAGAACTCCAAGTTACGTGTTTAGGTGCTCAAAAAAGAATAATAAGAATGAAGTGAATACGGGGGGTAGGAAAGGCAGCAATAGTGGTGGTGCAAATTCGATGGGTAGCGGTGGGCGGTTGAAGAGCGGTGGCAGTGGTGCAGAACTTGGGATCCTCTGTTCTTGATTAATGAATATAGAGAAGTGTTCTTGATCAATGAATATAGACAAGAGAAAGAATTTGATATATTGTTGTGTACATACAAATAAGCAAGGGAAAATTAAAAAGTTATTTATGATTATTTTGTAAATATAAAAATATTTAAAATTGTGGTGTATAAAATAAGTTTTGTGGTGTTAATATAGTCACTTAGTACGAAATATTTTTTTGGTTTATATATAATATTATTTTATTAATAAATGTATAGTTGAAAAGAAGAGGAAAAAAAATGTATTAAATTTTTAAAGGGGCCATATAGGGGCTTAGGGTAAGATAACAAAGCTAAGTCTTTGTTAAATCATATGTGATTTCATAATTGTCTAATTTTACTAAGTTATGCTCTACTTTCTCAATTAGAGTAATGTTTAAGAATTTGAACTTAATAGTACATGTTTCCATAAAGGGTTTGCTAAAAAAAAAAAAAAAAAAAAAAAAAAAAAAAAAAAAAAACAATACATGTTTCCATAAAGGATAATGACAAGTTATCGAAATCAGACACGATTTTCGTTATTAAAGATTGAAGTTTAACTGATTTCTTTCGATTAATTTGAAGGAAAAGATATTGAATTCCAAAAGTGCAATTTTCCATGTTATAAATCCAAGTACGCACGAATTCTTTAACGGAAAGGCAATGTGCAATGTAACAATTAAAAACGTGAAACTCGACCAAATTCATTTAAGTAGACCATAGTCAAATGTAACGTTGGGATCGAGCTTGACTGAATTCAAATTAGGCTGTCAAATTATACCTAAAACAGATAAGAAATTTATTTTTTTTGGTACCAAGTGTAAAACTGTAAAATAAAAATATGAGGGCCCTCAAAATTGACTCTCTCTAGATTTTTTTTTTTTTCAATTTCGTTTTTTTATTCTGATTTCTACATTTTGTATCGTTTCCTAATCCCTGTTGCCTTAGCTAATTTGCTAGCAAAACGATGGAATAATTTCATATAAATATTCCCTCTTGTACTCCCTTATTTTAGTTTTTATTATAAAATAAAAGTATAAAAATAGTGATAAATTAAACCTATATTCGGTTTAGATAAAAATCAATTTTTTTGTAAATTTTGATAGAAGGGTGTTATTGAAAAATTTTGATCCATACTACCGAAACAATTTCTTTCTAAAGCCCAACTTTTGTTATTGTAGAATGAGTTCATAATTCCATTCCATAATATTATACGAGGATCAATCTTGTGCAATCTCTCGTAACACATTCTAAACAAAAACATCAAATCTAGGAGGAAAAGAATGCAGGATATTTGTAACATTCTTTCATTACATGTTTATGACTTGTTTGGTAAGGTATTTAACAAGAAAGAAAAAAAGTTAAAATCTTGTCCAATGTAACAATCACAACATGTCCTCAGCAAAAATTACTTAAACGCATCCGAAACGGAATAAATGAAGTCCAAGAAACCGGTTCCTTTGAGGAGTCCTTTACCGGTCAATAGTTCGAAATCCAACAGCAGTAAGAAGCCAATTACTGCTGCCTTTCCATTTATCAATTCATTCTTCCCTGTGAAACCGAAACCTTCAAGATCCTCATCGACCACCATTCTAACCTGAAGAACAAAGTTGAAGCAGTTCTTTTAACGCAATCATTACAATTTATGAACAAATATATAAACAACACAATTTTCCAAACCACTTTTTAACCACATACATTTTCTCTCTCCACTTTTTAGCCACACATTTTACCTCATAAATAAACTAATTTATGAATTACTACAGTGTTGTTCGGACTTTTCACTTTCGAAGAAATACCCATGTCGGACACTCGAGTATGGAAAATGGGTACGAGATTCTTCTCGGATCCTTTTAATCAAAAGATTATATTTTATATCATTTAAATCAAAAAATAATCCTTCATATTTCCAAGAAATGCATCTATTATTACTCATACATAAATTTCTAAAGTAATTTGAAGTTTATAAGACGTATTCATACATTTATGTCAAGATTTTGCATCTTTTTAGCCGTATTCTCATATCCTGAGTTTTAAAGAAAAAAAATGTCTGATACCTAGATACCTGATACCCTTACCCGAGTCCGAGCAACGTAGGTGTTGCCGAACAGTGCTTTCTAGGAGCAGTTGGATTCATTTCACTATCATGTTTGGCCAAGAATTGAATAAAACGAGAATTACCCAAAAATTTATTTTTCAAACATATTGGAACAAAAAGTATAGTAAAAGTTAGTTTGAGCAACTAATTACCTCATCAACATTAACATCTGTTGCAGTAAAACCAGGTTGAGCCTTTCCGCTGAAAACAATCTCAGCAGATGCATCAGATTGAACACCTCCGGTAATGCTTATATAAATATTTTCTCCATCAGTTTTGACGGGGTACACGAATAAATTTCTTAAAGGGGGAGTTAGGACTCTCAGCACCGGATTATTCGGATACCACTCCTTGATCGCTCCAGTTCGTAGGTCGAATGTGCTATCAGTTGTTGGACAAACGATGCACCCATCCTGCGGAAAATTTAGTAAACTTTTTTATAAGATTAAAGCAAGCTTTTTCCTATCACATATGTCACGGATAAAAATTACACAGATTAAATCCAAGATGTTAAGAGTGAGAAACTATTATATTCTACATAACTAATGTTATTTATACTCAAATAGATGGGGATTTTTCCCACTACCAGAAAACGCTGAGACCCTGACGGGTTTTTCGATCGTGTTGAAACCTACTTGAACTAGATTTTTCGACTCTCGCACTTAAATATGGATTGAGGGATTCTCAACGAGATTCGCTTTCTAGGACAACAAATGGAACTTCCCAAGATGCACTAGCACATTGAATTCTTCACTATGTATTGGGGAAACATACAGGCTGAAACCAAATTCAATTGAGGTGAACAACAGTGAAGCCTATCATAAAGCAAAATGACTTGAAAAATAAAAAGTAAATGGGAGTGTTAAGTGTAATCCAGGGTAATAGAAATAACAACAAAAATGGACACAGGGTAATGAAGATTTAGAAGATAGTGTACATCAAAACCGATATTTATAACTGCAAACCAACAATATATATACATGAAATTTGGGAAAAAGCATATGTTGGACATTAATGTAGACTTTTAAATATGTATGTTCTTTTTTGAATAATTTCCCAATCTCATTTCTTGAACCAAGAAATCCATGATACGGATGTTTGCAGGGAAACACTAAATGTTGACAAATCAGCAAAAGTAACTTAGGGTCGAGACCAAGAGGAATATATAGGTGTGAGTCTACCAATCTACCTATCCGCGCTCGTACTGTGTAGTCTAACATAACAACACTTGTATTGCTCCTCACATTCCCTTGAGTATTGGTACACGATAATTATGTATTCTTGAATCTCGAAGAAGAATTGCCGATCCCATTTTTAACTAGAACTAGAATGCATTTATAAAAATAAAGAAGAAAAATGGAAAAAGAAGGCGAAAATGAATAAAATACTGTTTCTAATTTTATTGAATGATGGCCAAAGGTCATGATCACTTTAGCACCTATTGATTCCTATTTATAGTGAAATAGGAATAACAACTCTTCACAATTTATATAGATAATAGTTATCCAAATAAAAAATAACATCAAATAATAACAAACTAACAACTCTAATTGTTTAGGATTCTTCTTCTCATCTTGTTGTGCTATTTTTCTATTTGAATTTGTTGACTCCAAGATTTTTGGGTCTCCTTATTTCATTTGATCCTCATCATTCTTTGACAATATTAACATCCTCCCGCAAACTGTGTTAGGGCTAAAATCACAATTTAATCTTGAATAACTGAAAGTTACTTTGGATCTTACTTTGTGAAGAAGAAAAGAAATCATTTTATCTTCGTCCTTGTGAAGATATATCACCTTTTGTGATGTTGTGAATTCGTGTTTTTGCGAATCTTGTGTATATGCATTTTTAAATGCTTCTCATATTGCATGGATTGTATCTCTGAGAGTTCCTTCATCGAATGTTCTCATGATCCACCCATGATGGTGATGATCAAACTTTTGCCCGGCAATGAATTCATACATTAATATTGATATGAATTCTTTTTGTTGTAGAGTTGTTTGGATTTGGTGTGAGTAGGATCTTGATTTGTATTACCTGTATTTGGTATGATGTATATGATGGAAGATAACTAGTGTAAGATGATTGAGAATCATCTTGTTGTGTTTAGAAGAGTTTGAGTGTATTGAAATTGTCAAACAACTAGGATAGTGAAATCATGGTGAAAGAGAAGAGTTGTTGTGTTATGTTGTGTCAACTGCTCACAATGACGTTGATACCAATAAGAAAATATGAAAAAGATGACAGAAATAAATAAAATACTATTTCTAACTTTATTGAATGATGATCAAAGGCCACAAGCACTTTGACACACATTGAGCTTCTGTCTGGAGGCAAGTTTTTTGCCCAAAAAACCATGGTTTGCTACAGTGACCGGTCATAAATGGTAGGCGCTGTGAGAGGAGAAGATTAACTGGTGGATCCCATTTAGTCAAAATTACTGTAGCAAAAATTGCAATTAATCTTGCATGAACTTGGTCCCAACAGAGGCTGATTAATATTTACAGTGAAATAGAAATAACAACTCTTCGCAATCTCCTCCTTATTTTGTTTGATCTTCGTCATTACTTGACAATGTTAATAAAAGATACCATATTAAAATTAGCATCTATACATTATCAAGAATGATCCCTCTAGCAATTTGTTAAGGCAGTTTTTGAGAAATATACTTAGTTCCCACATCATAGAACGCTTTTTATATTTCAAAAAATAAATTCTAGAACCAATCTTGAAATCTAAATACTTTGAATTTTAGAATAATCAAATTGTTCTACGTTTGATATTACAGTAGAAAGATTGGACGGTAAAGAATTAACCTGGGTGAGTTTAGCATTGATCAAGCCTTCAGAGTAGGCGCCCTCAGCAGGCGACCTATTCTCTATAGCAAACACATCATCCTTGTACCATAAAAGCAATATGGTATCATCGTCCTGTATGATCACGCGCCGCTCTCCCTTCGGCAGCGCAGCCAGAGGCACCACCGGGACCCAGTTGGTATTCCCGGCTGGCAATGGCCCCGGCTCTTCCTTTGCCACTTGTGACGATGAGGATGACACGTCAGTGGCTTTGCACGTGACGATAACTCTACGATGAGCGGAAATGGTGGTGGCGGTGGGTTTTAGGAAGTTGAGTGGTGGAAGGTGGTGGTGCGGCGGTGATTTACGTCGGTGGGATGGAGATGCGACGGTGGTGAAGAGGCTGGTAGTCAGCTTGGGTGCTGCACTGGCCATGGTACTTAAAGGTAGAGAGAGAGAAGAGAGCGAGAGAAAGTGTGTGTGTGAAAGAGAACTTAACTGTGAATTCCATGGCCACAGAAAATTGGATAGAGGAGAGGAAGCTATGGCTCTCAAATATTGGAGTTAAATGTTTCGCCACTGAACTTTGAACCATGTCAAGGTTTACCCACAAAACTTTATTAAGCATCCCGTTAGTCACTAAACTTTGTTCCGTCCAACTCCATTACTCACTCAAAAAAAATCTGTTAGTTGACTTGCCTACGTGGATGACGGGAAATGACGTGGCCAAATAAATTCCTCCAAACTCAAGAATTGCGAAAAATGTTGTAAACTTTTTCGGCTTAGATAAATTGGAAACGAGAAGAAATATCACATCAACAAGGGATGTTAGTGACCAAAGGGGTAATAGAAGAGGAGTTATGGATGAATTTGAAGATGATTTGGGGAGTGAAGGGGATGGTAATAAAAATTGGAATATGAGTAAGAGACTAAGAGTAGAGGTGGGCATTTTGATAGGGGATTTTATTGGGGGCATCGAAGAAAGCACAGAGGTAGAGATGAGATGAATGTGAACATTAGTAGTATAAAATTGAGGATTCCTTCATTTCATGGAAAGAGTGATCCGGATGCTTACTTAGAATGAGAGAGGAAGATGGAGTTAATATTTGAATGCCATAAGTACTCCTAGGATAAGAAGGTTAAGCTAGCGGTGGTTATGTTTACCGACTATGCGTTGGCTTGGTGGGATAATTTGTTGCTTACTAGGATAAGAAATTATGAGGGGAGCTTGAACACTTGGGATGAATTGAAGAATCTCATGAGAAAGATTTTTGTACCGAATCACTATTATAGGGGGTCTATCAAATGTTACAAACTCTTAATCAAGAGTTCCGGAGTGTTGAGGATTATTACAAAGAATTTGATAAAATAATAATAATGAGGGTAAATATAGAGGAGGATGGGAGGCCACCATGGCTCGATTTCTTAGGCTCCGTTCTCTTTACTGTTTTGAAGTTGTTTTTTTTTTTTTTTTCGAAAACACTCAAAAACTCGTTCTCTTTACCATTTTCGAAAACGCATTTTGAAAAACAAAAAAAAAAATTGTACTCAAAACCTCGTTTTGAGTGTATTTCAACAAAAAATGTTCAAAACGAGGAAAACACATTTTGGAATTTTTTTTTTTTAAGAATTATTCTAACTTGGAACTAAGCTTAAAATAATTTTTTTTTTTTTTTTTTTTTTTTTTTTTTTAAGGAAAATTATTCTAGTTTGGAACTAAGCCTAAATAAAGTTATTTTTTTTGTTTTTGTTTTTTTGTTTTTTTTTTTTTTTTTTTGAATTATCCTAACTTGGAACTAAGCCTAAAATAAGGTTTTATTGAATTCAATATCAATATTACAAAAAAAATTAAGTGAGAATTCTTGATGTTATATTTCAAAAAATGTTTTGATAAATGGACTCTGGTGGTTTTGAAAGAACTTGCATTTTCTGGATTTTAATAGAACTACAGCTTCCTCAAATCTCAAACCTGACCAAGCTGTGTTAATATAGACTCTTAGTGCCCACATTAGTGTGTTGCAGTTAACCATATTTTCAGTGTATTGTGAAAGAAAATTTGACTTTGAACCAGTAGTATTCTACAAGCAAATTAATTAAAAATAGTTTGTGGTATTCTGCAAAATTTCAAACAGAATGTGTTTTCCAACTTTTCATTTTCAAAAACAGTTTTCAGAAATGACAAACCAAACGCGTTTTTAACAAATTTGAAAACAAAAATAAAAATATAAAACATTTTCAAAAATAAAAATACAAAATAAAATACAAACAGAACGTCACATTAGTGTTTTGTATAGGGAAATAGCCAGTGTAGTATTGTTGCACCTCTATGTGGAGATGGGGGAATTGGTGCACATGGCCATCAAAGTTGATGAATAGGGATGGCAAAAAATCCTTTTCGACCCGAACCCGATGGGCCCTGACCCTAACGGGATAGAAAGAAACCGCCTCGAGGGTCGATGGGGCTGGTTTGGGATTGATATCAATTACCCGAAACGGGTTCAAGGCGGGACGGATTTTGGTTGACCTACCCCGCAATTTACATTAAAAAAAAAAAAATTAATTCAAAAAATGCAAACAACAAACTTTCAAAATACAATTTCTTGCTTATGATAACATCTTTGATTTTGTGATGAATTGCGTGCTTAATTCTTTTGACTTCTTTTGAGCAGGAAAAAAGGTTAGAAACTTGAAGAAAACTATGTTTAAATAATGTTTAAAAAGATAGGGTCGGTTGGGTCGGGGCGGGGATGGGATGCCCCGTTTTGATACCCGCCCTGCCTCATTTTGATTTAAAGGGTAATGGAGCAAGTATGGTTTTGATATTCTTCTCACGAGGCGGGGGTACCACCCAATTGCCATCTCTATTGAGGAACAATTGAAGAAGAGGGGGGCAAGATAAGTTTGTTGGTGGCTTTAATTCAACTTGGAAATCTAAGTGGGGAAATGAGAGGTTTGAGAGGGCACCTCCCATGAACAAAAGTGAATCGTCCTACGGGAAGGAAATTGTAGCCAACAAAGACAAGCCTAAGGTTGGTCTCTCTACTTCTAAAACTAGGGACATTGAGTGTTTCAAATGTAGGGGTAGAGGGCATTATTCTCGTGAGTGCCTGAATAATAGGGTGATGTTCATTAGGAATGGAGAGTTGTACTCAAGATATGAGGATGAGGATAAGGAGTTCCTCATTAAACTTGATGAATCTCACAACTCCCTCCCCGATTTAGATACTTCTTTGTTACATGAATTTGAAGATGTCTTCCCGGAGGAGATGCATAGTGAACTTCCACTCATTAGAGGTATCAAGCATCAAATTGACTTCATTCTCGAAGCCGTCATACCAAATAGACCATCATATCGAAGCAACCCGGAGGAGACTAAGGAACTTCAAAGGCAAGTTGAGGAGTTGATGAACAAAGAATATGTTCGAGAGAACACGAGTCTTTGTGTTGTTCCCGTGACCAAAGAAGGATGGGACATATAGGATGTGTGTTGATTGTCGCACCGTCAACAACATAACGGTAAAGTATCACCATCTTATTCCTAGATTAGATGAAATGCTTGATGAATTACATGGTTCTTGCATTTTTAATAAAATTGATTTGAGAAGTGGATACCAATAAATTAAAATGAGAGAAGAAGATGTATGAAAAATCGCATTTAAAACTAAGTATGATTTGAATGAATGGTTGGTTATGTCACTTGGTCTCACTAATGCACCAAATACTTTTATGAGATTGATGAATTATGCGTTGCTTGCATTTATTGGAAAATTTGTGGTAGCCTATTTTGATAAAATCTTAATTTATTGTAAAAATTTGGAAGAACGTGTAAAACACTTGAGATGTGTGCTTTTGGTTATAAAAGAAGAAAAATTATATGTCAATCTCAACAAGTGTCGTTTTTGCACGAAAAGTGTTTTTTTTCTTAACTTTGTTGTTAGCACTAAGGGAATTTTGGTTGATGAGGAGAAGATCAAGGCTATTAAGAAATGGTCAACTCCAAATAGTGTCACCGAGATAAGAAGTCTTTATGGGCTAAATAGTTTTTATCGTTGTTTTGTTAAAGATTTTAGCATTCTAACTTCACTACTTATTGAGGTTGTTAAAAATAATGTTAGTTTTAAATGGGGGAGCCACAAGAAAAGGCTTTTAATGAGATAAAAGAAAGATTATGCACTGCACCCATTTTAGCATTGCCTAATTTTGACGAAACTTTCTAGATTGAATGTGATGCCTCAGGGATATGTAGTGGAGCGGTATTGATGCAAGAGAAGAGTCGCATTGCTTACTTTAGCGAGAAACTCAACGGGACCACTTTGAACTACTCAACATATGACAAGGAGCTCTATACCTTACATTGGAGACATGGCACTACTACTTGTGGCCAAGGGAATTCGTTATCCATACCGACCATGAGTGATTGAAGCATTTGAAGGGGCAAGAAAGGTTGAGAAAAAGGCATGCCAAGTGGATGGAGTACGCGAAAATATTTCCCTATGTCATCAAATACAAGCAAGATAAAGAAAATGTGGTAGCCAAAGTATTATCTAGGAGGTATGCTTTTATCACTATCATAGGTGCAAAGTTGTTGGGATTTAAATGTATTAAAGAAGTAGACTTTGCAAGTGTATTTATGTCGTGTGAAAATGTTGCTTGTGATAAATTTTATAGGCATGAAGGGTTTTTATTTCATGGAGATAAACTTTGTGTGCCAAATTGTTCCATGAGAGAGTTGTTAGTTAGGGAGGCCAATGGGGGGTTTAATGGGACATTTTGGAGTGAAAAGAACCTTGGAAATTTTGCAAGAACATTTCTTTTGGCAAAAATTGAGGAGAGATGTTGAGAGGATTTTTTCTAGATGCATAACTTGTAGGAATGCTAAATTCAGGTAGCACCTCATGGTTTGTATACACCCCTACCCATTCCTAGCGAACATTGGATCGAGATTTCCATGGATTTTACTTTTGGGTCTACCTAGGTCTAAGAAAGGAAGTGATTCTATTTTTTGTGATCTTCGATGAGTTTAGTAAAATGGTACATTTCATTGCTTGTCATAAAATCGATGATGTCACTCACATAGCTGACCTATTCTTTAAGGAAATAGTGAGACTTCATGGGGTCCCTGAGAGTATTGTGTCGGATAGGGATGTAAAGTTTCTTAACCACTTTTAGAAGGTTTTGTGGGGAAAATTGGGTACTAAATTTTTATTTTCAATCACATGTCACCCCCAAACCGATAGTCAAACCGAGATAGTTAATAGGACTTTAACACAACTCCTTCGCACCATCCTTAAGAATAACCTAAAAAGTTGGGAAGAAAGTCTATCATTTGTTGAATTTTCTTACAATAGAAGTGTTCATTCTACTACTGGATTTTCTCCATTTGAAATTTTTTATGGCTTTAATCCATTGACTCCTTTAGATTTGATTCCTTTATCTATTGATGAAAGATGTAGCTTACATTGGAACAAAAAGGCGGAATTGGTTAAAACACTTCATAAAATGGTCAAACTTCAAATTGAGAAGAAGAATGAACAATATGCTTCTAATGCCAACAAAGGTAGAAAGCGGGTCACTTTTGAGCTGGGTGATTGGGTTTGGCTCCACTTGAGAAAAGAGCATTTTCCCAATCAAAGAAAGTTCAAATTGCAGCCACGTGGTGATGGTCCATTCCAAATCATTAAGAAGATTAATGACAATGCCGACAAGCTCGATCTCCCAGGTGAGTACAACGTTTCTGCTGGTTTTAATGTTTCTGATTTGTCTCCTTTTGATGTAGGTGAAGATCCGAGGTCGAATCATTTTCAAGAGGGAAGGGATGATGAGAACTGAGGAAGTGAAACCTCGATGCGTGTGTCAATAGGACCATTGTTGGTACCATGGATATCAATTTTCCCAGTCTCAAGCCCAAACCTTAGGCCTAAGTGAGGTTCCAACCCAAAACCAATTGGTAATGGGTGGAGTAGTCCACTTGGGTTATATGGTGGTTTATTTCCTTCCTTACAACCAATGTGGGATTGTTTGCATTCCCAACAATCCCTCCAACAAACAAGGCCCACGAGGTTTACCTGGCCCATCTAGCCCTCCCTCAAGATAAATTTTGTCACATCTCCTCATGCCCAGAGAGATCACCATTCACCGAGGTAATCCACCATAGCTGTTGCACACTACGTTACCATGGATCTTCCATCTCGTGAGAAACCACAAAAATTCTTCATCTTGATGTTCATCATCTCGATTCATCTGCCGTTGTTAGGGAGTCATATTCATCCACTCGATCTGCGTCCACCAGACAGTCTTTCCGACTCTGATACCACTTGTTGCTACCATGGATATCAATTTGCCCAATCTCAAGCCAAAACCCCAAGCACAAGTGAGGTTCTAACCCAAAACCAATTGGTAATGGGTGGAGTAGCCTACTTGGATTATATGGTGGTTTATTTCCTTCCTAATAACTGATGTGAGATTGTTTGCATTCCAAACACCCATGACGAGATCCAAGGCCAAGAAGATTCAAGATTCGGTGGCGGGGCTCGTTCACAAAGTATAGAATCGAGCCCAAACAGAAGATAACTTCGATACCGAAATCACATGCATTGCAATTGAAATTGGAGAGCAAACGGAGACCCAAACGATCGCATAGGTCAATTCAACAAAAATTGGTCATAAGGTGGGTTTAGAAGGAAAATAATCACCAAGCGATCGCGTGACTTTACCCTGTGTGATCGCGTGGTTGGACTGAAGGCATTGCGCAAAATTTTAACTTATTTCCAAAATTTCTTCATTCTCTCAATTATTTGTACTATAAATACCAAACACTTCTCAAACCCTACTTTTCAACTTTGCTCATTGTGAGTGCAAGATACCATTGAAGGTAAATCTCTTCTTTAATCAAGTTTCTCTTTGAAATTTCTTCAACTTCATTTAGGATTATTATTCTTGTGTTGTTGAATCCAAAATCTTGGTATTTACTTATTTTTATCCATTGAGTTAGGGTTTATTACTTGAAATTTTGGTTAGATTAAGTTTGGGTCAAGATTCATTTATTATCAATTTTAGTTTTCTTGTGTTGATTTCATTGTTGCGGGAATTTTTGGTCAACACACCAAATGAGTTCACATCATTTGATATCAGAACTTGACTCTAAAATTGGTAGATCTATCCTTTAAATTCTCGTTCTTATTGTTCTTCATCACATTAAAATAAACGAAAAACTAAAAAAAAAATCAAGAGTAGTATTTATTGTGCATTTATTGCTTCAACTTTGGGTATTTGGCATTTATTACCATATTGAGTTTGTTGGGAGTTCACAACTACCCACATTATATTCACTCAAGCTTGGACAAAAGAACCGAAACCAGCGGTTCGGTTCCGGTATGGTCCCTGTTCTGTTCAGTTCTATCAAAATTTCAAACGGATCTGATTCTAAAAATCAATTCTGGTTCGAGTTCTTAGTTTAGAACCAGAACCAGAACAAAACACGATTTTTTAAAAATATAAATTAAAAAAAAACATCAATTCTTAATTTTAATGCATGTTATCTAGTCCATTAGTGAATATCAATTACCCAACAACTATTAACTCATTCAACATTATAATAACTATAAGCAAAACAAGTAATAAAAAAAATTATAGATCAAAATCATTTTTATTTCACTGGTTCTGTCGTTTATTTTCAAGCCTTCACCCGTCAGTTCTTCAAGAATCAACTAATAATAAATCTTCACTCTTCACCTTACAATTAATTGATATCTTGTTTTCAAGGATTTGCTTGACTTATGTGACTGTTCCCTGAAAATGTGAAGAATTACGAGCAGAAATTGAAATTTTTCTAGAATGAGTACATATACATGAACGAGGAGATACGTTACTGTCTGGAATGAAGAATATTTTGATGTCGAGGATTTTGAGTATTGTATTCGCATTTTGATCAAGGTCGATGACCTTATGTTCACTAATATTTTTCGATGCAAAATATACCTACGGATCATGAAAAGTAATAAAGTGGACAAACGAGTCCGGATTATCGCTCCCACGAGGACTGCTATTAAGTATTGAAATATTTTAGTTCTATACCTTATTTGAACAGATGAATTTGTATTGATATTTGAAATCTAAAACTAAGAAAATAAACTAGAGAATTAAATTTGCGAATTTGTTTTGTTTTTAAATACGATTGTAAAGTAGTTAGGAAGCACGATTTCACTTAGCCAACTAGATTAACTTCAGTTTCAGTTTTATTTTCTAAATATGCATTCGGTCAAATTCACTAATGTATATTGAAATTCGTCTCTCGATTTTAAATCAATTCTACCTAAATAAGTCAATCATGTATCTCTACAAATGATCTGAATATTCCTTATTTAGATGCATAGAACACAAGAATTCATACACGATTACGATAATAGCAAAAGTATATATCTATCTCTTGTCCAATTACCGAATTTATTACATTGATCTAAGTTATTAACTCACCTCTCGAATTACGAAAATAACTCATTAAATCATGAATAAATGGTCAGTTGATTCATGCATTAAACACAATAATAAGTCAATACATGCAATGAATCATTAAAATAACAGAATTTGAAATTAAAATAAATAAAGTTAGACTACATCGTTCATATCAAAATGAATTTTAGTTGCACATCATGAATAAACAACAAAAACAATAAATAATATCGCTCATTGAAAATAACATAAGAGAATGGAAAACTTGCACCAAGTATCGATTCTCCACGTAATCTTCAATTTGCGCCACTTTGCAAAGCTTCGATCTCTCAAGAATGGAATGATAAAATCTAAGTTTTGGCATGTTCTTAGGTGAGACAAAGGTCCAATTTTCGTGCAAGACATGTTTCTTATATAGTTGGTGAAGAGACCTAGTTGAAGAAAGAAAGAAATTCGTTAAACCAGCGCGCGAGTCTTTTCTTGTATCTGCACAGCATTCAGTATTTCGATTATATATTTCTATTCACTTATCCGATTGAGGTGATTCAAAATGCGTTAGAAAGGTAACTTAAAGGGATATAATTCTTCTTAAAATAGGATTTTCCCAATTCAAACATTTACTGCCCCAAAATTAGGTCTCAAAGTACAACTAGAAATCTGTCCAGAATCTTGTGCGATTGAAATTAATTTATGATAATATTCTTATAATATTTCGTTCTTTTTTTACTTCTACTTACATATAATTGACTCCTAAAAATTGTCAAAGTATCGTCTTGTGATCCAAGTCAATCATTTGATATTTGCAACTTGTTCCCTCGTGTTTAATTTGTTCTCCAATCCTTCAACTTTCAAGTGCAACAATATAGTCCACATACTTTGGAATCTTCTCAATTTGCTCGTTTCAACTCTCAATTCCTTGGGTCCTCCAACTTATGATTTCTTTACGTTGGCACATTGCATCTTTCCACGTTGACATCATTAGCATCTCGATTGTCCAATTTAGCTCTTATTAGCATCCATTTGTGCATTTTTTTAATCAATTGCTCAATTCTCATGATTTGGGATATTTTCTGAAAAGTAAACAAATAATCACAAATTATATAGTAATTATTCTAAAACAAAAACATAATATTCTAATTTAGACATACAAATAAGTATATAAAATACACTTATCACCTTACCGTCTTACGACTCTTACCAGTCGGAATCTACCATGGTATCATCACTTAAGTTTTACAATTTTAGTTTAGGAAATCGAAACAGAACCAGAGCCAAAAGAACCGAACGGTTCGGTTCCGATTCGGTTCTTTTCTTGCAAAAAGAACCAACAGTTCTTTTGTCAAAAGAACCATCAGTTCTTGGTTCAATTCGGTTCCGTAGAAATCAGAACCATGTGGAATCACGCTCACGTCTATTCAAGATTATTTAATATTGTTTACAAGGTGTTGATAATTTATCTCAAAGAAAACTACACTTTTGGTGCCTTGTTGTTCATCATCCAAGTCTTGTAATATATTTGTCATTATTATCAACTATAAATGTTGTTTTCTTTGACAATATTTTATTTTGATAGTTAAATTTATTATGAGGCTTTTTAAGAAATTATTAGAGACAAAATTATTTATTAAAAGGCATGTTTTTTTAATCATTAATCTTAAATTTATTGAAATTTATTGATTGTGTGACATTTTTTTCAATTTAAAATTAATAGCTCATTCACAAAATAATTAAAAAATAAAATATAATGAGTCATCAAGATTCATGGAGCGTCTAGATATATAAGGAGCACCACATATTGTTATTTTTTGAAGCCACATCAGCTAAATATGTGCTCCATATATTGTATTGAAGAAATATTTTTAATTCACTATCTATTTGCTGATGTCACATAATTTCTCCCAACACACAACTCATTGGAGATGCTCTTCTACAAGAAATAATAGACAACATACGTTGTTTTATAAGCATGTACCTAGATCATAGGTTATTATTATTATTATTATTATTATTATTAATGTAATACATATATATCAACGTTTGCTGGTTTGATGTAAACAAGAATGAATTTTATGTGACGCCTATAAAGTAGGGTTAGCAAATTTCTGTTCAAATAACTCATTCTCATATACAGATGCAATTGACCGTCGGAGAAAATAAACAAAATTTTGAAGAGAAATTGAAACAACCCAAGCCTTTGTATCTGGTCGTTCTCTTACGTATTGCCAGCTTTGAGAAAGCCTAAACTCATTTTTACCCTTAACAGATTTCTGTTGTATCCCCATAATTTGAATCCAATACCTATACTTTGTATGAAGTTTAAGTTAAATTCTGATATAAAAATACGTGATTTTGTAATAATCCGGGTCTTGCGCCCAAATCCCAATCGTTTTCTTGCATACAGTTCGCTTTGGGAGTAAGGATGACAATATGATGGAAAACCCCCTAAAACGATTAGGGATAGAGATGAGAAAGTGTTCTTGAACCAAGGATTGTGGTCACCGCCCAATAACGTCCCGTCCCGATCAACATGTTCAATTAAAAAAAATTAATAATAGCCAAAATTCAAAAAATTAGATCCAACTTTCAAAATCCAAGCTCGTTTAGATTCAATGCCTAAACAACTCAATTCAAACCCTAATTTTTAATTGTCAAATTTTAAAAATGAATCTAAATAAATAAATATATATATAAAATCTACTTGAACAACCATTTGAACAACCATCTCACATGAGTATGTGACACGTGTGGACCACACACTTCATGTGCGAGGGTTGTTCAAGTAGCAAGGTTCTAATAATAAATGGATATAAAAACGGGGATGTGATGGGGACGGTGATGGTAAATCTCCAGTCATCCTTGTCCCAAACCCGCCACGTTGACATTCCTATTTAGGAATTAGGAGGAGATGCCCCTCTTACTCCCTTGAGGCTTTTTATTGTGTCCACAGGATTCGGACACGACATCTTGCTTAATAGACTTAAGTTTATCTTATACCAATTGGCAACATGTGTTCGGAGCTTGGGGACGCGATAGAAAGCCGTGATGGATAAGAGGACAGATGTCCTCCCAAAGCGGAGAGTATGTAAGAGAACGGCCGAGCACAAGGCTGGATCGTTAGAGAAATTCCATATAATTCAATCACGTACATATCTGCAATTAAGTAATGCTTATTGCTACTTAAATTTGAACCACGAACGAAATATGTGCAGCACAAATAATATAATCTTGTACCCGTTTTCTTTTACCAACCCTGTTTGCTGTACAGGTAGATATTTACTATGGTAACAATTTTTGGAATGTTACTAGTAGCAATTAACATTATAAGCTTCAGTCATACTCAAAACCGGTCTGCCAAGTTTGGGAATTTTTGCAGCAGCCAAGCAACACCTCGGATAGCAACCTGGATACACATACAGTTGCCAAGAATCAGAGAAGCAAAAGAAAAAGGGCATGTTTGTCTTATTCTTCTTCTTTAGATCCTGTTCATAGAGTTCTTGAATTTAATGAAGTTACCAAAAAGGTAAAAAGTGGAAACCGCATGATGGGGAGGAGATTTTGGCTTGTGGCTCTTCTTATTTCAAAGAAACATTAATATTCCATAATCCATTACAGCCAAACCACTAGATCAATATGCCAGTTTATTTCTGTCACCGACAGTAAACAATTCCAACCCGGTGCTTTTAAAAAAGTATGATATCTCCTGAAATTATATTGCATGCTTGCACTAATATGCTGACGCAGACAAGCAATTAGATAACATTTACCAGAGCTGTCTCCCCAGGCTTGATAGCAGGTTCAACACTGTCTCTCCCGTAACTGTGTAGTTGAGGTTAAGATCAGTATCCCGGCATAAGTTACAAAATGATAAAATTCAGACAAGAGAGTGGTAGTTTTTTCACCATGAATATATTTAATGAGAAATACTACAAGCACCCCATCTTTGCCCCCAACCTTGACAACCCCCTCACATGGGGGATGGGGCCGATAGTGGGGCCGCATTAATGAGGAGACCGGCCCCACCACACATGTGAGGGGGTGGTCACACTTGGGGGTAAGGATAGGGTTCAAATAGATTAATTCATATTTAATCCAGATACAAACTTAAGGCAGAAACGTGGTGAAAAAGAAGGGGAGGGAAAAAAAAACTATTTGAGCAGGTAAAGACGTAAAGATATACTAGGTAATAAACCTCTAAAGCAAGTATCCTTGTTCAAAAGCTGATTAATATATCATATTCTATTATACCATTCGATGTAAAAACCTAACCTGTTAGAGAAAGCACATGTTTATTTATCTAAATTTTGTCTTCTACATGCCCTTACATGTAGACCGGATTCTATTTCTAGACCCTGTTTGAATGCCATTATCTAGCAAAAAAAAGAATTTTGAATAGTGATTGATAGGCTATTGTGTGGTTGAAAGTAAGAGAAAAGTTTTGTGTTTATTTGTAGAACATTTTATTGTTAAAATATATGGTTAAAATTGAGTACTACAGAAAATTGAGTTAAAATAATAGGGATCAAACTGAGGCTTTATTGAAAGCATCTTTACTAAATGGTGGCAGCAAGACTTGTTTTCAAGGCTTTCGCGTGCATATTAAACCACCTCATTTAAAAACTCAAGCTAGTATAAACGAGTCATATTTATCCTCCGTTTGGTAAACATGTTTATATAAACAACACATTTCCCCAAATCACTTTTTAACCACACATATTTTCTCAAACCACTTTTCAACCACATATTTTACTTCGAAATTATCATATTCTTTGTTTATATATAAACAAAAAGTTTTACCAAACAGAGGCTCTAAAATATGGCTTCAACGAACACATAACCAACATTGCAGATAATTTTATAGATTATGACTGAGCACTGAACTAAAGTTGCAAGAGCACCAATAATAAACTCACACTATTTGCCTCTGGCCATTTACCACTTCTAACCGGTAAAAGCTGCATCCTTTGCTGAAAGGAAAAGTTTTTCCATTCCATTCTGTTAATCATTCATTTTATAAGCAAGTTTTGGACCATATGAAAGAGAAGTTAATTGAAAAGCAACTAGGGGGGAAAAAAAAAAACTTATTTCTTACCCAAGTGCCAAGTTACCCCAATAGCTGACGTATCCTCCTCAGATATATCATCAATAGCAAACTGCAAATCAGTGCTGATTGAGTCAGTGAATTTCTTGAAGAATCCCAAAATTGCCTGCACAAAATGTTGTGGCACATTTGTTAAAATGGATTATTAAATCATAAATGAAAACTAAAATCTTGTACATCGTACTACCCACTCTAATCTAAATACTTCATATCAAGCATGCACTTGATGTTCAATTCAATAAAGTAAGGCAACTTTTGCTAGTGTGAACCAATGGACTGAGAAAGTTCACCACAAGATTAATTTAACCTATCACTGAGTTTAGCGGAGAAAAATCAACAATTTTCAGTTGTCAAATCCATTAGGTTCCAAAACCCACAAGAACCTTGTTTACAGAGGCCCTATCCTACGTAGGGAACAAATGAATTTAACTGAAATGCAAACGAAGTAAGTAGAAATCATAACAGGATATTTATTAAAGAAAATACTAAAACCCAATAGCTTAAAAAGAATTTTAGAATCTGATAATTAAAAGTAACATCCAACTTATCGTTTTCCATCATTTCACCAGAACTAATGGCATAATTTTCTCATTCTAATATCTTCCTATACGATGAATAAAAATTTTACATGACTATTTCCTTCACTGTTCAAAAGTTTTGTTCTAAGTTCGTGCATTAGCTCATTTTAGCCAAAGTAGGTAATAGATTTTCAGTAATTGTCTTTTGTGATCAAATTTCAACTGCATATGCTTGAAAAGTAAAATTATCTGTGCTTCTACATACTAAAATAGGCACATTTTACATCTAGTACATAATTCTTTATATTTAATGGATATCAAAGCCAAGGACCTAAGATATTTCTCCATGGCCATGTTATTTCACCTATGCACTAAGTGCATACTTGTCAATACATGCACTCTAAATTGTAACACAATTTTCTAGTACATCTTTGGTTAACTAGTGTGAGAATTCAACTCTAATAGTTTCTTACCCACATCACAGTTGTTATCTGCCTCTACATCCTTGTCCACCAGTTTCTATATACCTACACGCCTTAACAGAACTAGTACCTGCCTCCTTATTCTCGTAAAATCTCCAACTGATAGATAATGTATTGGTGCGTCCCTTGACGCGTGCTTCCCCATTGTTCCTGTCACAGTTCAATTCTCTTCAACATAGGATTTGAAGTTCTCATGTCATCAGCACCTACTCCAAATCTTTACTTCCTACCCCAACCTGATCAACATGGCATCACCATATGAAGCAACCATAGCCAGTTTCATCATTTCTAAGCCACTATTTTTCAACTGTTTTCTTCTTTATAGTAACTACTAGGTAGGAGGTTTCTTCTATCTAGTTTTTTCCCATGTAGCAAATTATATATATTTCTTTTCATACAGGAAGAGTCTTGAACAAATTGGACTATAAAGCATAGTTATTCTGCAGTTCTTTTGTAGCCAAACATGTTCCGATTTACTCACAGTTTACTCTTAGCCCTTGTTTTGTTTTCTTTAAAATTTTCTCTTTTTCTTTTCTGTGCCGTACTCAATCTCAACCGGCCATTAAAAGTTAAGTTTACAATATTTGACTTTTCAATCAATTCTCAATCCTCCATTATCTCAAAGATCACTATTCATTGCCCAAAAAAAACTATTTTAAAACAATACCAAACACACACTTATTCTTATTTTTAAATAAAAAAGTAATTATTTTGACAGTACGTGTTACAAGTTTCACCTACAAAAACTATATCATCCTCACTCAGTTTATGGTCGTTCAAGAGTCTGCCAAACATAAATCTACTTGTAAGCTCTTATCCAAACTTACATTTTTTTAATTTTACTTGAAGAGTAAGTTCCATCAAGCTTAACTAAACACGTTCTATAACTGAAAATAGAGCGAGCAGAAGAGAATGCTAAAACTAAGAAAATACTAACCTTGCGACCAACAAATGGTCGAGGGAAGACAAGGTCCTCGTACACACAATTATTAGCAATAAGTGTATCCACAGAGGCCAAATCACGGCGGTTGATTCCCTGATAAAACTTCTTCACGACGCTTGATGCTGTCTCCATTCCAGTAGCAACATCATCAGGCGGAGAAGTAATGGTCGCCGTTGGATTATCACTGCTCTGTAGGACCCATTTCTTTATTTGATTGGAAGTGATTTTTCTTGTACAATTATTGACAAGAAAATCAGTAGAAGGGATGGTGATTGTGGGAGGGTAAGTAGGGAGGGTTTTTGGAAGGTGGGGTGGACAGAAAGATGAGACGGAAAATGTGTTAATCATGGTAGGCTGGTGACTGAGTTTGCAGGTGATTATTATGACATATTCTGAGTTTTCACCTCTCAAGTTTTCCACTTTCTGGTTCTGTTAGCAACCTACTATCGTTTAGAACTCGGGATAACCTTTCTTTGGTTTTGTGATAGCCACAAAGGCCAGCTCGAACTTATTGCAATTATTATGTGTTTGGCGATGCTTATAAGTAACTGGATCCATCACTTATATAGTGACTTTCGTTTATAAGAATCTGTTTGGCATAAGGTACCTTTTTGAATATTTAGGAAAATTTTGAGTTTTTTAAAGAATGTATAATTAAAACATGAGAAAAACGATAAATTTCATAAAAACGTGTGGTTGAAAATGATTTGAAGGAAATATTGAAAATTTTGTGTAAGACCGAACAAGCTTACTTTCTAGAAAAGTGATTTACAAGCATCCATGTGAAAAAAGGGTGTCAAGTAGTAAAATCCGGCTAACTTGACTTTTTGACACCCCAGTCTATCACCCGATCATAGGGTACGCCCGGCCTATCATTTATAGAGCTGAACAAGCATAGGTTTTTTTCCGAAAGATCTAGTCCGTAGAACAATTCAAATTGACTTCGAAAATAAAAAATTGAATTTATGAAAATAAAAAATTTAACGCGTTTAACCACCTTTCATTTTTTTGGAGTTCACGAGTTAAAATTGTGCCTGGAACAGCTATTTTGTGTACAATTTTAAAGAAAATGAAATGAAATACTTTATTTTCAATTTTTATAGATTGCAAGAAGGCCAGATGTACGAGCCTCCTGGACAAAATCTCGTTACCAAATTGGTGTTACTTATCTACAAAATAAAAAAAATCAAAAACTGTTGCAAGTTGAAATTTGAAAAGACAAATCAATTCTTCCATTTGTGCAAATTGATCCTTCAATGTTCTCAAAGTTTTCTTCATCAAATCTCCATCTCCAACTTTATCCATCTCTATGTTCATCTTCATCTTCTGTATGGTAATGATTATTTTTTCCAATTGTTAGTTATTTTTATTTAAAATTTTTTATTTTTTGCTTTTTATGTTGTAAAACTTGTTTTGATATTCAAAGATTTAGATCAAAAAAATTAACTTTTTTGTTAATTTGATGAATTGATGTTTACAGACCCCAACACTAGGTTTGGATGGATTTGGGAGGTTTAGAGCCAAACCCTTTGGGTCTAGATCCGAACCCTCATTCCAGGATATATAAAATTACTGGATCTTTAATTTGAAAATTTAAATTTGGGTATTTTTGTCTTCAATTTTTTTTTTAATGAAAGATATTTTTGTCTTTTGATAGAATATATGTTATTGTGGTGAATGAAAAGTAAGTTAAACTAATATATTGAATAACATATTTGACATAGTAGACATTGTGAAGATTTTCAAAGTTTCACCAAGGACGCAAATACATGATCAGATGGGATATTGTAGGGCACTATATCAATGTCTATCCGTCAATTAACGGGTGGACATTCGTTGTCATGTGAGACCCACTAATAACCCCCAATAGGGGGCCGCCACGTGCCCCCAATGAGAACCATAAGGTACCCACTAGGGACACTATATAATTTTCATATATATGATAATCTTAATGGACCAAGAAATGATGAGCCAACCAGAAAGAAATTCAAGACGAGGAAATCTAATCCTAAAACCTGATACGACCAAGCCTCCATCTAGTAAATTGTTTATAACACATTTTTTCAAAACATTTTTTAAATTAGGGATAAGTGGGTGCAGTGGCACCCACTAGAATCATGTGTATTTTCATTTTCTTTGCTCATGAGTCATGTCTGCTTGTTCAAAAAAATCCAATTTTGAGAGGTCAGGTTTGAGCTTTAATTGGTGACAATAAATGAGATCAAAATCTTGATTTTTTAGTTTCATTTCGAAGTACTAACTGGGCACTTTCACATGCAATTTACCACTCTTAAAATGGTTAATCGAGGAAGAAGTTATGACTTGTCAAAACAAGCAACTAGAAACTATTTTTTTTACCATTTGGTAAAGTTTCAACTTTAAAAACTTGCCGGAAGTTATCCGTTGATCAAACTTAAAAACGAATTTCATATTCACGAAGTTCATTTCGAAAACTTATTCGTGCATATATCACATGCAATCAACGGAGGTCGGAAGTGATCAAACGAATCTCCTAAAAAAAAGCTTTTAAACACATTTTTCATATCTTTTCATTTTAATAATATTTCTGTTTTCTTTCTTTCAATTCCGTGTAAAAAAAAAAAAAAAAAAAACTTTTACTTCATCATCATGAGTAAATAGGGACATCATAATTTTTTTGGTGTTACACCTTAATTCTAATTAATATTCTAATGATTCAACACCAAATGAGAAGTCATAAGGAACAATTGTAAAAGGAGTACAACCATTTTGAATATTATTGCTATTATCTTCATTGAAATGATTTTTTAAGTAGTATTATGTCGCACTCACTCAACCAAAATCTTGGGTCCGCCCATGTGCTTAATCACATTTTTTCAAACAACTTTTCAATTACATATTTTACCTTCGACTCCTTCACAAATTTGGTACCTGTCGACTTTGGGTGGAAAATATTAAGAGATGCGTCTATAATTGTTGGTTCACTCTTATTTTGAATGGAGAACAGTTTGGCCTTTTCAAGTCATGTTGAGAATTCAGACAAGGAGATACTATTTCCCCAGCTCTTTCCATAATAACGGCTTAAAGTTTGCAGCAATATCTGGCAGCTTTGGAGGAAACTCATTAAAACAAAGGTAAGAGCTGGTTCACAGCACCCTCTCCTTTACTAGGAGGCAAAGGCAGTTTATCACTGAGACAACTACTTTTGCACTTGTTTCAAATCACTAAACCGCAAATTTTTATGCAAAGCAGATTAGAAAAACTATTTAATGAAATCTTGTGCGGAAATACAAGAGTAAACATGTGCATTATATTATCCTTCTGGAGGAGGATTGGACTTGAGAAGTCTTAAATGACGTGACATCAGTAGCGTCTTCTTTTGAAAACTGTAGCGGAGATTTCGATCTAAAACTGTGGCATGGACTGTAAAAGCTAATTACTGCAAGAAACTAAATCCAATCATTTGGAATAAAATGCTGGATACAAGCACCAAGGCAGAGAAATATGTTGTTTGGGAATTGGGGCAAGGCAAATATCCTTTTGGTTTGACCACTGGCTGGGAGATAGGACTCTGGCACAAGAATATCCTCATTTAGTCCAGACTCAAGAAGAAGCATAAGATTGCTTTAAAGGGCAGAAATGGGACGTGGACAAACTATAAAGGCTCAACTTCCACAAGTATGTAGCAGTCAATCCTCCCATAAGTTCTTGTAGCATCCTGCCATTCCACTCAAAATATCCTTTTTGGGTTGGAGAATTTGGTACGATTGGATTCAGGTGGATAAAGTTCTACAGGAAATAGAACATTCAAATGGCAATAAAATGAAAATGTTGCAGATTAAACAATTTCAAATTTTCTGGTTTAAGGAGAAATAGCAAAACAGGTTGATTTTTCTTATATTTCAGTTACCTACTGCAACTCTAGTTTCCACCAATATTCTGAACCTAAGATGGCTTCCCAATTTTGGACAAATGCTGATCATGCCCCCAAAGCTGGTCAATTACAGACAAGTTTACTTCTCTTCCTCTTCTGGTTGACTGGTTCCCGTGGAATGAACGAAATAATAGCAAGCACAAGGGAGTTTAAATGAAGAAAAAATTAGTGATTTGGAGAGTGGTAGAACATCTACTCTTGAAAGCTCAACTGCCAAAACCTGCCAGTAAGAAAAAAAGATTATCATCAACACTTCATACTTGGTGAAATTGATCAAGCATAAACAGATACTGATTATATTGTATTCAGACAGATGCTTCAAGGGGAAAAACCAACACAGCAGCAGGAGGGTGGGCTAGCAAGGATAGTGAGGACTTTTTCATGTTTGCGTTTTATGATTATTATGGTGAATGCAAAAGTCTTGAAGCAGAATTAAGAGCTTAAGTTACCTAATTATAATTGTGTTTGGAACAGGGCTTTTCTTAAATTTGGGCAGAAGTAGATTCTTTAATATCCATAAATTTTATTTACGAGCAAGAAAAGGTCCATGGAATATCCAGTACCTCCTAGAGGAAATCAACCTGCTGAGGAAGAAAATGAAGTGAACTTTCACACACATACGGAGATAGGGAAATGCAATTATGCAACAGCAGATCGGGCTACTGAGACAGGAGCAGCTGAAAGGAACCATTACAGGAATCTTAAAGCAAAACTGGTTATAATTCCATTGTATTAGGAAAAGATTAATTTCATCATTTGAAAAATGAAAATGCATAGAATAGCTAGGACAAGCCACCATACAAGTCTGCTCCAGGTAATCTTGAGGTAAGGCGAGATTTTCCCCTCCACTTTTATAATAATTTTTTTATCAATATACTAGAGTAAGGGAGAATGTCAAACCCTCATTTAAAACCTCATCTAAAATTTAATGGATTTCCCGGAAAGATAAAAATTAAAATAAAATCACAAGAAAAGCTACACTGCACCTTTTTGTTTATTTATTTCCATACATTTGCAAGGCAAGAAATTTGATTATATCATGAATGCAGCTAAATGGTGACAATTAGATAAAATAAGGTTGGCAAACTGATCAGGGAAGAATAAGTCTGGATCTAAAAAATTATACTCTCAATTTAAGTAATCCATCATAATCATAATAAACATAAATTAAGATGCAGAGTCAATAGAATTTGAAAGCATCTAGCAAGATTTCAACTTGCATCTGAGTTAAACTCAAAATGACATTTGACTCAATGACGGAGTTAAGAGTCGTCCTTTTTGCACCCCTCTACCTCTCTTCAATAAAGTAATCATTGTAACTTTCACTTACAATAACGATTTTTAGAGTTGCAAATTGTTAATAATATGATTAAATATAATAATATCATCAGCACATAGTATTTATATATAATCTACGATGCTTGGATGACAAATTTAATTCATATATTGAGACTCATCATAAACTTATCTACCAATGGATTGATGTGCCATATTATTGGAACTTAGCATAACTTACTAGATGATTTCTCTTTACATAGATATAAATAAATAAAGTACTGGCTGAAAAATATGAGTATGCTTTGAAACAATCATCCTTGGGCATATCATCCTATTCTCTACTTTTACATAGGTTGGACCAAGACTCTAAAGCAACATAATTTTTAAATAAGGCTAAAAACTGAGATAATACCAACTAACTCATCAAGGTCTTGAATGGGACTCTGATACCATTTTGGAGTACATGCCCTTCAAATGTACAGCTAAATTTGCTCTGCCAGATATTTTAAGACGCTTCACAATGTTGATATAACTTATAAAGTTTGGTGTGAGACCCTTCTCCATCATTTCAACTAGAACATTCCGAGCACTCATAATATCACCTTTTTCTCGATGAAGATTAGCCAGGAGGGTGTAAACCATATTGCCTGATGTCTTATACTTTACACTTGAATCAACCACATACTTGTGAGCTTCCTTGTACTTTTCCATTACGAACAAAACCTTGACCAATGAAGTATGAGTCTTGAGCAGAGGTTCAAGACCCTCAGAAATCATTTGATCAAGAAACTTATATGCAAGATCTAACTTGCCAGAGTTACACAAAAAATGGATAAGAACCTCGAAAGTTGAAGCATCTGGTTGTGTACCTGCTTTACTCATTTCTTCCAACAGTTTGTACGCGTCATCCATCCTATCATTTTTACATAATTTTCCAAGAAGGTAGTTATATGTTTTGGCATTAGGAACACAACCCGACTCTCTCATCTCTGTAATTATACCACGGGCATCTTCTATACGATCTTTCCTGCAATTTTCTCGAATCAAAATATTATAGTATGAAACTTTCTTCTCTGTGATTTCCATCACATACTTGGCCATTTCGAAGAAGTCTGACTTACAGAACATCTCAATCAAAGAACAAATCCCAGAATTGCGACATGATCCCCCAACTTCATTTAACAAATTTACCACTCTTCTCGTGGATTCCATTAATGAGTCATTGGTGGAAGACAATACGGGTAAAAAGCCAAAGGCTTTGTGCATCAGGCAAATTTTTTCAGACTTGAATTCCACCAACAAGGAATTCATGGTTTTGTAATCATCTAAACATCCACAATTATCAATAATCAGACTACAAACATCCGCATTCATGTGCAGCTTGGGTTTATTTCTCCGAACCCATTGAAAAAACCTCAATCCAGATATTCTTCGTGAATTCATAACCTTAAAAATCTCACTAATAGATCTCACACAAAATTTTGAAGTTGTCATACTCAACCTGGATTCCAGGTCCTCCCCGTTGTCAATGATATCAACAATTTCCGAAACAAAATTTGGCAGCACGTTCATTTCTCCATCGACTATTTTCTTTTCTAACTTATGTTCATCAGTACAAACAGCACCGACACTCTGAACTATATCTTCCTCAGCAGAAACAAAATTAAAAGTTTCACTCGAGGATGATACAGAAAAGGGCCTCCTATGGCTTCCAAGATGATCATGACCAAAAACTGAGTACGTAATGTTACAAGTATGATTATATATACTCCAAGGACTCAACGACTCCGAAAATGGTGGTACAAAAAAACGAGTTTTTGAAGTAGACACAGAAGAGAAATTGCATAAAAAGCGATCTTTATGAAGCGAATGTGATTCAAAACTGCAAGTTGAAGATAAACCAACCGAGGAATTGGATAAAAATTGATTATTGTGAAACAAACATGGATTAGGAGACCCGTAAGAGAAACTGCATAAAACTTGTTTTTTCTGAAGTGGGTCTGAATCAATAAAGCAAATTGAAGGTGACCCAGATGAGAAGTTGTACAGAAAAGATGGCTTGTTAAATGAATTTGGGGTTTTGCTACAGAAAAGGCTGGGGTTGAGAACGTACCTCATAAGACTTTTGGTTCTGTAGGAATTGTTAGAGACTCTCATGTCTGCTCGGTCCTTAACTCATATTAGTATTTGCAGTTCTATTCTTCTCCTTCTGTGAAGACTGTTGGCGGCGATTTGAGCGGAGACACTGGAATGTGGTGGCTGATGGCGGCACTCTACAGTTCAGAACTTTAGGTTCATCCGTCCATTGACTCCATTCTATTTGTTTTGGATCATTTTGTTGTGTTTAGGACATGTTTGGCTAGTCTTCAAAGTTAATAAATAATTAACAATATTGATTAATTGATATAATTTGACAATAATAAATAACTTGTTGTAAAACAACAGAGAATATAGAGAGAATAAGAGAGAACTTCTCATTAGGTATGTTTCTAATGAAATGAAATAACTCCTATTTATAGGAGGGAATAATGGCATAATCGTAATATATAAAGTTTAGAGGGATATAATGATAATTGGTCATTCACATATTTTATTTATATTTATAACATTCCCCCTTGAATGACCTATTCTGCAATTGTCGTTAAAACCTTGTTAAGAAAATTCAGTGGGATAAAACTTGAGCGAAGGAAAAAAGAGTACAGAAGCTCCCCCTGATGTTGGCCATGGTGAATCATTGAGTCTAACGTTCGAGTAGAACAAATCATGTACTGAATCTTGAAGTTCTGAAGTGCTGCATCATTAAAACATTGTCAGTAAAACCCAGTGGGACAAAACCTGGACGAAGGAAAAAGAGTACAGCATGATTCTCCTCATGAAGTGTGTAATCAAGTATTCATGAACTTTTTGAATAATGATATCATCTTTCGTCTGGAATATGTATATATGAAAATCTTCTTGTGTGTCTAGCCGATATCATAACATTCTTCATAAGATGTGTATAATTTTCTTCATTTGTTGATATCATTCCAGTATAACAATGTGTTGCTGAATTATAGCTTGTTGATAGCTATGATGATGCCTCAAAAACCTTACTAGGAAAATCCTGTGGGACAAAATCTCAGCGAAGGGAAAAAGAGTACATTATTCTCATTAATTTTCATCAATACGCCTCAATTGTTGCCTTATTAAAAACCTTGCTAGGAAAACCCTGTGGGACAAAACCTCAGCTAAGGGAAAAAGAGTGCAACGCGTATTTATTCCTTTTCATGGAATATCACAAGTATATTGATGCAATCTCGTATCTTTTCATCAAACATATCATTCATGTTAAGCTTTATATAAATCGTTCATAGCTCATTTATGATGTCATAACATGCTATATTAAGCAATGTTGTACTAATTTATCGATTGCATCTTTCACTTCTGGTGAATAATCAAATTTAGAATCCACTTCTGGTGAATAATCAAATCTAGAATTCACTTCTGGTGAATATTTAAACATATTCATTTTCATATTCACTTCTAGTGAATAATCAATTTCCCAGATGTCATAAATAGTATACTCCAATTTCACTTTCAACATATTATATCATGGAGTCATTTGTATCATTCTTCATGTGATTTTATTTTAAGAATCACATTTCATTCTATAATGATACTATTTTGGGCAAATTGAATCTTTCAATGATTTATACATGTATGTTCTTGCACTTTATAAACTGCAATTTCTAATTTGCAGGAGTATAATCAATCATTGAAATAGATATCAATCTCGACATATAATCTATAATCATTTCGCTTGAAATCCCAACGTGCCCGATCAACTGGTACATCAAAGAATACTCTCAAAGTACCGAGATGAGAATCATACATTTTGATCTCACTCATTGGTATATCAAAGAGCTCAAGCTAGTGATTTGGACTATAGTCTATCCACCATATGTCATGCCAGTTCAATGAAAAAATTTACGCGCAACGAGTCGTCTTTTACGACTATGTAATATTTTTCATTTGTACATATAATTACTGGCTTTACACATTTAAGCATTTGGACTTCAGGTCCTTGAACAATAATCCCTACATCGGGGTTTTATACTTGGCCAAAGTATTATAATTTCATCAACCTCATTTTCATAAGAGTGTTGTTTATGTATGCAGTCGACTTATTTATCGATTCCATTTCATCTCAATATAACATAGAGAAATCTCTTTATATGTTCTTTCATCAGGTACCTGAATCTCTTACATTTAATTATGTCCATTTTACTCACCATGAGTATTTAGCCTCAAATGGATCATCTCAATCATTCAAGAGATATTTATTTTTGGAATCGATAGTCATTATGTTTCAGGCATAATTACGCTTCAGGCGTGTTTTCCCCATAATGTTCTCAAATATTATCAATCGGATAAAATTCCATAACACATGTCATTCTTTTAGAGATATAATCTCAATCATATATCTAAGTGCGTTTTGGTTGATTGTATACGTATCGCACTTTTACAAATCATAAAGCTTCACAAGCAAATCTTTATTTCATCGTATTGACATGTTTGTATGTAGAATATTGCTGCATGAGAAATATTTATATTCAAATTGTTCTCATAGCAAATAACTTGAGGCTTTAAATCTGCTAAATCATTAGCAATATAATATTCTATCATTTCAACTAATTCGTAAAATCGTTAATGACTTTAAGATATATTCATGCTAGCATTTATCACTTTGCTCGTAATATCATTACTTGAGCAAATAATCAGTCATTCATTTTCTTAGTGAGATAATTAATTTACCTTTCAGAACAAGCAGCAATGATAACTTGTTAACCTGAACAATCTTCTGGTTCTTTAATGAATGTCATTTTGCATTCTTAATAAATCTCATTATTGAACTGGAATCTAACCAATCATTATAGAATTTCAGGTTCAGCAAGATATTTCACTTGTACATATGTATGAACTTCTGGTTCAATACAGTATTCATTTCATCAGTACTTATTTCTGTTCAGTTCAAATCAGTATACCTTTATTACTTTTAGTATACCGGAAAAATTAGGTACAATATCCAAGAAAATATCTCAATCTTGTCACCAAATCTTCCCTTATATCGAAAAAGATAACGACGCATTAACTTTTCAATAATTTATTCAATTATTTCTTGATGGAATCGATATCACTGACACACGGAGCCACCGCTCTTTTACGCATTGAATAATGCATTTAAATAGATGATTTGGGAAGAAGGCTATATCCATCAAAAATGGATATACTTTCAAATATTTGCAAATATTATTCCAATCTTCCAGTAAATGATTTGAGAAAATTTTATCGAATTAGGCTCGAAAGATTGAGGTTGCTGATGGATCATGGCATCCCAGAAGATGTTCGTTGGTTGATCAAAGCAAAAGTTCGATTAGCTGGTGAATTACCAGATTCATTTTCTAAGCACAAGCCTGACTTAGGTAAGAGTACTTTTGCAAAGAAGCGAAGAGCAAAAAGATTAAATAGTTGCTACAAATGTGCTTGATGGACATGTGATACTCGTTGTAAATCAATAGGATATTCATCCATAAATCGAGATGATAAGATAGACTTCATTAAGGGTGGACTGAGTAAGGAGTCATTGGATGATATCCGATTGACTCTTGAGACGCACCCTAGTGGGTATGTGCAACGTGAGCTACTATTTTTATGGGCTAAATTTATCAGCGATAAAGAGCGTTAATAGTCTCAAAAATATAATAGCAAAAGATTCTGTTTGCCAGGCTGTTATAAACAATGATGTTTTGACTATGCAGCATTAATACAAGGTAAATCATTTGATATATATATGCACATATAAAATATTTTTCTGTTTCCTTTCACGAGTTTTGATAAAAGCTAGTTAAAAATATTAAATCACCGAAAGTTGAGTAGGGTGATTTTGTCAAAAGTAAATCTTCACTTTTTCGAAAGACAAGCAGTAAATAGTGGAGTTTTTCAAATTTAAAAAGAAAATGATTTTCACAGTTTCATGTATTCCAAAATATCATTTTCTCATAAGTTTTTCCTTCCTTATACTCTCAAAGATGGAAGGACCAAAACTTCGACAGATCAAAACTATCTGTGTATTTTGTGGATCAAAAGTAGGGAAATGTTTTGGATATCTAGAAGCAGCAGTGAATCTTGGAAAGAAATTGAGGGAGAAATGTATCACTCTCGTGTATGGGGGTGGTAGCAGTGGTTTGATGGGTTGTGTTTATCAATCCGCTCAAGCAGAAAAATCAAGAGTGATAGGTGTTATACCTGTTCCTTTAGTTGATATCGCAGGCAAAACACGATGGCATGAAGTACAAACCTTATCTATCTATGAACGCATAACTTGCATGTTATATGGTTCTGATGCCTTCATAGCCCTGCCTGGAGGTTTTGGTACTTTAGAGGAAATCTTTAATATTACTTCATGGGCTCAATTAGATCTCCATACTAAGCCTATTGGGCTTTTAAATGTTAACAATTTCTTTGATGGTTTGCTAACATTTATTGATTATGCTGTGGAACAGGGATTTATCTCTCCATTTTCTAGGAGAATCCTTATTTTTGCTCCTACTATCGAGGAACTGCTGTATAAGTTGCAATCATATATTCCAATACAAGATCCAGCAGGGGTTAAGATAGATTGGTTGCAAGGAAGGGGAATCAAGCGAAAATGGAGTTCGGTTAATGTAAATTTATCTTTGTGAACCCTAGAATAGGTGGTGGTAGAGTACGGAGTATTCTCACTCTTGAGACACACCATAGATTTCTAGGATTTTATCAATGTTTAATCTTGTGTACCTCAAAGATTTAAGGTGGTAGAGTATGGAGTATTATTACTCTTGAAACACACATTTTTCTTTATTTCCTCAAAAGATCAGAGGTGGTAGGATACGGTTACTCCCGAAACACATCTCTAATTTTGAGGATCATAAATGTTTTCCCTTTTTGTATTTTGCATGTATGACTCGTTTATACTTCTTCAGGAGCAATAATAATAATATTATTTCAGTATGTTTAGATGATAATTTTTACTTCTTCTGGAGTAAATATGAACTTCTTCTGGAATACATAAGTGCTCGTGCAATAACTTTTCTAGACACTTATCATTTAATATTCATCTCATAATACCGATGAGATTATTTTCACATTAGCCATATCCGTGCTATCATGTGATATTATCTTATCATACATCAACATTTTTCTTGTTGGATAATTCATTTTTATCTATCTTTTCAATACAGATAATGGTAACTTCTGGTACCGTTTGATAAAATATTTTTTATCAACATCCAACAACAATAATAATATTAACCTCTAATAAAAATTAGTTCGGGCCCCACAAGTTATTTCCAATTCACATGCGCCTACCATTGTTGAAGTTAATATTATTGTACTGAACTAAAAAATTTGGCAAAACCAGGGGCCAGACACGCATGTTCCAATTGCCAGACACGCATGTTCCAATTGAGTGATTAACATGATTATTAATACTAATGATTAATAATCATGTTAATCAAATATTATAAAATATGGTTAATATATTAAAAAGTATACTAACCTTTGGTGGACAACACATTTTCCACCATGAAGATCTGTGCTTATCAATTTTTATGGAAAACACTTCACCCCCCATCAGATTCTTTGCTCCTGAAGTACTGCCAGAAGAGACACTATCATCCAAGGATGCCCTACTCTCATCAATTACTGATTGTTGCAATGCTTTAATCACATTTCCAGATCCGATGAGCTTACTTTTCTCATCACCGGTACCACTACAATCCAAACTTCTTGACAATGGATTCACTAGCCAGTTCCTCGCTGGCCATCGATGCTGATCGGCCGACTTAGTATCTTCTACTTGATCTCCTCCATCTGCCTTTCCTCTCGACGGAGTATTGCTCCTCCGCCTATCCGGCGTGGCCTTCCTCACACTACTCAAATTAGGCGAAGGTGGGGCCACCTTAGTCTTACTAACGGGCAGCGAAAACGCTTCACCTTGAAACAGATAATCTTCGAGTAGAGGTGACCAAAAGCTTTGTGGCAGCTGAAACCTCAGTATTGCAATTTCTCTGCTTTGAATCAAGATCAAGTGCTAAGGGCCTTACAGACACGGGCCGCCGATCTAAAGATGATTATGGGAGGAAATTTCTTGAAAATGAAGTGATTAATAAATCTTGGAAACTGAAAAATTCCCATTACTTGATAATTGAAAATATCAAGATGAATTTCAGTAAAGATGGCAAATCTATTAGCCCTTGTGTGGAGTTTGTACGTTGATTAATAATAATTTGGTTTCTAATACAGAGGTTCATCATTTAGATGCAACTGTAGAGCATACTCCCGTCGTATTACTCAATTGGCTAGAGACTCATGCTGATAACGTGTTGTAAAACAATAGAGAATATAGAGAGAATAAGAGAGAACTTCTCATTAGGTATGTTTCTAATGAAATGAAATGACTCCTATTTATAGGAGAGAATAATGGCACAATCTTAATATATAAAGTTTATAGGGGTATAATGGTAATTGGTCATTCCCATATTTTATTTATATTTATAACATAACTAGTTTTGTTAATATATATACCAATTTAAAATCAATCACATTAACATTTGGTTGGTAACACTGTTTAGTTTATAAACTATTTATTTATGATTTCAAGGAAACATGTAGTGACTGAAAATTTGAGAGAAAATTGTGTGTATTTAAAAAGTATTAGAAAATAGTGTAATTTATTTATAAATTAATATATAAATCAGTTTATTTTTTTTACCAAATGGATCGCCAACAAACTTCCTCCATATGTAATAAGTAATTTTTGGAATAAATAGTTTCATCTACATTTTTTGTCAAATTTATAAATTAATAGTAACTTATTTTATTAAAGGAGAAATTAGGGTTGAGCTCCTTAAACTTTCATATACCGTTATTATGGATCATCAACATTCAAAAGTGAAGTTATAACATGTGAGCTCTAACATAGTTAAACACGTGAATTGGGTTCCCACTTAACCGTATACATAAAAGCTAAAATCATGTACAATCTTTTTATTGAATTGAAGAAAAATTTAAATGATATGACAAATTTTTCCTGATACTTCAAGTCACATGATAGTCGTGTCTGATTATATCATCCACTTTGACAATTTTAATCGCGTAATATTCAAAATACTAAATGATTTAAATAAAATGGATATCCAACGCTACCATCGTGTTGTACCATGTAAAGGTTGAGGAGTTTAACCTTATTTTTTTCTATTTTAAAAGTAATACTTTAACTTATCATTAAAGCAATTATTTTATTTACTTTATTTTATGGATCAAGAAACCAAGTCCTCTGTTGTAGCGCCCCGAGTTCCGTATACCCGATTCACTACGTCATTTTCTGTCTAAATTTTTCGAATAATATTTTTGCGGAAGAAATAATTGAAATTCATTTTTGGCAACATTAAATAAACTGTAATGGCCGATAAAATTGAAACATTTATGAAACCATTTGAAATAGTAAATCGAACCATTAATTTTATAAAGAAATTGACAATGTCATAATTTCTCAAATAAATGAACTTCTCTAAATTATTCGATTGTTTGGAAAAATACGGAAATCATTAACGTCAAACTTTCAACCGTTCAACGATTATTGCCACCATCATTCATCGCTCGCCACCGTCTCCGAAATCTGCAAAACTGTTAAAAAGTAGGGTGAGTATTTCATGGGGGAAATACTCAGTAGACTCATCGCAAATTAATTTAATTTATAAGATGATTAAACACATAAATCCCAGCTCTTTATAAAACGGGCATTGATAGAGTTTCTTTATAAAACGGCTCTTGATAAAACTCATATTGTGCATTACAGCACGGGACATATTTTACAAATCATAGGCTCTTTGAAAATAGCTCTTTGAAAACCATATACTTATAAAAACATTTTAATTATGCCAAGCATAATTTCTTTTGAAAGCATAACATAAGATAGGATTGAAATCCTCATAAACATAAATAGACACAAGAACTTTACCGAACTTAGGTGGCAAGAATTCTTATGCAGTAAAATCATAATAACAGTAAGTTTTCATCATAACATAGGATAATATCGAAATCCTCATAAACATAAGAATTTTACCGAACTTAGGTGGCAAGAATTCTTATGTAGTAAGTATACCAAGCATAATTTTCTGAAATTCATAGGGATCAATTGCATCATAACATAAGATAGGATCGAAATCCTCATAAACATATGCGACAGGAATTTTACCGAACTTAGGTGGTAAATCCTCATAAACATATGGAAAGATAGGAATTTTACCGAACTTCGTGGCAAATCCTCATAAACATAGGAGACACAAGAATGTTACCGAACTTAGGTGGCAAGAATTCTTATGTGTAGCGCTACTAAAACTCCGGTCCCCTTAACATATCATAACTTATCATATGGGACCCAAAACAATCTTGGTAGATTGATTTCATAGCAATGATCCAAAAAAAACATTTTCGTGAAGCATAGGGTATACTTACTTTTCGTAAAAACATAAAGTATATTTTCTTTTCATAAAAACATACTTACTTTTCATAACAACATAAGGTATATTTACCTTTCATAAAAACATACTTGTTTTTCTTAAAAATTGACTTTCACAAGTCACATGACATTCATATGAAATCATAATTTAAATCAATTAATAAGTGCGAGTCTACGCATTGTTCTTTCCATGAAAATACATTTTCATTTCCTTTCATAAAAATAACTCTTCACAAGTCACATGACATTTATATGAAATCATAATTTAAATCAATTAATAAGTGAGAGTCTACGCATTGTTCTTTCCATGAAAATACATTTTCATTTCCTTTCATAAAAATAACTCTTCACAAGTCACATGACATTTATATGAAATCATAATTTAAATCAATTAATAAGTGAGAGTCTACCTCAAATCCGACGAGTGCAAAGTTGAGCGGGAATGACTTCAATTTCTTTAAATTCTCCGTACGCTTCGTCTTTAGCCAATAAGTCACTTTAGTCTATCGAATATATAGTTCAAAATGATAAATTATAATTTGAGGACTAAAATTGATGTTTTGAAAATTGAGGGACTAAAATGAATACTTTTGAAAGTTCAGGGACTAAAATAGATACTTTGAAAGTTGATCTTAAAAGTAAATCAGCAGGGACTGAAATGATAAGTTTAAAAGCTGAAAGGACTGAAATAAAACCTTTTTAAAACATAGGGACTGAATTGAAAGGCTTTAAAACTTCAGGGACCAAAGTGCAAATTTTGAAAGTTATTAAAATCAGATTTTTCTTCTTCTCTCTATATCATCGCAAATCAGAGAGAGAGAGTTAGGACGAGAGCAGAGACGGCGAGAGGCGGAGGAACAAGGCGCTACACTTCCGGTGATTTCGCCGGCGCAACACCGGTAGCAAGGTGGCGGTGAGTGGCGGTTAAAGGTTTTGAGAGTATTGGGTGAGAGTTTGTGTGCGAACCGGGGCTGGATTCGAAGCTAGGGTTCGCGATGATACTCCGGCGGAAATTCAGCGATGGTTTAAGGTAGGTATTTGGTACTCTATTTCTTGGGTTTTGGGGTTTTGATTTTGGGTTGCGATTTGGAGTTGGGTTTGATGTTTTGGATCGGAGGTTAGGTGGTGATGATTCTGGGTAGTAGGCTGGTGGTAGTGTTGTAGGTAGAGGTTAATTGGTGGTCCAGCTGTGAGCTGCAGGCGGCTGGAATGGTTGCTGGAAGTGGGATTGCAGTTGATTTGGTTGGTTGCAGTGGTGAATTGCAGAGGCAGGGAAAAAGTGTGCTTGGTGGTGTTGCTGTGGTTTGGGTGGTGATTGGCCGGTTTGAAGTTGAGGCGTGATGGAGGTTGGCTGTTGAAAATGAAAGCTGGCCATGAGTGATCTAATACAGATTGGTGTTGATTGATGATGATGATTAAGATTGTTTGATTTGGAGATCAAAATGGTGATAAACGAAATGGGAGGTGGTGATGCTGCTAATGATGATTGGTTGAGTTTCAGACAAATGGAAATTTGATTCAGATGATGGTTGCTTGTTCATGATTCAATTGGCGTTGAAAAAGCTGCAGGGTGCCAACTGATGATGAATGATTTTGGTTGGTTTCTGATCGTGATGAAAATGTGGATTGGAGATGGAGGTTTGGATGTGTGAAGGTTGAGATGGTTATGAGATGAATCAGTGTGGATGGTGATGTTGAAATGGTGATTTGCAGTGGTGAGGTTAACTGCGTGAGGGAGATGGAGAACGTATAAATTTAGGAAAAATGATGAATAGTTAGGTATGAAAAGGGTGGAATATGGGTAATTCATCATTATGTTTAGTATACACATGGGGTAGGATTGAATTGTGATAGCTTTGATTAATTGGTAGTGGTGTTCTTTGTTAGGTGTAATGATATGATGAAGATGCTTTGATTATGGTATATTGAGGTGGAAAGAGTAATAAAGAAGGAAGAAAAATATGTGGGTTCATGATACAATTTTGATAAATATTGGACTAACTTCGATCAAGAAAAGTATTTAAAACTGATATATTTTGGACTGAAAAATGATTTTGAAAATAATACTTTAAATAAATAATAAAAATAATATAATTTTAGAAATTCGGATTTTAATTTAAAATCGAACAAATTCGATATTTCTTGACTTGGCTAGACGAATCCGTCGCGGCGTTAACTTCAAAATAATAAATGAAATAGTAGCGACACAATTTTCTAAATATTAAAATAATTATTTATTGCATAAAAATTCTGGGTCGCTATATCTGTAGCTATATGACTAGTTGAATTGAACAACTTGAATTGTCAAGCCTTATAGCCCCCTTTAAGTTATATGCTCAGTCTTGGGGGGGAAAAATCATTAGCATAAACCACACCACCGTATCAAATATGAAGGAGACCGAGGAATCTCATTTCTTCACCTGATAAGAATAAGCAAGTAAAAAAAATAAAACAATAACGTATATGAGGAAAATAAAGACAGGTATATCTCAACATTTGATGGAACATGAAATTTTGCGACGGAATATACTAGGTTGGGTAGGATAGAATCAAAACCAGGTAGAAAACTTAGATCGTATTCTCTCCTGTATTTTCAAGTCATTTTTTGTTTTTAATTTTCGAAAACACTAAAAACTCGTCATCTTCCCCATTTTTCAAAATTGATTTTCCAAAATATAAAAATAAAGATTTACACATAAAACTCAAAACACCCAAAATATTGTTATAGAAAGTCCCGTCGAGATGGTGGTGGAGAGGTGACAGCGAAGGATAAAATATCGTGAGTCTGCTGCACGATCTAGAGCAAAGAAGCAGGTACGCTTTCTTAACTCATCAGTATATGGAAGTATTACAGTAATTCAATAAGATTTATTTCTGTTCCAAATTATATGTCCTTTCATTTCAAAAAAATAATAATTATATGTCTTTTATTTATTTATTATTGAAGTCCTTACTTATTGTTAGACCGTTTCGGATTAAGACTCACCAAAGAACAGCTTTGAGAAAGAGTGTTGTTGATAAATCCAACCTCGCAAGACACAAAGTAATCGAGATTAATCAATAATACAGCGGAAGAAAAACAATATGATTAGCACGTGATTGAATCAATACATAAATAATATAAGCAAGGCAAGTAAAAAACTCCCTTATTCAGTGAAGTAGCGGACTGCACAGGGTGAAAATCGAGGGCTCAAATTCAGCTCAATCCCCACACTGGTAACACCACTACACACAGCTAGAGAACACTCCAAGACAACCCCCAAACCGGCCAAGACCCACTGCCAACACACCCCCAACCAAGGAACCGAACCAAGGGTTGCACAAGATGAACCACAAAGGAACCGAACAAAGGGCTGCACAAAGAGACCCAATAGGACACGGCCACAACAAGATTCGAACAGTGCAGGAGGCGAACAAGCAAGAACCAAGCACACAACACTCGGCCACAACACAACCTACAAACCGACTGCACAGGAGGAACCACAATAAGGCCGAAGCACAAGGCCAAGACAAGGACCGAACAAAGAGGCAGCAAGAACACGGTCACAAGAAGAGCCACACTTCCAATCACCGAGATAGGAAGAAGGGGAGTAGAGAGGGAGTGTCGTGAGTATTCTATCGAACCAAATGGGGAGGGTATGGGTAGATATAGGTTTAGGGTTTAATTAGGGAAGCCCTAATTAAATGGGTCGTCTCCGAAGCCTACTCATCGATCAACAGGGTCGAGACCCAATTAAAACCTCGACGTGGGAAGTAAATCTCTTAGCGCGTGGGCTGCCTAATTGTGGAGATTGGGCAATACTTCGATCATGGGCCGAGGGCCTACGAAGCTTAAAATCCGACACTGTTTATTATCATTACCCCCGATGTTTGATTGGGACCAAAAAATCTCAACAAACCTCCACCTTGGTTCCAATCGAACCTGCAACACCAAAACACCTAGTTCATTAGTTGCACAAAGCAGTTCCAAACGAATTAGAACTCAACATACCTTTTTCAATGTTTCAAGTTAGAAACATATCTCATACCTGCTAATAGTACTCACCAAGGGCTAAGGTAAAACCCAAGAATACACTAAATCATAGCGAGCCAAACTATGCATTTATATTACATTAACAAGTAATACAACTTTAGACAAACAACACATGCTTTCTAAAGACAAATGTAAACAAATTACATTTCCACATGAGTCAATCAAGAGCATTTAATAATACAAAGTTATAGGTGACTCCACAAATGCGATTAGAGCACATCAAAGGCAAACCACAAATCTTTTCATCAAGTTCACATAAAGAACATAACATTAACACCAAGTTAATCAAACATGGTCAATACAAGCAACGGATGCAAATGACCCCCAAGAAAAGATATAACCACAATTACCTCATTCCAAAACCGATGTAGCTCTCCTCTCATCGCCATCTATGCTCACTAGATAACTCAACAATCACATCTAACTGGTAAATTACTAAGATCCTAAGACAATGGATGTACCTCTATCACAACCTCACTACTAGAAGTTAAACCTCGACTCTCCACCTCACCTAGAGATAATAGGAGCGTCCTCCACCTAATCGAGATCCTCTCAGATAGAGTTAAACAAGACATTTGACAACCTCGCCTCTCGTGATCTACATGTCAAAACACACACATCCCCTAGTATGTCACCAAATACACTCTTAGGCATCTAGTCTCAACATTACCAGCTAACCCTCACTTCTAACATAACTACTGAATACCCATCCCACCAAGGGAACACATCTAATCTATATTGTGAGAACACACCGAGTGTCAAACCTCACACCAAATCCCAACCACCATGCATGTAACCATGTTATACACAAAATAACATATCACACTCAAATTCATGCAAATGTTCAAATCAATACAAATGAAATGCAACATAAGAAAAGCAACCGAATCAAGTGACCACACATGCAAAAGGGTAAAAAATCAATCAGATGCACACAATAATTCAGTAGAAACTGCAAGTGAGATAAAAGCATCAATAAACTCCACTCGGATCACCTTCCGAGTAAGTAACTATATTGACCCCATTTCTATCCCCATCTCCTATTTTGTTTTTCTCTCCTGGGCAGTCTCTCTTATAATGGCCAGACCTACCACAACCATAGCATTTCCTTCCCTTCACCTTACCCTGTGACTTAAAACTACTTCCACCCTTCCATCTATCACCCTCATGGTTTGAGTCACCTCTGTTTTTACCATACCCACCTCGCATCATGTGGATCTCACCACTACCACCCCTCACATCTCTTTCAACTTTCACCTACCTCTGCCTACTTTTCAAGGAATCAATGACAATTTCAGGTGTAAGAGTATCCCTCCCATATTTTATAGCATTTTTAACCTCTTTATAAGTGTCAGGAATAGCATTTAACAATATAACAGCTTTATATTCTTCGGGTACCTTTTCACCACAGTTAGTGATGTCTTGCACAAGTTTATTAAAGACATCCAAGTTGTCATCTAAGTCCTTAGAGGGATCAATTTTGAAACTGAAAAAACTTTCAAGCAAGTAAAGCTTATTAGGAGTAGACTTTGACACATAAAGTTCTTCCAATTTGTCCCAAAGTTCTTTAGTGGTATCATGTTTACTCACTTTACGCAAAACAGAGTCAGATAGATGCAAAATAATAGAAGTGTATGTGAGTTCATCAAAATCCTTTTTCTCATCAGCAGTCACAGTATTTGGGAAAGAATTATCAATAGCTTTTGAAATCTTTTGTTGTACCAAAATACCTTTCATTTTCTGATGCCATATAGAAAAATCACATTTACCATCGAAGATGTTCAATTCAAAACGGTGTGCAGACATCTTAATAAATAAGAAGCACACAAAGCAATATAAGCACCACACGGAAAATCACACAGAAGATCCTAAAGGTCGCAATATACGCCGTTCTAAATTCCCAGGATTCCGTGAGACTCAAGGATCTCAGGTCAAGGGAATTTTCGACACGGGAGTCTAGGTGAAAGTTCTAATAATAACGCAACAAGCAAAATAATTACAAAAGATATCACAAGACAAACAGCTATGAAAGACAGGTAAAGTCAAATAATTCTTATAACTAGCAACAAGCAACCGCAAGCCTAATGGTCACCCCACACGATGACCTGCTATTACTGGAATTTAAGAGTTTCAGCCAATTTACCAGAGCGGACCTTTCTGAGTCCGTATTATGGAGAGATGCGAAATTATTTATCGTTTTATGTTTTGCAATTAGCCAATTTTGAAGTGTAAATCAGCACCAAGCTCGAGAACCTCCAAAATAGGGCCTAACCAACAAACAACGATAAAACACCAATTAAACAATAATTTTCAATCACAAAGAATTTGAAAATATAATTGGAACCAAATAATTTCGAATGACAAAAACAAAACTAATTTTTAGTTAATGAAAATTAAATCAGGGAATTAGAAAACTCAATGAGTTCCAATGTCGATTTAATTCTGCCAATCACGCCACCAAGGCTCTGACATAGGCGGCCCTGAGGCCGTGCGAGAGGTGCGTCGAACAGGGCACCAAAATTTTGGGGGCACCAAAATGAAAAATATTTTAATAAATATTATTTTTAAAATATATTATTTTTTAAAAAAAAAATTGATTTTTTCTTTTTTCTCCTACCGTTCTTCCATTCCAAGTTCAATTCAAACTTCCAACAATCTAATAAATAAACCCTAGAGCATTCTATACGTCACGTGGATGTCATAGTCTTAATTTAACACTTTGTGATATGGCAAACTCTTGTGTTAAAGTAAAAGATTTTTTTGGAGTTATACAAGGTATTTATACTTTGTTTTCTAATTCTACAAAGAGATGGAAAATTTTGAAAGACAATGTTAAAACTAATGTGAAGCCATTGTCGGCAACACGTTGGGAAAGTCATATAGAAGCCGTTTAAGCAATCAGATTTCAAGCTCCCCAGTTGAGAGAAGCTTTGCTTGAAGTAGCTGAAAATGAAAATGAAAATGACAATTGTGTGAGATGTCAGGCTAATGCATCAGTAACCCTTTATGTTGGAAATTTTGAGTTTTTAGTAGTTATAATTATATGGTATGAACTATTGTATGATGTTAAATTGATTAGTAAACACTTACAATCTAATGACATGCTTATTGACATGCTTATTGATATTGCTATTGATGAAGTGAAAGGGTTGATTGATTTCTTTAAAAAAAATAGGGAAACTGGATTCAACGATGCTATAAATATTGCTAATGAAATGAAAGTTGATCATGTATTTCAAGTAAAGCGTATAATTCGTAGGAAGAGACATTTTTATGAAAATGCCACTATAGAGGACACTCAATCACCTGAAGATTCTTTTAGAACAAATTATATCCTCTATATAGTAGACCAAGCAATTGGATCACTAGAGAGAAGATTTGATCAATTCACTACATATGAGAAAAATTTTGGATTTCTATTTTCTTTTGAGAAGTTGAATTCATTGGATGATGCAAATTTGAAAGCATGTTGTGATAATCTTGATATTGTTTTAAGGTATGAAATGTTTTGTAATGTTGATGGTCAAGAATTGTTTCAAGAGCTAAAAGTTTTGCGAAATCTTTTACCCAAAGAAAAAAATACAGCTCTTGACATACTGACTTATTTGAAAATGTTGGACTGTTTTCCAAATACATTTATTGCTTATAGAATTTTATTGACAATACCTATTACGATTGCATCTGCTGAAAAAAGTTTTTCAAAATTGAAGTTATTGAAATGTTATTTGCAATCAACAATGTCACAAGAAAGATTGAATGGACTTGCTTTGATATCTATTGAATATGATTTGCTAAAAAGTATTGATTACAAAAAATTCATTACTGATTTTGCTTCAAAAAATGCAAGAAGAACTAACTTTAAATGATTTGTTGCATTTCAAGGCTTACATATAATATTATTTGAGTTGTTTTCTTTCCTTTTCATGTCAACTCATATTGGCTGTTAAAGATATTAGTGATTTTGATGATGCTTTCTAAAGAAAATACGAGCTTTTGGATGTTTTGAAAGTTCTACAATGCATAAATTTAATTTTTTTAGTTGTACATTTTCTTTATGACGTGAAAACGATATGAGAAAAATATTGAAAATGATATTTTTGTTATGTAGCAGTTTTATATACAATAAATTAATATAAATAATTTATTTTTTCTATACGCATATTTTATAATTAAAGAACAAGAGCACTTTTTTGATATTCGCACAGGGCACTAAAAAACACAGGGCCGGCACTGATACCAATTGTTGATAAATCCAACCTCGCAAGACACAAAGTAATCGAGATTAATCAATAATACAGCGGAAGAAAAACAATATGATTAGCACGTGATTGAATCAATCAATACATAAATAATATAAGCAAGGCAAGTAAAAAACTCCCTTATTCAGTGAAGTAGCGGACTGCACAGGGTGAAAATCGAGGGCTCAAATTCAGCCCAATCCCCACACTGTAACACCACTACACACGGCTAGAGAACACTCCAAGACAACCCCCAAACCGGCCAAGACCCACTACCAACACACCCCCAACCAAGGAACCGAACCAAGGGTTGCACAAGATGAACCACAAAGGAACCGAACAAAGGGCTGCACAAAGAGACCTAATAGGACAAGGCCACAACAAGATTCGGACAGTGCAGGAGGCGAACAAGCAAGAACCAAGCACACAACACTCGGCCACAACACCAACTACAAACCGGCTACACAGGAGGAACCACAATAAGGCCGAAGCACAAGGCCAAGACAAGGACCGAACAAAGAGGCAGCAAGAACATGGTCACAAGAAGAGCCACACTTCCAATCACCGAGATAGGAAGAAGGGGAGGAGCGGGAGTAGAGAGGGAGTGTCGTTAGTATTCTATCGAGCCAAATGGGGAGGGTATGGGTAGATATAGGTTTAGGGCTTAATTAGGGAAGCCCTAATTAAATGGGTCGTCTCCGAAGCCTACTCATCGAGCAATAGGATCGAGACCTAATTAAAACCTCGACGTGGGTAGTAAATCTCTTAGCTCGTGGGCTGCCTAATTGTGGAGATTGGACAATACTTCGATCATGGGCCGAGGGCCTACGAAGCTTAAAATCCGACACTGTTTATTATCATTGCCCCCGAGGTTTGATTGGGACCAAAAAATCCCAACAAGCGTTTTTGTAGGAAGGTCTCTTAACCCTCTACTATGCTCCCAACAGCTTATTCAATGGATGTCCTTTCTAGAACAAGAACCATGACATGAGATCCTTCTTATTATATGTCAATTCCTTCTGTCTTGAGCCTTCCACTAGCTCTCCAATAACCTATTCATTTGCCCAATCCTTTTCCATAATCGCATCTTCCTTCGAGTTAGGATTAGGATCTCGATTAGCCACTTCTATTTAAGTTTTAGTTCTCTTACACCACCACCACCTTTCAGCTCATCACCGCCATCCCCGCCACCACAATCAACAGCACCACCAAACAACCACCACCTGCAACATACCAGCACCACCACCTCGATTTCCGCTATATATCAACACAACAACCACTGCAACACTGACAACACCACCACAAAAAATTGTAATAAGTCATTATAATCTACAATAACCTATAACCAGTAGCGTAGCAGTGATTAGATACTGTCGAGATTCGTGGATTGACAGACTTCATGATTCTATCTTCACCTCACTGCAATGGTTTTATTTTCCTAAAATTCAAAAACATAATATAATAATGTTACGAACTTAATGAACCCAGAATCGCAAAAACAAACACAAAACCAAAATAAACACAAAGTAAACATCACCAAGATTATATTCAAAACCAAAAGATCGAAATGTCACAAAGTTTTTACAAAGATAAAAATGGATCAGAAAAGTAAACGCTCTCTTTTCTCGCAAAAATACAACACAAAGTTCCCACAAAGATTATACAAACTTATAGTTAGTATTTACACTAAGAAACCCTCTGAATCGCATAAAAAAGAATCGAAGGAGAAGAAGAAGAAGAGTCCGAGAGAGTAACCAGACGAGAGAGAGAAGTGAGAGAGTCAACAGAATAATCTGGAAGGAAGGAATGAATGAAAACCAAAGGACGTCTTAATCCATTTCAACTGATGTGCACGGTCGTGATTAATTCTTGAGATTCAACGGATCAGATCAGCTCTAGAATTGGGCCTTAACCCAATTTAATAAATGTTGGGCCAGTCACTTGAATGTACAGATCATAAGGTAATGGCCGTAAGGGAGGGTGGTTTAAAGACCAGCCTCGTTTGGTCAGGGGTTCGAATCCTACCCTTACCAAGTTAAAAAGTAAGTCCTCACCCTACACTCTGGGAAATATAATCTGAGATTTACATCATTCACCAAGGCTCAGGACAGAGTCGGTGGGGGGCCCTCAAGGTTGGAGCTCAACCTTCATAAGGTAATGGCTGCATCTTCTTAATGGACTTCAATTTCAAATTCTTCAACTGGATTGGGCTATGGTGTGATGTCTATTGGGCCAAAATTAAACCACAATCTCCGCCTTAAATTGGATCAACAGTACTTGTGAAAACAAATATAGGCAGTATCAAAACTCAACTAAGTTTAAGAAAGTTAATGCATCTTTAAACTTAGAAGTAAGAATAACTTTAGTTTCAGCGTCTGCTGGATTACACTCGAAATTCTCTCCAATTTTACAACTTCCTTTTTACAATATCTCTTATAAAATGGGATTTAACATCTATATGTTTAGACCTATTATGAAACACATGATTTCTACTCTTAAGTATAAAGCACTTTGACTGTCAGTACAAAAAATATTAACATCACTTTCATAAAAGTATCCTATTTCTTCTAATAAACCTCTCAGCCATATACATTCTTCACAGCACTAGTTACTGCTATATATTCTATTTCAATAGATGATAAAGAAACCGATTTCTGTAACTTCGATTTCGAAGTAATACAAGTCTCATTCAACATAAAGAAATAAGTAGAGGTAGACTTCATTTTGTCCAAGTTACCAATAAAGTCTGAATGAACAAAATATTTAAGTTTTAAATCAGTTTTCTATTTTTCAAAAAACAAGACTCGGTTTTAAGGTACCTTTAAGATACATAAATAAAGATTTCATTAATTCCCAATGAGTTTCACCAGGTTTACTCACGAATCCACTAAGAACACTAACTGCAAAAGCAATATTAGGACTAGTACAAATCATAAGATACATAACAAAGCAACAACATTTTGATAAGGCGCATTAATCATTCTGTTTTCTTCTTCTTTGGTTTTTGGTGACTGATCAACAAAAAGTTTAAAATGGCTATGTAGAGGCAGTGAAACAGGTTTTGATTCAAATAAATTAAACATTTTAAAAACAATTTCAATGTAAGATTTTTTTTATTTAAAAATAACTTTTCAATTTCTTTATTTTTAAAGATATTCATATCTAAAATTCTTTTAGCATGGCCTAAGTCTTTCATCAAGCCCTTAATAGAGTATGTTGACCACAAAATCTGGTAGGATCTTGGATCAACACGTCTCAACTCCTCCCTCTTGAACACGTGGACCTCCTGCACATTAGGACAAACAATCAGGTTGCAAAGGGGGTCGAGGTGGCTCCCGTTTGGACTCCGATGCCTAAGTCAGTGCTCATTTCAAGCAAATGTAAATTGGGTGTGGGAGATATAAGTGTGTAAAAGAGAGAAAAGGGAGTGAGAGTAAAATATTGAGTTAGAGTATTGGATTACCAACCTTTTATTTTGAGGCAAGTGTGCTCTATTTATAGGAGAAGTTATAATCTTAGATAGTGACACGCGGTGGACTTTACACGTGTCTTCACCCTAGCCGTTGGAGAGGTAAACCAATTTCTTGGAAGTAATCATTGCTACTTCCGGTAGGGGATGAGCGCCTGTCATATCTTTCATAAAGGCAATGTCTTGTCAAGCCACAGTCAACTGGAGAACGTTACATATTTCTGACACTCTCCGTTGTCTCATCATATATCCGAGGTGTTACCACAGGGCACCTCGGCTTGCTATAAACAAGTTCGGACAAAGAGGGTCCACGTTATGTTCCACCTCGGCAGTCGACCCAAAGAAGAACCCTAAGCTCTGGCCATAGGCTAAGGCCCATTGGGCCTCTATTGGGCCCTTACTGGTGATCCATTAGGCTCATTTTGGACACGGTCTCAACACTAGTCCCTCAAATCCGATGTGGTCATTTATGGGCGGATCGAATTTTCCATAGGTTCGAAGCTATGGTTTTTCTGGGGATAAACACTCACTTAACTGGGGATTAATACGGAGCCATCAAATCTCACTATCATTTTTATGCTTACCATTTTTGGAACTATCTAATTAATCCGAGGTGGATTGCATAAGAACCACTTCGCAATGCCTCGGATGTACGGGGTACTTTGTAATTTTTCGTGGCGTGCAAATTTATGAAAACAATCACCTTTATGTTCACTTCCCCTTTATGGTGAAAGTTGGGAGACGCCAGCATGCCTTGCAGTTGGCACATTTATTATCGAGAAATGATTAGCGCTTATTTCCAAAAAATGCCGAAAAAGGGGGAAGGGAACGCTCTTACTGTGCGTGGGGTGCACTCCGTCAGTCGAATAGTTTTTTCTTTTTCAAATTCCCAATTGGTTGGCGCTTTAACTTACTGTTCTTATTAAAGCACGTAGTCTATTCACGTTCTCCTTGAAACTCGTAGACTAAGGGCTTGTGCCAAGGGACTTTCTTATAAAGCCTTCCCTTTTCCCGCATTCTTGGAATTTTTTCAATATCTCTTTGCGAAAACTGTCTTCCTACTCTTTTCATACAAACCAACGCGTTTCTTGAGGGTGTTGACCTTGCTCATCTGCCTCAATCAACCGAAATCCCCTATTGGCAGTTTATCCATTGGAGTGTTAGGCCTCTCTAGTCCTTACCCCTCTTAGGTAACTGTTTTTGTTTTTTGTTTTTAAACCCTTGAGTGCTCATTTGAAAACTCCTTTTTCGCATTTTTCATTCTCCTCCGGGTAAGTTTGAATTTTTGAGAAAAAATGGAAAGAGTTGAGGGAATGGGTTCGCAGGAGTTAGTGGCACTAGCGATTCCTATCAGAGGTTTCTGCCCTTTGTTCTTGTCGATTTTTAGCTCTCGCTTTTTTAGAGAGAAAATTAAGCGGAGGAGTCAGAAATGCAATAGTATAATTTATTTAGATGATTCTGACAGCGAAGAAGAGAAGAAGCAACCCTACATGCCCTATTTATCCTGATGCGAACCCCTTCGGTATATTGACCGAAAATTCCCACAACAATTTAATACAAAACCCAAGAAAGCTAAAGTGGTAAAATAAAAGATAAACACCTTAACCCAAGTTTAAATCTAGCCCAAAATTCAAGGATTAACAAACCCTAACCCAATGGGTATCAACCAAACAAATTTCAAGGTGACGGAAATAAACAATAACACAAGAATAATAATACTCAAGATAACGTTGATTAATTTCCTATGAGATACAAGATGAAGAACATAAGGTTTACCTCACCCATGGGGGACTCTCTCAAGAGCTTTTCAATGAGCATCCAAAGTTATATTCCAAATGAAAAAAAGAGAATGTGTATATAATGTACAAAATGGGCAAAAGGTGCAAATTCAACCCCGTTTTTGTAAAACGGAGTGTTTCGATCGATCACAGGGTCGACCGAAATGGAACTTTCGGTCAACCGTCACTCAACTGAATGCGACTGAGGCTGAATCAAAAATTTCTCTGCAGAAGATCGGTCGACTGGAAGACAGTTCGGTCAACCGAACTTGGCTGAAACTCCAAGCTTCTCATTTTTTGCTCCAAATTGATTCTTGGCTTCTTTTCTTGATTTATTCACATTGTTTAGCTTCAAATCTTGAACAACTTCGACGTCAAATCTCGTCATGGGTCCCACAGGCACGTGCATTAAGGTTTGACTTTCTCGGTTCTCATCATCCCCTCCTTCTTGGAAAGGATTCGACCTCGAATCTGGCTTGATTGCACTAGTGTGAGTTTCCTTGACCTTTGATCTTGAAACATTGCGGACCACAGGCTCATGCGATGAAGTTGGACCTTCGCGATTCTCATCATCTTCTCCATCTTGAAAGAGATTCGACCACGAATCGACACCTACAATAATAAAAAAAATAGAAAATTCAGACACAATAAATGTAACTGAAATTTCATACTCACCGTGCAAAATCAATTTGTAGGTGTTGCCAAGAACTTGAGAGGTGCCAACATCACAGGGTATCATTTTGGATTTTATTCGAACGGGAACCCGTTCTCCCCTTGAAAAGAACCATATCCAACCACCCGGATCAAATACGAATCGCCTCCTACCATGTTTGGCATGGGAAGTACATTGTATGCCAATTCCCTCAGATGGAGGCGCGAGCCTCCTGCGAAGGGGCTTAACCAGATTTGCTTTGTTATGTCCACCTAAACTAACATTTCCATCAATAAATAAGTACATCAAGCTCAAAAGAGTTAGTAGGCTAGGGCCATAAGCAACATTAAGTGGAGAAAATTTGCTAATAGGATGAACACTTTCATTGCAAGCAAATTTAACAACCACAAAATTAGCACCAACTTCGTGCAAATGCACGACTTCCCGAAAGAAAAGAAAAGATTAGCTATGTTAATGACCTTGTTGGTTTCATGGTATGCAATCAAATGTGACATTTTAATACTCCTACCAAAAATCACAATAATAGTATCATTTTCTTTCTTTGTTCCAAGTAAACCCGCTATAAAATTTATAGGATTAGTAATCCAAGGTCTACTCATGATGGGAAAATATGTATGGAATTCTTGGGGCAAAAACTTGAGTTTAGCCATTTTACAAGTTAGGCATTTATGACAAGTGCAAACATGTTCAACACCAATCTTCAAATTAGGCCAATAAAATTGATCACATAATACCCCTAAGACCCCGTTGATTTTAAATCTCCCCATCAAACAACCATCATGTGCTCCTCCCACTAGCAATTCACGCATGACACATTTACAAAGAAACAATCCAATTTTTCAAAACAAATAATCACCATGCCCATAGAATCCATCAAAATATTGCTCACAACATGATTCATAAATGTTTAACAAATTCGGATATTTAACATGCATGCTCTTAATATGTTCAACGCGGAATGAGGGAGTATCTAGAAATGTTAGAAACGAAGTCCTTTTATCATCACGACATCCCAATAAATCTTTCCTATGGACACCCCTAACTAGCAATTCCTTTAGAGAGCTAATATGCACGTCAAGCATATTTTTGCAAAATAAGAATTCAACATATCCATGAAATGTACTATATGCAACATTTTCACAAAAGGATTTGGTACTTATGTAATTGGGCACATGCAAAAAGTTGCATTTACAAATTAAGCACTCATCATGACAATGATCCTTACCACATGTTACATTTTCACAAGTCAACAACACACTTATCAAATCTATATCAAAATCATACAACCCTCTAATGTATTCAAAACACAATAACCTTGCATTCAAAGAAATGTTAGGAGCATACCTCCTAGATGTTGCATTGGTTATCCCATTTTCTTTACCTCGGTTGTACTCGTTGTTGTAGGAAAATGTTTCCATGAATTTCTTCCACACGGCATGCCTTTGGAGCTCCTTGTTGCTTTGATAAGTATGCTTAATGATCCCCTGCAACAAAGAAGTAACCAAGCTAGGGAGGGAAATGTTAGAATATTCAAGAGTAAAGAACATTTTGGGATGATCTTTTCTCTCAATTTTCTTGGTGGCACTCATCACTCCCTCACCTTTTTCTGAGGTAGAAACCTCAACTCTCAGTTCTTCTCTCGCCTCTCATTTTTCTGGAGTCGTGGCTCCAACTCTCAATTCCTCACCTTTTTCTAGGGTCCTGACCCTAACTCTCTCTTTTTCATTTGGTCTCACTTTGTGTTTGTAGCGACCAAGAATTTTTACGCGATTAATAATTATTTTAATAGAAAATCGTGTCGCTACTATTTCACCCATTTTTATTAAGTAACGCCGCGACGTATTCGTATAGCCAAATCAAGAAATAATCAAGATCGTTCGATTTTAAATTAAATTCCGAATTTCTAAAAATATCTCCATTCTCTTGATTTAAAGTATATTAAGTCCAAGTACTTAATTCAATGTTATCCCAATATTTATTTATACAAAAATTATTTTTATTATTGAAATTAAGAAAATATATGCAAGCATGGGAGGTTCCATTATATGTAATCATGAAGAGCATAATATTTGTATAAATATGGAAAAGTATATGAATGATTTATATATTCCATTATATGTAATCATGAAGAGCATAATATTTGTATAAATATGGAAAAGTATATGAATGATTTATATACTCCATTATATATAATCATGAAGAGCATAATATTTGTATAAATATGGAAAAGTATATGAATGATTTATATACTCCATTATATATAATCATGAAGAGCATAATATTTGTATAAATATGGAAAAGTATATGAATGATTGATAAGACTCCATTATATGTAATCATGAAGAGCATAATATTTGTATAAATATGGAAAAGTATATGAATGATTTATATACTCCATTATATATAATCATGAAGAGCATAATATTTGTATAAATATGGAAAAGTATATGAATGATTTATATACTCCATTATATATAATCATGAAGAGCATAATATTTGTATAAATATGGAAAAGTATATGAATGATTGATAAGACTCCATTATATATAATCATGAAGAGCATAATATTTGTATAAATATGGAAAAGTATATGAATGATTGATAAGACTCCATTATATATAATCATGAAGAGCATATTATTTGTATAAATATGGAAAAGTATATGAATGGTGCTTTACTTTAAGAAAAGGATGTGTTAAAATTAATAGAATTGAATAATTGAATGATTATGTTTACAATATGCCAACTTTATACATCTATTTAAACCCATCTCTTTTACACACAACTCTACACATATACACTTATTTCCAATCTCTTGACAAAATCCACAAGTAAGAGAAATTCAAGGTGGTCAAGAAAGTTTTGATCCATTTACTACTACACTTCATTTTAATCTTTTAAAAGGTAAGTATATCTTATGTTTTTATGAAAAGTAAGTATGTTTTTATGAAAGGTAAATACACCTTATGTTTTTATGACAAGTAAGTATATCTTATGTTTTTATGAAAAGTAAGTATGTTTTTATGAAAGGTAAATACACCTTATGTTTTTATGACAAGTAAGTATATCTTATGTTTTTATGAAAAGTAAGTATGTTTTTATGAAAGGTAAATACACCTTATGTTTTTATGAAAAGTAAGTATGTTTTTATGACAAGTAAGTATATCTTATGTTTTTATGAAAAGTAAGTATGTTTTTATGAAAGGTAAATACACCTTATGTTTTTATGAAAAGTAAGTATGTTTTTATGACAAGTAAGTATATCTTATGTTTTTATGAAAAGTAAGTATGTTTTTATGAAAGGTAAATACACCTTATGTTTTTATGAAAAGTAAGTATGTTTTTATGACAAGTAAGTGTATCTTATGTTTTTATGAAAAGTAAGTATGTTTTTATGAAAGGTAAATACACCTTATGTTTTTATGAAAAGTAAGTATGTTTTTATGACAAGTAAGTATATCTTATGTTTTTATGAAAATGTTTGGATCATTGCTATGAAATCAATCTCACAAGATTGTTATGGGTTCCATATGATATGTTTATGATTATGCTAAGGGGACCGGAGTTTAGTAGCGCTACACATAAGAATTCTTGCCATTTAAGTTCGGTAAAATTCTTGTGTCTCCCTATGTTTATGAGTATTTCGATCCTATCCTATGTTATGATGAAAATGATCCATATGCTTTCAAAAGAAAATTTATGCTTGGTATACTTACTGGGATTTTATAAATCTCACTCCACGATATTTACCATTTTCAGATAATTGAAGGTTCGAGGCGGTCAACATGGAAGTGGCAAAAGTGGTTAAGATTGATGAGATAATTATGTTGAACTTTATGTAAGAAAATTATGTTCTATTTTTATTCACAAATAAAATTATGGGATTCTAATTATTCTTTTGAATAATTTTACATTACTATTTAAGTCTCGATAATATGATATGAGTCACTTTTAGTGGCACTCGAATGGTCGAGAATTCGGGTCGTCACAGTGTTGACATCAATTTCCTCAAGTGATTTTTCTTTTGATTTCCTATTTTCCCTTTCTTTTCTTTATTCCTCAAATTCCTTCTTGAACTTCATTTGGTCTTTGCATACTTCTTCCGGGCTCAAAGATAGGATCACAACCTTTTTTCCATCCATTTGGAAGCTACACCGATTCCTCTTCCTATCATAATTCACATTTCGCTCACATTGCCAAGGTCTCCCCAAAATTATGTGAGTAGTGTGTATGGGAACCACATCACATAATATTTGATCACTATAAGTACCAATGTGAAAAGTAAGAAGAACTTGTTCACTTACCCTCACCTCCCCATAGTCATTCAACCTTTGCAATATACAAGGACTAGGATGATTCATAACCGGTAACCTCAATTTCTCAACTTTACTAGCACTCACCAAATTTGTGCCAATCTCCCCATCTATCATGAGATTACATGGTATATCACTCACTAGACACCTAGTGTAGAAATTACCCTTCCCATGTTTCTCCATCTCATTAGTATGGGCCAAGGATTGTGGTGGCCTAGCATTCATCTCCTTCACTACTTCTCTACCTTCACTACCTTCCCTCCTATGGAATGATGAAGTCTTCATTTGCTCAATATCAACCTTCTCATCCATCACATCTCCACTCCTATCTACCCATTCTCTTCTTCTCCTATTCATACCCCAATCTCCTTCAACTTCTCCACTTTTACCCATTCCATGGAGTGATGAATTTTTCATTCTCACACTATCAATATTTTCATCAACTCCATTTCTCCTATCACCTACCCACTCTCTTATTTTCCTATTCAAACTCTCATTTTTTTTCTAACTCCATCCCTATACACAATGTCCCTAAAATTATCCCTCACCCTTCTTCTACTAAACATCATTCCTTCACCTCCCCTATTTGATGTACTCTCCCCTCTTGTTCCTAAATTTTCCAACCCATCCCCAGTCTTCTCCATTTATCTAGCCATGGTGGTTGAAAGATTTTGTAACAAGTACTTCAAGTCTTGAGTTTGAGTATTGGAATTTGACATGGTGTGTGTTAAGTGCATTTTTATACACTTTTTATACCTTTAAATTAGCATATTTTGGAACATCTTGGACAAATATCTACTAATTTATGCATATTTTGTGTTTAAATAGGTTAATATCCAAGTTTGAGGCCAAAAACCACAAAAGAAGTGCAAATTACGCTGAAATTGAAAGTTTGGGGACCATTTTGTCACTTCCAGGAAGTCACCCGGCCGACCCGGTTCGGCCCAGAAGCTGAATTTTGCGGATCTTTGCCTTTTTTTTAGGGTTTTGGATGATTTTGGGGTATTATAAATAGATAAAATCAGATTTTTAGGTTGAGGGATGTAAGTTCTTGCCTCTTTAACTTTTCTTTGTAATTTTCATCTTGATTTTCATATTTTTAATGCAATGTTAAGTTAATATTTTTATGATTATTAAAGTTATTGTGCATTTAAGTTGCTTATTATTGTTGAGCTTTTGATTATTGTTATTTTTTTATATATATATTTCCATCAAGAAGGTCATTTATTTCTTATGCATTTAAAGCTTTGTATTTGAGTTGTTGAAGATATTAATGGTTGATGAAGAAATTTGATTCAAAGTGAAGGATTCTTGGGTTTTCACTTCAAGAACTTTACAAAAAAGGGGAGTTTTCTTTATTCTCTTATTTTTAACCTTTATGTTGAGTATTATTCATATGTTTATGTTGTTTGTTAAATGTTGTTATTAGTTTATTATGGGTTAATATTATTGTGTTGGAATTGTTGACTAGTTTATCTCTTATTAAGTATTTTAGGTTGTTTATGGATGTTGAGCATTTATGTTTATGCTTTTGTGATTATGAATGTTGTTTTAGGTTTTTGTAATTTTTAAATGTGTGTTATTATTTTAAGTTGTAATTGAAATTTATTACACAAGTTAGGTAATGTTAAAAATTCTCCATGTAATTTGGTTGATTAATTAACTACCACTAATTGATTTTTGAAAAGAAGAAATTAGTATAATTATGAAAACTAAATTCATTTTGTTTTATATATGTTATGTAATTTATTTTAATTATCAAGTTTATATTATCATCAAAGTATTTAAATTAATTAGTTTTATTCTAAGTTTCATGTTGTTATCTATTTGCTTTAGTTAACTAGTTTACACATTGCCATGTTTCTTATTTGTGTCACTTAGTTAGTAATTCACCACCAAACTATAATTTTTATGTTACTTGACTTTTCTTTTAAAATGAAATCAATAACTTTAGTTACAAATCACTCAATCCTCGTGGGTAAGATAACCTGGACTTTTTTAGTTCACTTTACTACTTAAACGCGAATCGTGCACTTGCGGTATACGATTTTAGCGAACAGTGTGAAAGTGTTCTCACAAGAATATTTTTCACTCGTGTTTCACTCAATTTAGGCTTTTACCCTCTAATGAGCTCACCACTCTTGCCTTTTTCCACTCAAAATCTCATTTCTCAAGTTCTCCAAGGAAGGTAATCAACTAAACCACAAAGTATAATTCTTGTGAAGTCAAGGAAATCAGAAACAAAGGAAGAAGGAATTTTAGAATAAATAGACACAATAGTAAGTAGAATTTATGTGCTTGCAATACTCAAAAGGAACAATATTTATGTGGGATAAGATACTAGGAACACAATTTAGCAATGTGATTGACAAACCACGAGTATTAGACAAAGCATAGATGTAGAGCAATAAGCACAAGAGTGTAAATTTTCAATGAGGCAATTTATCAAACACTTTGTACTCAAATTTTAAATGGCCTTGAATGTGTATAATGTGGATATATGAAGACCCCCAACAACTCAAATGTGGCAAGGAATGAATTATCAACAATTTCCCAATGTTTGAAGCAAGTGATATGGAATAAAATGTTGATAACACAATCTCAATGATGAGAATTAGATAGTCCCCAAATAATTAACAATATATGGGCATTGAACAATAAAGCACTAATGGAGTATTTTTCTTTGGGACAATTTATCAAACACTTTATGTGTACACTTTGGATAATGTAAGAAAGCAAGTGTTTGGCTAATAGAAACCCCCAACTAATGCAACAATCAAAATACCAAATAGATAGAATCAACAAATACTCATGGGCATATGAAAATTTCCAATTTTTTTTTCAATTTTTGGTTTTTTTTTAACAACAATAACGTAAAGATAGGTTTACAAAATTAGAGCCAAGCTCTGATACCAAATGATGTGAACCCCTTCGGTATATTGACAGAAAATTCCCACAATAATTTTGTAATACCGTTTTTTCGTTTTACGGGCTTTCATGAATTTCGCGTAATTTTTCTATTAATGTCTCTATTAATCATTATTATTGTTGATAATTATTTGAATTATTTTGCAGTGGAAGGATTTGGACGCCGTCTCGCTCAATGTGCCAATTAGAAAATTATAAATTTGTTTACTTGCAATTTATGTGAATAATTGTTTTATTTCCTAAGCTTGCCAATTTCTATTTTTGTCAAATTATTATAAGTGATAAATTTTAGGGTATTTTGTAAATTTATGATAGATGTGTACTTAATTTTGAAACTTAGGGAGAATGAGGGACTAAATTGCAAATTCCATAAAGATTACACTTAAAATCTAACCTAACCCTCATTCTCACCCTCTCACCCGACGCCTTCTCTGTCTCGACTCCCTCACGGCTGCAACATCGTTCTCTCGGCTCTCTCTGTCTCCCGTCCTAACCGAACCTCTTCCGGCGACGCCAACCACAACCCCGGCCTCCACCACCTCCCCTCCACGGTAAGATTAGTTTTTTTTGTTTTTCTTTCCTCCCTCTCGACCGCAACTGCTCGAGCTCGCACCCACGGTCGCGCAGTCACTCGCGATTTTACACACACACGACACACTTTTTTTCACACACACACAAACGGGTTTGTGTATATATATATATATATGTTGAGTGTATGTATATATGCTAAGATCTTCAGATTTCAAATATGTAGATTTCGAATTTTGAAGGTTAATTTTGAGATTTGAATAATGTTTATATATATGTATGTATAGAAGTATTTATGTGTGTGTGTATATATATATATATATATATATATATATATATAAATTATACAATGG